>CAWUFW010019341.1:0-189566 GCA_963921515.1 Calotriton arnoldi
GGAGGGGACATGTGTAAGACTTGGCATCTTTTGGCGTGTTTCCCCTGACTTTTTGCTTTCTGACCTCCCTGCTTTGACTCTGTTTTTGCTGGTGTAATGATTCTGCGCACTTTCTTCACTGCGGTCCAGTGGGAAAGTGCAAGTGCTCCTGTATAAAATGCGTTATGGATTGGTGTTTCCATGATTGGCCTATTTGGTTTATGTGTCAGTCCCTTGTAAAGTGTATCACTGCGAGTGCCAGGGCCTATAGACCAAATGCTGTTGGTGGGCTGCAGCACTGGATTGTGCCACCCACGCAAACAGCCCGTAAAGTGTAACTCGGGCCTGCCACCGCAGAGCCTGTGCGCAGCCTGGGGCTGCCATGTCGACTTGGCAAGGCGCACACACTTGCAAGTCCCTAAACCTTCCCTTTGCTACATGTTAGTCACCCCTAAGGTAGGCCCAAGGTACCCCTGTGGGCAGGGTGCGTTGTACGCGAAAGGTAGGACATGCCCTGGTGTGTCGCGGCATGTCCTGATAGTGAATTGCAGCCTAGTTCGTTTTTTCACTATTGCAAGGCTACCTGTTCCCCCTAGGCCAGAACGGGCAGTTTTGATTATTACAGCTTATAATCCTAACTGACCCCGGGAACATGGTAGAAATTCGAGTTTAGTATGCCTGGACTCAGAATGATAAAATGCAGCTTTTAGTGAAGTTGGTTTTAACATTTCTGTGTTTGAAAATACCACTTTTAGAAAGTGGGTATTTTTCTTTGTCTAACCATCCAAGCCTGCCTCTGCGAGGTTGTGTATTCCTTGTCTGGAGTGTGAGTGACAGGGGCTGGGGGATGCCAGGAGACAGGGTGAGTCAGCGCAGGGCTGAATAGCAAGATCTACATGTAGATGGGTGGGAGGGGTCGCACCTGGGCCCTGAATAGGACAGTGCCGTCCCTCCACAATGCTGGCTCCACCTCCTGTGGTGCGCCTGATGTCCCTGGCCTACTCACTGAAAGAAGGGACGGAGACTTGTCAACAAAGTGCTCCAGAACTGGTTTGGACTAGGCAAAGGCCTCTCTGCCTTCAGAGAACAAAGGAATTTGGGATATAAATATTGGGGCCCTGACCCCATGAATTTAGATCTCGCTGGAATCAAGGAACCTGCCAAGACGAAGCGCTGGAAGAGCTGCCAGGAGGAGTACTGCCCTTTGCTGTGTTGTTGCTTTGTTGGGTTGGCCTGCAGCTGCTGCTTCTGCCTTGGGCAGTGAAAGGAAGGAACTTTCTACAAACTTGTGCCGAGTATCTCCAAGGGCCTGGAACCGAGCTGGCCTCCTGTTAAGAAGTCTCAGGGACTACAAAGACTTCACAAGCCTCTGGGTACCGCTTCTGGAACGCTGTTTCAGTTGCCACAGAGGAAGGGAACCGCAACCGACTCCGTCAACCGAATCCATCCCTGGCCGGTGACCTGTTTGCACCGCAGACCGCATCGCCCGCTTCGCATCGCAACCCTGGTCTCACCGTGGGCGACGTCCAACGCCGCCAACATCGAGCCGCTGCTTGCACCGTGACCTGTGGGCACCGCAGTTCGCATCGCATCGCTTCACTGAACCAGCCGGACCCGACCGACACGGTCGCTGCAACTGGCTCAAGAGTCGTGACCGCACCGCATTTGGGGCACCGCTCACACGTCTGCGACGCACCGCTCCGACTCGCACCGCTGTCCGACGCCAGCTCCCGCACTCCGGCTTGGTCGCCTGCATCTCAACCTGTCAGCACCGCATCGAGCATCGCCTCACCCTGCATCGCACGCCTTGGACTGACCGACTCCGTCTGCACGACGCTCATCGAGCCGCTGCCTGCACCGCATCGAGGGACACCGCACCTTGCATCGCTCCGTCTTGCACCGCAACCGCGACGAACGCCGACCGGCTCTGTACACTCCGTACCAGCCACAACGAGAAAGGTACTGTAACCGGAGTCTGTTCACGACTCTGCTGGCCCGCATCGACGCGGTCGGCTGGAACTGTTAGACTCTGTGGTTTTCAGCATCGCGGTAGGCTCGGACGGAGCTACCGACTCGCACGAACTTTGCTTTTGTGCTATTCCTGCAAAGAAGAAGTTACCGTATCAAGCATTCATTTTTAAAGTATAGTATTGTGGAGTTTTGTCGTAATTGGTCTTGTCTTGAGTATATGAAATATTGGTTATTTTTCTAAACTGGTGTGGTGTCCGTTTGTAGTGCTTACACTGTATTACTGTTGGTTATGTGCAAATGCTTTACACACTGCCTCTGAATTAAGCCTGACTGCTCGTGCCAAGCTACCACGAGGGTGAGCAGGGGTTACTTCACGAGTGTAACACCCTTACCCTGACTAGGAAAAAGGGTCCCTACTTGGACAAAGGTGCAAGCCCTTGCCAACTAGAGATCCCATTTCTAACAGTTACCAATTAGTATAGGTTCTATAATTATGTTCAACGAGTATAGTTCCCATTAATGGCAAAACCTTTTGCAGAGGTGATAGTGCCCCACAATAGCACAGGTAAAAAGGCGGGGAGGGGAAACCTCTTACCTATGAGATACAGGAAGTTATCCCCATGAGTCAAGCAAGAGTGTGCCAGCTGTCACGATCTGTATCAGAGAAATGCGTTGTTACCGTGTGCCCAACTAGTTCCATAACGCATTAGCATTGATAGGTCAAAAGGGTTGTACTCACAGTAATGTCGACAGGCACAATCTGTCAGGATTCGCGCCGTACAAGCGCCTACCGAGACAATTGCACTACAACTCCCAGAAGGCCTTGGGAGAGAAGCACGCGTCTACAAGAAGACGCAAAACGCATACGGCAGTGTGCGTAATTCTGTTGTCCTGGTTGCAGTTAGAAGAAGCGGCTGGAAGCAAGCCGCAGAGTCCTTGTGTTTGGCGGAGCTCGCCGGAGTCCTCTTGACGTGAGTGAATCGAAAGAAACCCGGGCGGCGGTGAGGAAACCGCGGACGCCCTTTTGCTAGCAACTTGACCGGGTGGCGGTAAAGAAACCGCAGGCGCCCTTGTTTTGTAACCTGAACGGGCGGCGGTGAAGGAACCGCGGACGCCCATTCCAATGAATATTGCTCAAAAAGGAAAGGTTAATCCCGGGCGGCGGTATAATCCGTGGAAGCTCCTGTCCTTTGGTACTGGTTGTATTAAAGGCACTCTAGGAAAGAGAACAGACCCCGTAGAGGTCTACAAAGCACGCAGGGGTTAAGAATTAAGTTGCTGAGCAGCGGTGAAGGAACCGTCTTCCTCAGCTCAAGGTTCAGGAACTGAGGAAAGTTCCTAATATTCTTTATTGCGAGACAATGATTTAATACTATGAGAAGTGCCATTATAGAACCGGAATTGTCCAAAAGAATGCTCGGTGATGTGAGGAGCACATACAAGAGCAAGTAGATGATCTGAAAGATAAGGTATACAGGATTCTTCTAGTGAGATCATTTGAGAGTAGCTTGTTGTAAGCCTGTAGTATTGATCACTGTTGTTTTCTTTTCTAGGTTCTCCTCCCTGCAGTTCCCTTCCTTCCTATCCCTCACTTGATCGCCCGGGTACTCTGTAACTTATAGTTGGAGTTCGGGAGGTCAAGGGGTGGACCCCTTATTGCATCATCCGGACCCTGAGGAGTACCATATCCTGACAGAATTACGCACCCACGAAAGGATACTCCTCCCGGTCCGTGTGTGTCAATAAATGGCGTCCATGGACGATGTCGTTCAGGCTTTGGCTCTAGTTCAACAAGAACTTGTGGCCTCTAGGCTTGAGACCGCCGCTTTGCGGGACAGAGTAGACAAGCTAACCAGGAATCCTTTTGATGTATCTGTCGCTAGTAACCCCCAAATACAGGTGACGGTTCCTCCACCCATACCGTTAGCAAGTCCCGAAAGATATGCAGGGGACCCCCTGAAGATACAGGTATTCCTAACCCAAATAATGCTTCATTTCTCATGTAAGCCTTCATCGTTTCCCAATAATCATTCCAGGGTGGCCTTTGCGATCTCCTACTTGATAGGGGATGCTGCTAATTGGGCGGTTCCTTTAGTTAGAAACAACGACCCGGTATTGTCAGATTGGGAAGCCTTCCGTGCCGCATTTGAACGTGTGTTTGACAGATCGAACCACTACATTCAGCGCAGACAGGGAACTGTTGGAGTTACGGCAGGGGAAACATGACCTTGTAACTTATCTCACTTCTTTTAATCGCTTGGTGGCTGAAGCAGCCTGGCCAGAGGAAAAGAGGATGTCCCTGTTCTATCGAGGGCTATGCGACGAATTAAAGGATGTGATAGCCCAAATAGATCCACAGCCTGTCAACTGTGCTGACTTAGTCAGTCTGACGTTACGACTAGATGGCAGAATGTCTGAAAGAAGCGGAGAGAAGCCTAGAGGGGAGAGGGCCTTCTACAGGTCGGACAAGAGCCCTAGGAAAGAGTTAGGCACCAGTGAAAACATAAGTGAACCCATGGAGATAGGGGCCATCAGGGCACCCTCTCGCGTATTGAGAGAGAGAGTGACGTCGCACACAAGGGTTGTGCATGTATTGTGGCAAAAGAGGGCACTTTGTCCGTGAATGCCCCTCTAAACCGAAATCACAAGGTTTCTCATATAGGAATAAAGGCTGCTGTTTCCGTCTTAGGTACAGAGTCCGGGCGTCTGCCATGACTTCTTCTACTGGGTCCGGAAACAAAGAATGGAAGATCCCTTTCTCTATCGAGCGATATGGTAAGGGATACAGAATCACACATAGTGTTGGCTGTGGGTCTTGAGTATAAACAACACATACACCAAGTATTAGCCATGTTGGATTCAGGAGCTACAGGGAATTTTGTTGACAGTGGGTTGGTGAAAAGATTGGCAGTTGGTAGTGTCACCCGTGATACCCCTGAGGAGGTTTTGGCGGTGGATGGAAAACCATTAACATCAGGTCTCGTTACCGACCAAACCGAAGTCCTCAAACTTTCAATAGACTATGGGAAGCGACAGCATGTGGAAGACATAACGTTAAACATCATAGAAGCTCCTCAGTATGAGGTGATACTGGGCATGCCATGGTTCTGGCATCATAACCCTACCATAGATTGGAGGGAAAAAACGGTCAGGTTTTTGTCCAAGGGATGCGAGGAACACTGTTTGCAGGAGCATGGGTCTCAAGCCGTAGCTTTGACTTATCCTTTCCGTGTAGCTACAGCAGTTGAGAAGGAGGTAGTTTTGCCAGAAGAGTATTCTCAGTTTTCTGGATGTCTTTAGTGAGACACAGGCAGAACAGCTCCCTCCCATAGGATATATGACTGTCAGATCGATCTGATTGAGGGGGCGAACATTCCAGCTTGTAGGGTATATGCCTTGTCGGATCCTGAGACTCGTCACCTAAAAGAATATCTTGATCATTTCCTGGAACTTGGTTTTATTAGACCCTCTCGTTCTCCCGCAGCCTCTCCTCTCTTCTTCGTAGCAAAGGCTAGTGGTGAGTTGAGAGCCTGTTGTGACTACAGAATGTTGAATAAAAACACAGTCCGTAATAGGTATCCGCTGCCCTTCATCACTGTATTGTTGGATCAGGTGCGGGAGGCCACCATCTACACTAGATTAGACCTAAGAGGGGCATACCACTTGGTGCGCATCCGTGAAGGGGATGAGTGGAAGACGGCCTTCAAAACACAATATGGGTTGTATGAGTATACTGTGATGCCGTTCGGGCTGTGTAACGCCCCAGCGGCCTTTCAGTATTTCCTGAATGATGTTTTAAAGGAGTTTATAGACCATTTTGTGGTTGTCTACATTGATGATATTCTTGTATACTCTGTGTCAGCTGAGATACATAGCCACCATGTTGTGTTGGTTTTGGAGAGGTTAAGAAAATTCCATCTGTTTTGCAAATTGAGCAAATGCGAATTTGGAGTGCGAGAAGTGGAGTTCCTAGGGGTGATCTTGTGTCCAGAAGGGTTGAGCATGGCAGAACGCAAGGTGCAGGCTGTGCAAGAATGGCCCATTCCGAAATGTGCAAGAGATGTCCAATGCTTCCTGGGTTTTGCGAATTATTATCGCCGATTTATCCTGAGTTTTTCCCGGGTGGCAGTCCCTATCACCCGGTTGCTTCGTAAGGAGTCCCGTTCATCTGGACTCCCGAGGCATCCGCAGCATTTGCCTACTTAAAAGAAGGCGTTTACCACTGCACCGGTACTCAGACATCCTCACACGGGTGCTCCTTTATAGTCGAAGCGGACGCTTCTGACGATGCCATTGGAGCCATTTTGTCCCAAAGATACGGGGCAGCTACACCCTGTGGCGTATCTCTCCAAAAAACTTAACGTAGCCGAAAGAAACTATACCATTGCTGAAAAAGAACTGCTGGCCATAAAGAAGGCATTTAAGGAATGGCGGCATTATCTATGGGGGCACGCTATCCAGTCACGGTATACTCAGACCATCGTAATTTGCAGTACATGAAGACAGCGCGTCATCTCACACAGAGACAGATGAGATGGACGCTTTTCTTCGCTGAATTTGACTTTGTTATAACTTTCAGGCCAGGAACGGACAATCGCAAGGCGTGATTCCTTGTCCCGGCAGGAATCAATAGTGGAGCCCCACGCAAGCACACCAGAGGCAATCATTGATCCGGCAAAAGTGGTCTGTGTTCTGAGAGTTGATCAGTTTCTCACCGAGGTCACCAAGAACAAACCAACAGACTGGTGGGAGAAATGGGCAAGGGAGGATGTCGCCCGCAGTATCAAACAAGGGTTGCCTTTCCAGAACGATAGGTTGTATCTCTCCACAGGAGCCCCACGGAAAAAGGCATTTAACTGGTGTCATGTATCCCCTTTGGCAGGACATCCAGGTGTTCGCAAGACCGTGGACCTGGTGCAACGGCATTTTTGGTGGAAATCATTGGCAAAAGACGTTTGCACTTGGGTAGCGCAATGTGAAGAATGCGCTAGAGGCAAAGGGGATCAGACTGGGAAGAAAGGGAAACTCATGCCTATGCCCACTCCTCAAAGACCATGGCAATACATCAGTCTCGACTTCATCACCGGTCTGCCTATGGACCAAGGATGTTCAGCCATTCTGGTAGTGGTGGATAGTCTTACCAAAATGGGTCATTTTGTCCCTTGCAAGAACTTACCTACGGCAGGTCAGACAGCCCAACTGCTGCTGGACAAGGTAGTCAGACTTCACGGTTTGCCCGATGTGATCGTGTCCGATAGGGGGCCCCAATTCATTGCGAGTTTCTGGAGATCTTGGTGTAAGGCCCTACAGATAGAATCGGCGGTTTCGACAAGTTTCCACCCACAGACAGACGGCCAGACAGAAAGGCTGAATCAGACATCAAAAAAGTATCTGCGATGTTATGCCAGGGAGGCACAAGACTCCTGGGTATCTCTGCTATGGATGGCGGAATTGGCTTACAACAACGCCTTACACTGTTCTATCGGGGTGTCACCGTTCGTGGCAAACTTCGGATACTGTGCTAAAACCTTGCCGTCAATCTGCCTGTCGACCTAGCTGACCAGCCATCTGTGCAGACCCACATCAAGAATCTACGGTCTGTCCACATGAAAGCAAGAAAACATTTGTTAGTGGCAAAGCGGATATACAAGACCTGGGAGGACAGGCACAGGACTGATGGACCCCAGTATCAGGTTGGTGACCGTGTTTGGTTGTCCACGAAGAACATAAAGTTCAAACTGCGCAGTGTGTTCCACCCTCGGTACATCGGTCCATACACGGTGGTGAGTCAAGTTAATCCAGTGGCCTACAAGTTGAAGTTGCCTGGAAGTCTGCGCATACATCCAGTGTTTCATTGCAGTCTCTTGAAACCGGTTTATGGAGCGAGACGGCGGACACCCTCCAGTGTCCTGCGAGAGTGGCCTGGAATATGAGGTGAAGAAGATCCTGATTCGCAGTATCGTAGGGGCATGCTGTGGTACCTCATTTCCTGGAAAGGGTACTCCTCCGAGGACGATCATGTGGAGCCAAGCAGCAACGTGCATGCCCCTGCCGCAGTCAAAGCCTTTTTCCGCAGGTGTCCCTCCAAGCCTGGATCTAGGAGGCGCTAGGCAGGGAGAACCTACTGTCAGGATTCGCGCCGTACAAGCGCCTACCGAGACAATTGCACTACAACTCCTAGAAGGCCTTGGGAGAGAAGCACGCGTCTACAAGAAGACGCAAAACGCATACGGCAGTGTGCGTAATTCTGTTGTCCTGGTTGCAGTTAGAAGAAGCGGCTTGAAGCATGCCGCAGAGTCCTTGTGTTTGGCGGAGCTCGCCGGAGTCCTCTTGACGTGAGTGAATCGAAAGAAACCCGGGCGGCGGTGAGGAAACTGCGGACGCCCTTTTGCTAGCAACTTGACCGGGTGGCGGTAAAGAAGACCGCAGGCGCCCTTTGTTTGTAACTTGAACGGGCGGCGGTGAAGGAACCGCGGACGCCCATTCCAATGAATATTGCTCAAAAGGAAAGGTTAATCCCGGGCGGCGGTATAATCCGTGGGAAGCCCTGTCCTTTGGTACTGGTTGTATTAAAGGCACTCTAGGAAAGAGAACAGACCCCGTAGAGGTCTACAAAGCACGCAGGGGTTAAGAATTGCTGCTGAGCAGCGGTGAAGGAACCGTCTTCCTCAGCTCAAGGTTCAGGAACTGAGGAAAGTTCCTAATATTCTTTATTGCGAGACAATGATTTAATACTATGAGAAGTGCCATTATAGAACCGGAATTGTCCAAAAGAATGCTCGGTGATGTGAGAGAGCACATACAAGAGCAAGTAGATGATCTGAAAGATAAGGTATACAGGATTCTTCTAGTGAGATCATTTGAGAGTAGCTTGTTGTAAGCCTGTAGTATTGATCACTGTTGTTTTCTTTTCTAGGTTCTCCTCCCTGCAGTTCCCTTCCTTCCTATCCCTCACTTGATCGCCCGGGTACTCTGTAACTTATAGTTGGAGTTCGGGGAGGTCAAGGGGTGGACCCCTTATTGCATCATCCGGATCCTGAGGAGTACCATATCCTGACACAATCTGTTGCACCTACCCGACCTCTTGAGTGCTCGAAGGGAGATGCAGCGGGATGCCGTCCGGTCTTGTAGTCCCAGCTGTAGGGAGTGGCTGTTGGAGTGTGGGGGGTGACGCACCCACTACTACTATTCTTGTGAATGATGCGCTGGAACAACCTTACCCTGGCACTTTTTTCTGATAACAGGCATAGTACGCATTTGCAATGCAATAATCACCACTATTACTAATGTGATATAAGTATCCTCATACCTGTTTTACAGCTCTTCGTCCATCCCATCACCATTTATATCCATGTTTTCACCATGATTATTTCTGTGACAAAGTATGGTCCACAAGTTTGAGGCCAGAGATATCAATGTGGGCCACCTTACAGGGGCCATCCTGGTGTATTAATACTTATACACCTGAAGGAAGTGACCCGATTAGGGCCACCCAGGTCACTCGCGACCACCTCTCAGCCTTCCACACAAATGAAGAGTCAGTCAGACAGTAGAGAATACAAACCAAGTATATTTATTCAGGTACACTCAAGCGGAGTCCAGTCTGACCAGCCTCCTGGGGTTGCTGCAGAGGGACTGACTTCAGCAAACATGGTGATACATTATGTACAATTCAGAACCAATGAAGACACGCCCTGACTGGAAATTTCCAGTTGGAGGCAGCTAGACAAAGAAGGTACAGAAGGATGAGTTTCAATCCTGAGACCGGGCACACCCTATCTTAACGCCAAGGTCGTTCTCCCTATGCCCGCTGCTCTAAAGGTGGGAGCAGGCCTATCTAGTGGGAAAGGTATGCGCTAATAAGAACAGAGTATTCATTAGTACAGCAAAGCTCAACCTTGGAGAAACGAAAACTATTGCAGCTGCTTTCAGCAGGGGCAGAGAGAGGAATTGGTTTCGATCATGGCTCAAAATGGCGGCTAAACATAAAATGCTGCCGCGAATGCTAACTTAAGACGTACAATGCATAAACAGCACAGCTAAAACACTTTTATTCCAACACACCAGAGGCACGACTAATTGTTGTACTGTTGTGTCTGTCTTTCTCCGTATCCCTCTCCCTCTTGTCGTTTTAGATCGGACCACCGCCCAGGTCCATGGGGTGGCACTGCTTCAATTGATGAGGCCACCCCCAACACACTTTTTCACTGTATTCTACTTCCTTTTGGTCCTGAAGAAGCGCTAGGGATTTCCTCCTGAGACCATTAAGAGCGCGAAACATGTTGACCTAACGCATTCCACCTTCACAACTGCACAATATCCCACAGCTACTGAGGGCCATAATCACCCTTGAGAAGCCTTTAACCTCTCGTTTTTTTAAGCATGACAGAGGGATCTCTCTCATTAAATCCACTTATTACAGATACCCTCTAGTCATTTTTTAACTCAACCATCACAGCACTAGCACTAACTCGCACTCATCATACGGCGTGAAAACTAAAAAGATCTCCGACAAAGCGACCCTTCGGGGGACCCGTAGGGCATTGCAGCACCGGCCCCACGAGGAGCACCGCCCTATGATGAAGCATGACATCCTTCGGGATGTGTGAGGGCACCAAGTAAAGTCACTTTGACTTCCCCTCTCTTCTTTCTAAAACGACTCCTTCTGCACTTTTTAAATAGGAACAGCGGCCCTTCATTAGTAGTGACTACATAATGTTCACTACAGTGGACTGCAATGGGTATGGTATCTCAGTATCGTGGACTAAATACCATCTGATACAAATACAGTGTCCTAAATATCCTTTACAAAAATATTTACACACTGGAGTTCCTAATATAAAAACTAAACCTACTGGGACTATATTTTTGTGAAGAAAATCTTGGCCACAATATTTATATAATTGAATGTTTTTGTCAACATTCTGACATACCTTCATGGAAAGAGCCCGAAGTGTATGTTCCCATGGAGTGGATTTTCCTTTCCTAAGAGGAGCCACACACTTCACCATCCTTAGCCCACTTCTTCTTTTGCATAGCCTGCAACAGACCAGTCATAGAGCCAGTGAACTGTGCTGAGATAAGATGCCTTTCTTTCGTCATATTTTGATGCCCAGACTGCTCATGCAGTTTATCACTTTTACTCCATCAGTGGTTAAAAGTTTGTTGAAGCACACCTGAGTTTGTTCAGATTAACCCAATATTATGTCTCTGTATGCTGGACGTAGGCAATAGAGGTTTCTGTTTTATTTTAAAACCAGTCAGAGGAATGGAGAACAAAAATGGCGAAAGCCAATAGATTTTTGTTAGATGAGTTGTTTATTAATAGTTCCTTGACTTTGCCTTAAAATTCATTAAGGCTACAACAGTATGAAAGCTGTAAATTCAACAATATGTTATCATGTCAACAAAAAAAAACAAATGAAGGTGCTAGGGTGATTAGTAAATCTAAATGTGTCTTTATGACCCGCCAAGTCATCCAAACAGGATTCACTTCCTAAAATAATCCATAAATCAGCAATTAAAATGTCATTGTGACATCAAACTCAATATATCAAAGAACACACACTGGCTATAAATTACTAGCTAAGATTTATGTCCAAGCTGCGGTCTATCGAAAGGACTGCTTGATGCCCAATGAGGCAAATGGGGCAATGTGATGATCCACAAAATGCCATGGTCTTGATGGGCAGCCCATCAAAGAAAGGGAAAAGTATGAAAAACACATGAATGCTAATGGCTGACCCAAATGCTCCTCTCGATTTAGTTTTTATTGACCTTTTCTGATGAATTGATGACATATTGTTTTTCAGACAGCTAAATTTGTCTGTAGACATAATGTGTATTTGTAAAGCACATGTTCACCCAGAAGGGTATCTTGGCACTGAATAACAGACATTTATTGTTATCCAACTCAATGGTGCTCATTTTATTGAGCTCACAAGGATGAAAGGCTGAAGGGACCCACTGGGATTTGAACCTGTGACCATGAGGTTGAACCCAAGCCCCTATAATGGATGCATTAGTTCACTAAGCCACCAGACCCAGCTCAAAAACCACAACAGATGACATAAAAAGGGACCAACAAAGTTGTATGCTAAGCTAATATTATTTAAAAGTAATGGTTCCTGAGTATTAGAATGATCTCTGCTGTTCTCAGTTATATCTTTGCTTCTATCAAATTGAGAAGATCTGTTTTATGATGCTTTTTGAGTGTTATTTATATTTTATGAGATGAAAATGTTTTATCCTGTGCTTTCATGGTCCTACAATGACCGAATAAAGATGATTTTGATTGATTGATTGAGTATTACAGTGATTTCATGAACAGAGGCCCTCATGTAGTTGTTTTCGCAAGTTCAGTTCTCCAGTATCGAGGAGGCACTATCTCCAGCACACTGAGGGAGGATGGTCTGCTATAGTTCAACATGCCTACGATGCAAGTGGTGGTTTTGTCACTCTTGTGGGGGTACTTCCACCATAGCAATAGCCACATGGGATGAAAATACTGTGGCACTAATTCCAGCATTGCTGGGTGGCATTAAGGGATGAGCGAAGTAGCATCGATTTTTCACTTATAATTTTGACTTTAATTATGTATGTTTATATTACAAAGTATAAATGCTCCAATGCTTGTCAAAGGGGAACTTTATTGATAGATAAGACGACAGCCTCTCAGCCTCATCAGCTGTTCAGAGATCATCTCCACACAAAGCCTTAACTGTCATTCCAACTGTCAATGGAATGTTGGCATGTACCAACTAATTGAAAGTACAGGGGAGCAGAGGGAAAGGTGAAAAGGGTGCACATAGAGAACACAGTGAAGGGAAACTTATCATTGCAATTAAATACTCTGTGGTAAAATTAGTTTACATGGGCAGTTTGAGTATAAATTGTACAGGAGGATTGCCCTTGCATACAAACGTCAAGCGAGAAATCTGCTCAATGTATTTATCCCACAGTTTCTTTTGGAAACGCCGGACAATGCTTATGCTCTTCACGTAGCAGAAGCACATATCAAGTTTTACAGTTCCTGTGAAACATTTTCTGCTCCAACCCGCCTCAATTGAGCAAAAATTATGCAAAAAATGTAAGCATAAGAAAAACAAAGTTTACTCACAATACGTGAAAACCAATAATCCGATTTGTGCGAGATTGCACTTGCATAATTATTTTTTTTTTTACAGAGGACTAGTAGAATGGCAGAATTTCCACCAAATTATGTTGGTACTAGAAATGTGCCTTCAAAAGCGGATAGTCTGTGAGTACCCACATTACATCGTAACATGATGTAAGTTTTATCCTGGTATTTTACAGACTCTTGTTGGTTATTCCATGAAACAACTCCTTGGTTTCTATGCCTGTCGTTCACATAGCCAAAACCACCTGAAATGGTGGTGGCTGATCCGTTCGTAATTGGTGGCCGGTTGGCATCATTTTTGGAGGATCTACACCACCCAAATAAAGCTTCCTGTCAATTCTCGACTGTCATGATGGTCACATTCCGCTGTTCTCATAACCAGGCAGCGGAACACCACGAGGGGTGGATGGCGCTTCCACCATTTTTTTAAAATGCTATCTACTACCCCATCATCTAAATAGGGCATAGAGTGTTCTTCACTGTCCAGTGACAATATTGCCTACATCCACCTCAACGAATGGAAGACTAGGCGACCACAACTGGCTTCTCTCAAACAGAACATTAGCAGAAAAGAAAGGGTTAACAAAACACATGCAAGACCTGAAGAAAGCTCATGTGCTTAAGAAATGTAATGGCACTAACAAGAAATCTTTTTGGCAGGTCTTATTGATGACTTTAATAAACCGATTAACGATGTGGTGATGCAGATGGAGTTAACGAAAAAGCAAATTAAGAAAAAAAGATTAACAAATTAGAAAAGTCCATTAGGGTAGATTTTAAATCGAGAAGGAATGAGCCAAGATTAGAAAATAATTGTATTGGGATGCTTGAGAGAAAAATCTCAACAGGGAAACACACTGTAGGCAGGGCCCGGCTTTGAACCAAAGGCAACCTTGGAAAAATGCTGAAACCAGCCTTCATTGCATCGTATCCTCGCCCAATACCTCTCTTTCCATCCATCTATGCTCTCTTCTCCTTCTCTGATTGCTTCCACTCTACCTTCCCTCTCCCTCCCTCTTTTTCTCTCTCTCTCTTGAACTCTCCCGGTGCCTGCTGCATTTAACCCCAAGAGCTGGGAAAAGTGAAGAAGACAGAAAGGGCGACCATAGGCTTTAAAAACTGGCCTCTCAGGGTTCCAGCCCACTGGGGAAATGCCCAGTGGAACAAAATGCCTGTCCAGCTCTGTATATAGGAAGCTGCAGAAGGAACCCCCATCTGTCGACCATCACTCACAATGGTGCCGAGGAAATACCATGCCCAGACTGGATATCAAATTCAGCCCTGACAAAAATGTTCAAACCAGTTTCAATCTGTAGGTGGCCGGTCTAGAATGGACCATAGAAGCTTTTGTTGTGGGGTCCTGGCGGCCTATCCAGTTCTGAAAGCGGCCCTCAGTCTGCAGGTTAAACTATAATGCCAGAGTGGGAGAATAAATATCCAAGTGACGGTCAAAGACTTGCAGAAAATCCTAAGCATAAAAACAAGGAAATGGCAACCTTAGTTCTGATGTAAACAAGCGCCTATATAGTTATTTTCCAGTTGCAATCTCCTTGACAAAGTGTTGAAGGTATTGATTTTTACTCAAACACAATGGGGCATATTATCAAGGGGCCGCGATAAAATTATCGCCGCTTTAGCGTCCGTTTTTGGGCAAAAAGCGGCGATAATTTTATTGCATTATCATCAAGGACACGCTAGTGCGTGTTCCCTTGACTTAGCGCCCGTTTCCAGCACGCCTAACTTCGCATCGCTAATGAGATGCAAAGTAGGCATGCCTGACAAAACTTCATGACAAAATATCGCAAAGGAAGCTTCGCGATATTTACAACAATGGCCCGGCCGGCGTAGCGATAAAAGAAATCGCGCCAACTGGCCATTATCGCTGGATTTTAACGTCTGCTAAAATCCAGACTTATGTATACATGACATTGGGGGTGGATTATGCTGATACGACCACAGGGTCGTATCAGCAAGGTTATCGCCGTTTTGCTTGCAACATCGCTGGTTTTCCAGCGATGTTGGCCCATTTCCCCCGATATCGCTGGAATATTAATCGCCATTGTGCTAAGCGTTGTTAATACAGCGCTAGCATGGCGATATATTCCAGTGATACCCGGCGATAGGAAAATTCGTGGTAAGCGCGGCCAGCGATAATTATCGCTGCCGCTTGATAATATGCCTCAATGTATTTAGGTTAGAGCTTTTTATAAGGCTTGCTGTCATAAGGCACCTTACACCTACTAGAACACTGTGGTAAATTCTTGCGGCCTTGAGGTGAGAATTGAGGATTAACCCCTAAATTTATAAATCTCGAAAAATCAGTGGTACCTTGTTCCATAGCTGAGCTACTACTTCCATTTACAGACAAAGGACGCATAGTTGTATTCATTTTGTGCTGATTGGTTGGATCTCATAGTGAGTTTCTGAGCATAATATCAGGCTTGAAGAGGATCATGTGCCACTGACATGTTAAGGGAATTGTTCACTGTTACCCGTTGGTATTTGGTGGTTGCTCGCTTATTACTGTAATTACTTGCCACTTGTTTGTTTGTGCTTCTTAGGCATTGAGACCTCTCGACCAGTAAATCTAACACACCTGTTATTTGATCTCCCAAAATGTCAACGTGTTTGTAACCTGTCACCAGCAAAGCCAAAGTATTTATAATTGGCACATGTCACCAGTAAACCAAAGACATACAGGACCCCTCACCATTAAATCTATATGTTTGGTCACAGACTGCTGTGGCACAGGGAGCACAAAAAGTGATGGACTGGAATGTGGCCCTAAGTATTTACCAGTAACTTGGAATCACTTTCGTGTTCCTTTTAAGACTTTTTGTGACAGGTATGTCCTAACACGGGCCGTGTTGTTCATGGTGCTATAGTTCTCTGGCTGCACCTCACTGATGCAAGCCCAAACCCATTTAAGGGTTTCTTGTGTTTCTGTTTATAAGCAACGTAGCCAAGCAGCTTGTGCATACAAATTCCTATAGGAACAGTAGCAAGACTGGTTTGCATTTGTTTGGTTCTTATCTGTGGGTGGCACAAGGAGCAAATGATGGAATGTGGCCTAGAACACTTGCCAGTAATTGAGATTCATTCAAGCGTTCCACCCATCACCTTTCTCTAAGACATTTGGGACATGTTGGCCAATACATCTAAGATATTTGGGATCTGTTGATCAGTGAATCTAAGAATATTTGGGACATGTTCACAAGTAAATCTAACGTATTTGAACGTGTTCTGCTGTAATTTTAGGCATTTGGAACCAGTTCCCCAACCCTAGCATTAAATGAGAACAGGCACAGACAGTTAGGTGGAGGAAAGTGGCATGATATTTACATGCATAAGGTGAGCAAATTCAGCAAATTTAAATCATTCATTATTTTTACCGTGGGGTCGTTATTTGCCTGTAGAGATTTGCACAGCTTGCACTAGAGAGTGCGCCTCAACTAAAAACACTTGCACCAGGCACTTTTCGGTTGTATTTGTACCATGGCGCAATGGTACATCACTTTTAGGATTGCCAGCGCAAAGCAAGATTAATGTGACAGCGGCCAATGACGTCATCAGCTTACGACTCATAGTAAATACAGGACTGCACATTTTTTTTGCTGGTTGCACAATGCAGAGTTGCACGCCTGTTGGTAAATCTGGGACTGAAATATACAAACCACACCACAAACTACTGCAGCCCTATACCGGGGAACGTTCACACCACGATGCACAAGCCACAGCTCCCAGCTCTGTAGATGAAGATTGTGTTTCTGGGAAACGTCGTGGCTCGAATTAGAAGTTCAAAATAAAACATGAATTTAAAATAAGTTTGAATTTAAATCTGGTTTTCTCATCCAAAAAGAAACATCTTTTAAATATGTTTAGCAACCACAGACCAGTTTTAGATTGTTTGGGAGGAAAAAGATGGAAAACTAATTTGGAAATCTTCACCCTAAAACATGAGATTTAAGACCTCATATAAATGCAGATTTCTGAAGTCTCAGAAAGCGATAGGGGCAATTTTACATTTGTACTCTTTAAAATCTTTTATTAATTAACTTGTGACTGTGAGGCTGGCATTTCCACCAGCTAGAATGTACATATGATGCTTCGATGCAATTGGAAAAACTGTTGTATTTGTGCAGTACCAGTTTATTTATTTTTTTAAGAGAATCATGTGTTTTTCTATGTAGAGAGTCTTTTCCCGGCGCCAGGACAATTTGTAATGTTTCCAAGTCCATTCCCAAAATTATTCATGCCTTGGACAGGACAAAAATTATCCAACTATGCTCGTGGTGGGAATGGGTTATAAAACGTTGGTAAACAAGCACAAATTATTTAGTTTATGGGTTTTCTTAACTTTTCCAGAACAACCCTTACCTGGAAAGCTCACTACACAACCCGATCATATAATGTACTTGTACTCAATATTACACAATTGTGGGGTAATATTACGTGGGAGTGAATGGATTTACGAGCGGAAGGAAATTTTTGCAAATAACTTTAACTGTCCACCGAGTACTTTCTAATCAATAAATCGGGCCGATTGCGTGTGCAAGATGAACTCTCAAATGACTTGTAATCAGGCCCTTTTAGAGCAAAGAGGCGGTAGAACATCAAATAGTGAAACATCGATTATGTGTCGGGCTAGCCTAGTGTGGTAGACAGAGAGGTGCTGCATTGCCATCTACTGGGCAGATTAGGTACGGGAAAGATTAACAAACGATCCGGAAACCTACCTTCTAATGCTGTTGAAGGTGAGTATAGAGTCCTGATGAGCAGGTAGGAGGCAGCCCCTCCCTGCGGACTGTAGATACACCCATCTTACCCCCACCCATCACAGGTGTCACCATTCAGGTGACGCCGTAAATAAATAGGCCCCGGAGCACGTGCCTGGGCCAGTTAGGTAACGGTTCTCCATATCGTTATTTACCAAGCATGTGGCCTAGGGCACACAACATAACATTGGCGACGAGGACAATTGTTAGATCGTACTGTGATACCTTCTCTCACCTTCTCGACCCTACTACTCAGGCACAGCAAGCAGAGGGAGTGCTGTGCAGAGCCCCACAAGAGTGGCGCTGGGCCATAAAGGGAGGAGAGCCAAGGAGTTGCACTCTGCCCCTCTAGCCCACCCATGCACCTCCGGCAGTGGGAGCAGCTCCACCCTTCCCCTGGCGTCACAGGGATTCATGGTTGACTGGTTTGGAGTGACATGCCCTATTTGTGTGGGAACACGTCAGTTAAAAAGCATAGAGCTGTTGCTATATCCAAAGGAGCATGACTCCGGGTTAATTTTTTCGATTGTTAGACTGTATTCAACAACAGCCAAGAGTGCATTCTTGTAAAAGGAAGATTTGTTCTTCCAGGATGTACAAAACTGGGAATTTGTCTCGTCTCCAGGGAAAGGGATGGTTTGACCAATCTTATGTTAGAAGAAATATTGACCCTCTGCCAGTCCTGAGAATGGAACTATAGAAATTGTGAAAGCATCGAAACATTGACTCAGTGTGACATCAAAGAGGTTGACCTTTGTTGAGAATTTCTTACAATGGCTTTAGCAGAGGTGGCAGTTTAATAAACACAGCAAGTTTGATGGTGCGCGCTAAGTGTTGTTCAGTAAAGAATCCAGAATCTTTGCGTTGCACAAGGTGAGGGAAAACCAATAAAACCCCCTAAATGCGGACCGAGGTCCTGACAACTGCAAACAAAGCCTATGCACACGCTACAGTGTTAAGTGAAAGTTCAAATGTGTACATATGAAAAGATGCAAGCAAAAGAAGTCTTGTAAGATGTTCTTCTTGTTTTAATTCAATAAGAAAACACAAGGTCCAGCCAACACGTGTATCGTCCTAAGGGTAGTGACCCTGGATTTCTTCAGGGCTGGAAGTGATACAAAACAAGCTCACTTTACATTGATGTCAGAAACGTCGTGTGTGTAACACGGAAATGAACAAGACCATACACGAAAGATTAGGTGACAAAATGTTTGTTGATATGTCACAGTACAGTAAACGTCACCACGTGGGGAAACCTTCATTGCACAGACATTGAGAGATGGCGTGAGCGGAAAATGCCAAGACATTGGCATGAGAGAAAGGAAAAGAAAAAATGCAATGTGTGTTTGTGTCGCAGTGCTGGTGTGGTGGGAGCATGCGTAAATAATGTGTGTATGCTAGTGCCTACATATCAAGCCATGCATGCTCCTAAATCATTGATTGCTGGTAGAAAGTCAATTTAACCGTGGAAACAGGACTCAATGATATCGAGTCAAGATAGTGGAAAGAACACCGGCTTTTAGGTGAGGTTTTCACCTCTCGGGCACTACTCTTTAGTAGATTTTCCCACTTAGTGTTTTTTCAGCATATTAACTAGCCTCTTTGTATCTAATTTCCCCAGGTCTAAGTTATTTGTTCACGTGACAGGTATGCGTCCTCTTTTCCTTCTACAGTCCCTTTTCACTCGGTTTTAGTTTGTCTCTAACGCTTAGGTTATCACGCTATTGTTGCTTCCTTTGCATGTTCTTTCCACTATCTTGACTCAATAGGGATCAAATTACAGATGTTTCTTCTCAGAGAGGTACACCTCTCTGTTTTTATTAATAAACCTCTTACCCTCACAAGGTGTTAGGGACAAATGGAGTCTGTGATTAACCCTGACGAAAGCTCAAGACTTTTTTAGGCTAAGTAGTAAGGGCAGAAACATGTTGGTTATACCCAGGGGTAGGACAGGAACATAGGATCCATATACGTACCCGAAAATTACCTAGTGGTATTTGTAATCATACCCATAACACCACGGCAATAAAGGACACTTTTGTGGGAATTACTGAGGTACTTTTAGATAGTAACTGGGCAAAGGCTATCCAGAAAAAGAAGTAATATCTAAGAACTCCCTCCGGATAGCTCAAACCGAGGTTGAGTCTGCCCTGGTAGTACTATCTTACCAGAGTGGGAGGAGGTGGCCTATGATGAAACATGCCACATTAGGTGAGTGAGCCCACCTCGTCCAATTCTTGGAATTGCCACTTTGATTAGGGGACATAGAGGCATATAGCCGGAAAAAAAAAAACCTGGAGATTCTGTATCGCCTTGGTAATTTCCATAGGCATTAATGCACAGCTCTTCCCTATGCCTTCTGACTTTAAAGATGACCTTTGTCATAGCAATAACATCTACTTGGCGTGTGAGCAAGTTACAAGCACTGTCAGACCAACAGCTATATAATTCCCTGATCCCAGACAGACTGGTGCCATGGACTAGGGCAGAATTGCTGCCCAAGGCTGTGACATCTTTTCATGTCAAATAGTGGATAACCCTTGACATTGCTTGCACCATCAACTCATCCCTCGAAAGAGGAAGAAAGGCTCCATTGTTTCGACCCTAAAAGAGGTTTAAGCTTTTATATAGATCATACTAAGGACCACTGGGAGGATGATCAGCTGTTTGTCACAGGCACAAAGAAGGGTAAGGTTGTACAGAAAAAAACAATTTCATGGTGGATAGTTATCTGCATCAAGATCTGTTATTCAATGGCCGTCAGGCAGCTCTCCTGGGGGCCTTGAGTGCACATTCAACCAGGGCCAAGGCTGCCACCACTGCCTTGGCATGCAGAGTTACTGTTTAGGAAATCTCTCAGGCTGCGACGTGGGTTCAAGTTCATTTCTGCCTTGATAGGTACGTCAGGAGGGACACTGCTTGTTCAGTCCTGCCAGATTTTTTATTCAGTGCTGTTCCACAGATCCGCCACTATGAGAGGTACTGCTTTGGTATTTAGTCACAAGGTTACACATTTACAGTTAGAAGAATTCATCAGAAGAACATGATCTTTACCATTGATGCTTTTTCTGGTGGATACTGTCCCTACCTGCAGATTCATCCCCGACCCTCCCACCTCCCCATTCTGTGGAATAGGCTCTTTCTAGCATCTTAATAACATAGCAGCTTAGGAAATCTGCACACTATCAAATTGAATTATCCAGTGGCTCTGCGCTGGACAGCCAAGTTTAGAAAGAAACTGATTTTAGTGCCTAGGCATGGTGAACACAAGTGGCTCCAAGGTCACTTCTGGCGCAGGAAACAGTAGATGTGGAGCCGCATGACACTACTTACTCGGATGGCTGGGAATTGCAGAAAAATCTCCGGATCTAGTCAGGCACCTGAGGATATTCACAAGGTGAGGAATCTGTGGTTAGAGTATCCACCAGAAAGAGTATTACCGAAGGAATGTAACTTGTTCATGTTTGTATTCCTGCTTTGAGATGATAAGGAATATTAAACAATACCTTGGTCCTTTTAAGGATGTGTGTGTTCTATTCTTACCTTCACTTATCATTCTGGACTCACAATTAAGATTGCAGAACATGAGGATGTTATGCACTGTCCGTGGGTAGATAAGAACACAGAAGTTCTGTTAAGTTGCTCCAGTCAGTGCAATGCCGGCCTTTTTCCTTTTGTCAAAATTTATTGGTTTTGCACATAACAAAATTAGGACAATTTTATCACTGTCCAACACAATTATTGTACGTCAGGAAAGCTAAATTAATTAACAGTTTCCACTAGGAGGTGTCTCAGAGTAAAACAGTACAGTTTGTCATCACATTACTGTGGGTCAACCCACCCAGTTTCACAACCATTTTACCCATGAACCTCCCCCACCCTCCAAGAAAACCCTTAACCGAGGTACATGAGGCTAATATAGTCAATAACAAATAGTATGGCAAAAGGCGAGGTAGACAGGAGAGGGGTTTGAATGTGGAACTTGGGGCTCAAGGCCACGGGGGGAAGGGAAATGGATGACCACACTAGATTTGAAATAGGTGGAGTGCCCTTGTGCGGGTGGGGCATGCACACAATGGGAGGACTCTTGAAAGATATACTAAAGAGCCTTAAGTGTATTCAAATTTTTTATATCTGCCTAAGATAATATCAGCCATCTTCTCCATAGTGACTGTCTGCCAGATTTGCGCATGCCACTGAGATAACAATGGCGCCTACCTCTTCTTTCATGCAGCCGCCAAAGCAAGCTAAGCCGCTCCAAGGCACAACCACAGTATTGCTCGGTCAGCTTATGTTTGATACTTGAGGGAGTCATCATGCAAACCCAGTAAAGCAAACCCAGGGGAAATCTAGATGTCCTAGATTTAGGCCCAAATTTCAGTCCAAAATGGGTTGATGACTGGGCAGTCCCATCCCATATGACGGAAATCCCCTAATAGCCCACACCACCACCAGCAGAGATCCGACGTGGCCGAGAATTGTTTTTTAGCTTGGTGGGGTAAAGGTACCAGTCATAGAGCAGTCTGTAGTGTGCTTCCCACAAACCTATAGAATGGGTGAATCTGGGAATATCCCTCCAGAATTTGTACAGTTTCGCTTCTGGAACTGTCTCTTTCAGGGCTTGCTCCCAAAAGGAGATGTGATGGTATTGTGGGGAGGCAGTAGTGGTGAGCAGTAAGGGTTAGATATAGTGTTGTGTAGTTCCTACCAATCTGTAGGACATGCGCATTGTTCGGACAACATAAACTAAGGGCTTGGTGTCAAGACTGATTCCAGACACCCCCACAGGATATGCTGGCCTATAGACCAGATAGCTCCCAGTGCCACCGTAAGCCCCCCTAACCTACCAGGGAGCGAATGGTTTCTGGCAACCACTGAACATGACAACCCTGATTCCTCAGGAATTGTGGAAAAAGTACGAAACCTTTCACTCAGTCACTCGTGTTCACTTATTCTCAGAGAAAAATACTGAGAATACACAGTGGGACGTTTTCAATAATATTTATTGAACCAACGTTATTCTTGCATAAAATACATGAGCTGCAATCATTAGTAGACAGAAGCAGGTAAACGTGATTACAAGCACCAACAGCGTTAATAGTAGATATAGTCATCTACCATGATGCTAAACAATTGTATGTATGCAGGCTTACAAGCAAGGCAGTAATCTGGCGAACTCCTACTTTGCAAACCCTACTCTAAGTGAACCTGGGGTGTACGTAGGTGTTGAGACAAGAATCCCCAAAAAGGAAGATCCAACCCCATTACCTGATGGGATAGATTGAAGGACCCCGTCTTAGTCATGAACTGGACACCCCTCATGAGATGTCAGATCACTGCGTGGTGAAGTCTTAGCATGCAGGGACCCTCAGTGTCCAAGGAAGTACCTTCTCTACTAATCTATCGGGATGCTTATCTTTTATAATAGAAATCAGCCTTGCGATGCACACATTAGATAAGTGATGTTGTGGATATGTAGATAGCCCTGTTGCCCCGTGGATGAAGATAGTGATGACATTTGTACGTAGTAAGGAACGAGACCTTGTACATGACGTTCAGGGTGTTGTGATAATGTTGTGTGAAGCTAGATGTAAAACAAGTTTAGTTTCAAATGTATGCAAAAGGTCACATCTTGGAAATGTTATTCGTGAGGACAATGCAAGAATTAAGATGCTTCGCTGGATGGGCCTAACCCGGGAATATAACAATAGGAGATACATTCTCTTGACCTGCCCACCCGTCTAGCCAATTGTTCGATAGGGGTGAGGTCTCTAATGGCCGCTAGTCTAATAGCTGGATGTAGAACCTAGTCTTTCAACTGTGTGTAGTGATAGTGCTCTGAGTCTGGAAAATTGAAATCACACTGGCAGGTCTCAAAGGTAAGGACATCTCAGCCATGGAAGAGGTCAGAAATATTGAGGCAGCCCCCCTCCCTCCATAAGTCAATGGGCCCTGGTTGCAGTGCGGGTGTAAATGCCGGATTATAATGAATCAGAGTACACAGGGAGGGAAAGGTGGTCCACATGGCAGAATAGATTACCTCGTCCCACACCTTTAGGGTCATTTTGTTAGGGCTACTAAGGTAAGCATTAGGAGGGCGATTCACCTTCCGTTTCCATAGTATATACCAGATATACCTGCCTGTCACTGCTCTGTCCATGTGTAACCAATGTTTATCGGACTCCCTTAGCAACACTCAGAAATCACCCTCAACTGAGCCACTTTGTAGTATATGTGAAAGTCTGGTAGGGCTACACCTCCAGTGTCTTTTGGTAGTCGCAATACTTTGTACGGCAATCGTGCTCTGCGATTCTGCCAGATGAAGCAGATTATTAAGTAGCAAAGGGAAGGCAAGAAGTTGCAATCTAGCTTGATGGGAGCCCTCGAAAGAGATATATTAGTTTAGGTCAAATACTCACTGTGAGAAGTTGGCCTGATATATGCTGTCCGCTAATTAAAGTGGGCACCTTGTACCAGTCCAAACAACCCTTATGGTGATTTAAGAGGTCAAAGATAACCTTAGAAAGCTATCTAAGTGGTAGCTGTGGAGAGCAGCCTTTAGGCTTAGTCTTGAAGGAATGTTAAGCAGCTTGTTTTACCAGAATGCAACCTTATAGTATTGGTTAAATGAAAGGAGAACCACACAGTAGTTATAAAAATATGTATTTATTTATATAACACTCTCTAGTACGACACAGTATCTTCTACACGAAGATACTCACAAAGCACACAATACTGTAGCACAGAAACAATAGTAAATAGCACTAATACACAGTGGGCTCCAGGGGGAGACCAGACCATATACTAAAATAGTGGTATAAGAACCACGACTCAAGTCAAGACAGTGTCTAGAGGATGTAGAATCGCTGGGACCCCAAGGAACCTCTCAAGGTGAGTAAGTAGGGACCCCACGGAGGACGGGTGCAGTGTGGGAACACGACTGCGTCCTCCGTACAATTCTATGGGGATGTCGCGGTTGAAGTTTTAAAGTTTGAGGACCCTTCCCAGTGGACTTCGAAGAAACCCCGTGGAATTTAGGAGGTTGGAGAGCCACCCCACCCGTGGATACCGTAGTACCAGAGTTACCTATCCCAAGGAAGCCGGGTGCATAGGTCTGAAGTGGCATCAGAAACCGCAGTCGAACCCAATGGAGGACTTCGAAGAAGAGCCGCCGCTGGAAGGAAGAAAAGTGTCCATTGGAATCCAAAGGTGGATTCTATTTGAAGAGTACCTGAAAGCAGAGGGGACCGAGTCTGGGTCACTCAGGAGTGACCAGGGGCTCGGTAGAAGAATGTCCACCGATGTCGGGTGCTTCAGGTGCGTTGAGGGGGTTCTTGACTCTGCAGCCACAGGCACCAGGAGACGTCGAGGATGACCAAGAGCCGGATGCGAGCTGTCCCACGAAGGACGTAGAGTGCTGAGGGGTCGGTGTCTGGCGGGAGCACCAACAAGCCTTGGCCTAGGCAACTCACGCAGAAGGTCAAAGAAGGTTACGGTTCAAACCAGCAAGGTCCAGGAGACTCACCATACACAGGGGAGTCAGGGCAAGCCTGGAGCAACTAGGGGAGCCCAAGAAAAGCAAAGTTGACCCTCAAATGGACCCACTGGCCGAAGGCACAGGAGTCGCGAGAGGACCTCGAGCTATTTCACCAAACAGCAGCCCACAGAGCACTCGGTGCGAGGAGGACGGAGTTCTTGGTAGGAAATGGTGCCAGAGGTTGGGGCTTCTCGGAGCCGCACTTGCTCGGGAAACGCCAACAAGTATATGCACTTGCAAATGAACGCGGTGCACAGGGGTACGGGTATTGCAGCCCCCACGAGGGATTCCAGCCTCAAACTTGGTAAGAGGGCAGCTCGGACCTCGAGGGACGTAGAAACCCACCTCCTGTGTTGCTGGAGCCTTCGGAGTCCGTAGGAGCTCAGGAGCAGCAGACCGGTCAGTCGTGATGTGGTGCCTGCGGTTGCAGGGGAGTGACTCCTTCACTCCAAGGTACCTTTGGTTGTCCTTGATGCTCCACAGGTCCTGCAGGTAGCATGTATGGTGCACGGGCACAGACAATGCTTTAGACTGAGAGGGAGATGAAGTTGGGCCCAAACGAAGTCCAGAGTGTCCAGACATTCGAAGTTCAGTGGTTTCTTGTTCAGAATCTTGTCCACGTCAAATCTAGAGTTCTACAGTCAGGTAAGCCCTTTTGTACCCACGGGAGAGGGTTGGACAGATTCAGGGGACCCTCCCAGGGGAGGGTCTGGACAGTGGGGAGGTTACTCCCATGTCCTTTGTCCAGTTTCGCACCAGAGCAGGAGCCAACGGCTCCCAGGACTGGTTTGAACTGGACTATGCACAGGGACATCAAATGTGCCCCTCATGCAGACTTTCGTCACTGGCAAGCGCACCCACCCAGCCCTAATACACTAAATCCTGTCTGGGAGGTGGTCACACCTACCTGTGACAGGATGCCTATTGTTCCACCTTCCTCTGCTCGAGCTTGGCTCAGCAGCAGGAGGGCAGAAACGTGTCTCTGGTCGGCAGCAACCATTTTGTGCTGCCCAGGACTAGAAGGCTGGTTCAGGGAACACCAGAGATCCAACGAAGCTCGCTTCTGAGGGGTGGAATCATACCTCCCGCACCGGTTACCGGTGTGGGGGTATGATTTCACAATGTTTGACACCAAACACGATAGGGTTACTTTCAGCCGTTTTAGAGTTGGTCATCATGCGGTCGCATAATGCCACTTTATATGTCGTAAATGGCTGCTGCACTAACAACCTGGGAGAATGGACTCCGTAGGCTGCAGGGTGTCCTGCTCATGCAGTGGCACCCTCTCACTTAGAACCAAGCACCCTGCCTTCAGGATTGTTAAGGCCTGCTATAGGGGTGACTTATAGGTTTTAAGTGTAGTGACCCTTAGATATAGTAAACCTATTTATTAAGTAAGTGATGCATGCACCAACTTACACAGGCTGCAATGGCAGGCCTGTAGTTCCATTTTGCAATGCCTCTCATAGGTGGCATAATACATGCTTCAGCCCATGGGAGGCCTCTGGGGTACCTAAGCCCTGGGTACATGGGTACCATATATTAGGGACTGACAAGGGTACCCCAGTATCCAATCTGGAGTGTACCTAAGTACATGACATAACAGTTTAGGGAGAAAGCAGATAGACTGGGGTCCTGATTAGCAGGATCCCAGTCAGACTAGTCAAAAACCAGCTTAGCACCAGGCAAAAAGTGGGGGTACACATGCAGAAGGATCCTACCTTCCTACACTCATTTTGATTGCATAGATGCATTCATGCCACGAAATGTACATGGGTGCCCATCTCTTGAGGTTGACTTTTAATTTCTGTAAGAGCTGGGGTAATTTGCCCAGTGAGGTCAGAGGGTAAGTGAGTAACGACAACACATTGTCTGGGAATAGTGAGATTTTATGTTCAGTGGATCCAAAGAGAAAGCCTCGAATGGAGAGAATCGTGTGAATTTTGGCCGCAAGGGTTCAATACTAAGGACGAACAAGAGTGGCGAGAGGGGGCATCCCTGTCTAGTCACACTCCCGAAACAGAAGAGATCAGAGCCCACTCCATTAACCAGCATGCATGATTGAGGCTTGGCATTGTTGGCCTTCACCATGTCAATGAGTTGATCATAGAAGCCAAACCGCCTTAAAGTAGGGACAAAGAAGGTCCAATCCACCCGGCCGAAAGCCTTCTCGGCGTCAGGGACCAATAGGACTGCCAGTATGTGTTTCTTGGTAATTTTGTTGATCAAGTGGACCAGCCTTCATAAATTATCATGTATTTGCCCGCCCTTGATAAAGCCAGACTGATCCAGGCGGATTAGGTCAGGCATGTCTAGTCTGGTGACTAAAATCTTAGAGTATAATTTAGCATCCAGGTTGAGTAATACGATAGGTTTATATGAGCCACAGGAATATGGGTCCTTGCCAGGTTTTGGGAGGACTGTTAGCAGTGCTTCACTCATGGAGGGGGTAACCGCCCAAGGTTCAGCCTTGTGGTTAAACAATGCAGTCAGGTGGGGTACCAGGTCGGAACTAAAGGTTTTGTAAAATTGAGCTGAGAACCTGTCAAGGCTCAGGTGACTTATGCAGTTTCAGGGCATTGATTGCTGACTGGATCTCACCATCTCATATAGGTCTCCCTAGAATTTAGTTTTGGGCCTCCGTTACCTGGGGAGCTCAACTTCAACTAGGCAGTCTAATTGCGCCCCATTGCTTACTGGATCTACAGCATTAAGCTATTCGTAGAACTGACCAGACGTCCTAGCTTTCTCATCTTCTGTGACGATCAGCAGGTCTAACTCCCTATGAATGCTCCCTATGTATGCTTTCTCACTTTGGGGCTGAGCTCACAGGGATTCTGTGGAGTTCTGCTACGCTGTAAATATAACCTGAGGGTGCCAGGTTTAGCACCCATAAGGCGCTACAAAACCCTTTCAGTTTTCCGAGGTTGAAGAAATGAATACCGATTAATAGAGTAACGGTAACCTATTGCCAGTGACACCAAGATCTCCACACAAATAATATTATAATATCAATGAGCTCATTAAAACTATTGTAAACCATACTTCTGATTACCTCTGTTAGAAATGGGGGGCTCTAGTTGGCAATGGTTTGCACCTTTGTCCAAGTAGGGACCCTTCTTCCTAGTCAGGATTAGGGGGATATACTACTGAAATAACCCCTGCTCACCCCCTTGGTAACTTGGCCCAAGCAGTCAGGCTTATCTCAGAGGCAGTGTGTAAAGCATTTGCACATAACCAACAGTAAATCAGTGAAAACACTACAAAAGGACACCACATCAGTTTAGAAAAATATCCAATCCTTTATATATTCAAAACAAGACCAAAACAATAAAAATCCAACATACAGTACTTAAAAATATGCACTTTGCAAGAATAACCTTAAAAATGCAGTTCCTTGAAGTCGGTAGCTCCGTCCGGTGCTACAGAGGTGCTGAAAACAACAGAATTCAATAGTTCCATTTGACCACGTCGGTCAGGGTATTGGCAAACTCGTAAACAGTACCTTTTCATTGCGGCCGATCACGTTGGTACGGGCCGGTCGTGGCAACCATTGCGGTTGCGATGTGAAGCGTAGCGTTGCAGCATGCGGTGCCCTCATGGCCGGTGCAGGCAGCAGCTCGGTAATGGTCATCCAGTGGCGTCGGTGAGAACAGGGCTGCGGTGTGGAGTGAGGCGGTGCTCGTTGCAGTGCTGACAGATCACGTGCAGGCGACAGTGCCGGTTGCTGAGAGCTGGCGTCAGTCAGTCCCGACTGTGTTGTGGGACGAGACGGTGCGTCGTGAGACTTATGAGCGGTGCCCCCAAGCCACAGTGCGGTCACAGATGTCGAAGTCAGCAGGCAACGGTGCAAGCAGCGGCTTGGTGGTGGCAGAGGTCGTCGTCGGTGAGACTAGGGTTGCTGTTTGAGATGCGGCGGTGCCCTCTGCGTTGCCTTCAGGACACGGAGCCATCGATGGACTCTGTAATGGAGTCGGCTGCTTTCCCCCTCTGTGGCAACTGAGACCGAGGTTCCAGAGGTGGTACCAAGAGGTAGGTGAAGTCTTTGCTGTCCCTGAGACTTCGTGAACAGGAGGCAAGTTCTATTCCAAGCCCTTGGAGATACTCAGCACAAGTAAAGAAGGTTCAGTCCAGTCCTTTCACTGCCCAAGGCAGAAGTAGCAACTGCAGGCCAACCCAACAAAGCAACAACACAGCAGCGGGGTAGTACTCCTCCTAGAAGTTTTTCTAGCTCTTCTACTGGGCAGGTTCCTTGGTCCAGGCGAGTTCTCTGAAGTCTTTTATCTCCCTGAGACTTCCAACAGGAGGCAAGCTCTACTTCAAGCCCTTGGAGAAAACTCTAACAGCAGGATGATGAAAGTACAATCCAGTCCTTTCCCTGCCCAAGACAGAAGCAGCAAGCAGCAGGCCAACATAGCAGAGCATGCAGCACAGTGGCAGTTCCTCCTGACAGCTTTTCCAGCTCTTCTTCCTGGCAGGTTCGTTAGTTCAGCAGTAATCTAAAGTTCTGGGGTCTGGGCCCCAATATTTATACCACATTTTACTTGGTTCTCTTGTGGCAAACGTCTCTCGGCTCAGTCCACACCAGTTTTGTCCTCTCTGGCCCAGCTTCCCGGAAAGAGGTGGAGACAGCATTGTGCAAGGGAGACAGGGCCTATTCAGGTGCAAGGAAAATCTCCTCCCACCACTCTAAATGCAGACCAGGCCTATTCAGGTGTTAGGAAATCTCCTCCCCCTACTCTAAATGCAGCCCAGGTCTATTCAGCCCAGCCCTGACTCATTAAGGAAAAGCAGGACACAAATCAACCCCCCCAGTGTCTGTCTGATAGAATGCGCATCCCCAGCCCCTGTCACTCCAAAGCCAGACAGTCAATCCACAAACCAGTAGAGGCATACAGGATGGCTAAGCAAAAAAATACCCACTTTCTAAAAGTGGTATTTTCAAACACACACAATATAAAAATCATCTTTACTAAAATATGCATTTTTATATTCTGAGTTCAGGCATACTAAACTCCAGCTGTCTATCTTCTCCCAATGAGAAGTTATACTTGTAAGATGTTACAAGTATTCCCCATTCTATCCTATGGGACAGATAGCCTTTCAATAATGAAAAATTAAATACACTGTATTTCACTATCAGGACATGTGACACATACCAGTACATGTCCTACCTTTCACATACACTTCATCCCACCCACAGAGGTACCTTGGGCCTACCTTAGGGGTGTCTTACATGTAAGAAAAGGGAAGGTTAGGGCCTGGCAAAGGGGTGCACTTGCCAAGTTGACATGGCAGTCATAACTGCACACAGACACTGCAGTGGCAGGTCTGAGAACCCTTTGAAGGGCTGCTTGTGTGAGTGGAACAACCAGTTCTGCAGGCCTACTACAGCATTTGATTTACATACCCTGGGCACACACAGTGCACTGTACTAGGGGCTTAAAGGTAAATCAAATAAGCCAATCATGGAAACACCAACCCATAAACACAATTTACATGGAGAGCATATGCACTTTAGCACTGAATCGCAGTGGTAAAGTGCCCAGAGTCCTAAAACCAACAACAACAGGGTAAAAAACAGGAGACCAAAAAGCAAAAAGTCTGGGGGTAAACCCGCTGAAAAAGCCAAGTCTAACAACCTCCTTCGACCTCCTTCCCTTCCCCAGGGCAATTCACCCACCCACACCTTCGCATCTGCATGCAGGAATCGCATTGCTTGCCCTGCCTCGAAACCCCAATTTCTCATCTAAAGTTTATATTGGTGCACCCGAGGGGAGAGGAGGGTAACTGCAGTAGGTGCATGTGACATGTCACTGACTCGATTCCGGCCCCTCTGACCTTTCAAAAGCAGAGTATGGTCTGAATATTCCTCATACAGCCTTATAAGTTATAAGCTGATGTCCACCTACCTGCATCAGCATGGCGTGTGGCTCACTCTTGTCCAGCTGGTGCAGGTTGCCAATGAATGGCCAGGGCGCCAGCCTAGGGGGCAGGTTGGGAATAGATCTCTCTTCTTCCAGGAGACCGGAAACAGGAAGAGTGCCAGGGCCACCAGGGCAACCGCTACCCGCAGGGAGAGCATAGTCGCAGCACAGCCTCCTTCGTCGCCTACAGTACAGCCTCCCTGACTGAGCTCAAACACATACGGCACCTGTGAGTGAGGACTCCAGTCTCCCCTCCCCCTTGCCCCGGCAGCACATACACGCTTGGCGGCAAAATGTGGATACAAAGATGTACTGTTCTCAACCAATCATGGTCCTTTGCTGTGCTTTTAATTGATTGGCTCGCTCGGTTACAGTGTGACCAATGAGAAGCCAAGTTTAGTGAGCTCGGGTCTGCGCCAGCGAACTCTACTAAGTGGCGGCGGGAGGTGGAGTTTTTGACGAACTCCACACTCCAAGCGGAGAGCGGCGTGGCAAAAACTTCGCAAGCACCGCCCACCCCTAGTTCTAAGTTGTCTCGCTAGGTGGGAACTAACTTTGTTGCCCTGCTCATCTGTCATATGTTTAAGGCGTAGGAGAGTGAACTCGGCCGGCTCTGTTTGTGTAAATTGCATTGAGTTTATCCCTTATGGCTGTTACTTTTCATTGTAGGTCTAAAGTCGAGTTGTCTTTATGTGATTGTGTTGCTTCCTGAAGCTCGGTCTCTAATGCTAGTCTATTTCGTGCTCTCTGTTTGTTTAGGGTAGATACGAGTGCTATACATTTCCCCCTTAACACTGCTTTAAATGTGTCCCAGTTGTTCGATAAGTTAGTGTCCCTTGGGTGTTTCAATTAGAAGAATTCTCTAATATTTGCCTTTTTCCTCTTAAATGGCTCTCTCATTCCTTTCCATCCTCTGCATGCATCTTTCCTCAGAAAACAACCTTCTCTAAGTCACATGAATGCTTGCTTTCAATCTCCATCACTGTATTTCTGCAAATTGACAAAAACCCATTTCAAAGATTACAACTTCTCCTTTTTTGGTAAGGGATGCCCCTGCACGTAACACCACCTAATCTCCTCTAGCTCATCATCTATTAACCCTACCAAACATCTGCATGAGCTCACATATCCCCCTTTTCCTTCTAATGATCATGCCTAAATCCTATTACTTTAATCTACCACCCAGAAACTGGAGTGAATGCAAAGCATGATTTGCTTGAGCGCACTAAACTAATCCCAATAACCAACAATAACCAATAATTCTTGCCTGACCTCTAAGCTTGGGTTTGGAAAGCAGCGTGCTGACCAGTGTAAAGCGCTTTAATGCCTCATCAAGGGTAGTCAGAGCTGCATAAATGCAATTACAATTACAAACCAATTGCCCCAACAATTCCTAACAGGCTTATGTGGTGAAGTCACATGTGTTCATGGTATTCAGAATGGTATGAAGAACCTTCTTGACGTGAACTCTGAGCACATGGTCTGATGCTAAAGGTTCACTGGAAGGAACTAATGCAAAATGTGATGGATACAAGAACATGGTGGGGACTAGCACTGGCTTTGAGCATAATGTGATTCTACCAGAGTCAATTCTGTGTTTCTACTGCCTATCGCTCAACTTATTTGCTTTGCTTCTGTACCAGTAGTTGTTATACATGTGACTGTCAGATTACCTTGATTTTTCACAGTTTCATGTTATGCCCCTAATCTTGTCTTGGTGCCACACATATTATTTCTCTCTGTGTCTCTGTACAAATAGTGTGCTCTGTTAGTTTTCTAAACTCTTGTCTCACTTTTCCTTTGAGATCCTTCATCAGTTTTTTCCATGTTTTTGGCATGCCTCTTCAACGTCCTCTTTCTTCCATAGTTTTGCTTGGTTTTCTACATTTGTTCCTCTGTCTTTGTACCATTTATGTTTATCTCTCTGAGTTTTTGCTCTACCAATGTACCTTAATCCCCTTCAGTGTTTTGCTAGGATTTGTATTGTTCACCTCTTATTTTCTTTTAAGTCAATGTGTCTAGACTCCATAGTGAATGTCCCATAACTTCTGACTCAAGCTGTTTTTTCTCCGCTAGTTTCTCCTGCTCCTCTCTGTTATACATTTCTCCCATTGTCCCTTTTTGCCATTCCTTTCTCCCATAGTTTGCTCTGTTCCTGCTTGCTATTCTTTTTTTCCATAATTTGCCTTGTTTCTGTCCTCATCCCTATCACCCCAGAGTTTACCTTGTTAGGCACTATATGTCACCATCATCCTTTGTTTTCTCCCTGTTCTCTTTCAGGGCTTGGCAGACCACAGACCTCAAGAACAAGTGTGTTGGCATTGTATGTACTGGAAGATAAGACAGAAAAAGCACCTTGCAGACAGACCTATTTAATAGAAGTTAGGCGCAAAGGGAAGAGGATGACAGAAGGAGCACATGTATGAGATGCAGCAAGATGGAGCTGATGACACCTCTCTTGGACGTGATGTGGAACAATTTTTCCTCATTTGATTTTATGATTCTTTGACCATATATAGTTAAGATTAGTTGTACAACCTCTTTGTATATAAAAACCCCAGTAACTGTAGTTTTAATTTTACAACTTCTGGTCCATCAGTGAAATGTATCCTCTCAGTTGCAGTGACTGTAAGGAGAGAAAGGAATTATGTTCCTGAATGCTGGTCTAACACCATAATGTGAGACAATGTTGGTGCCTTTGAGTACCACCCGAAAGGGCTGCCAGGTTGCTTGGGGAATAGGAGTCCATTAACAAAAACTAAATATAATAATATCTTAGACTCTAAAAATTCTCTTGCCCTTTATGGTTGCAGGGTCCTATACGTGATTTTTATTCCATAATCAAGCATGTGTGCCAATCAGAAGCAGCTAGAGGTTGCAGCTGCTGCTCCTGAATTGCCCCTTTGGTACTCATGGCACCGCATCTGATACCCCTGGCCCTAGAGAAAATGAAGTTGCAAGGCAGGAGCGAAAGAAAGAAAACGTTCTCTGAAATTCTTCTCTTGCTGTTCCCTGCATCTCTCTGTAGTCAATAGAGGCTGGCGAGCAGCTAAAATTGTGATGTCCTTGGGATTTGAAAGGTGTACGAAGTTGCTTCTGCTACTGTTGGCATTATGGTTAATTGATATCCAAGCACGGGTGCAGAGCTCGCGCCCTCGTTTTTCTGGCAGTGACAGAAGACTCTTTAAAAAAAATCATAATGTGCAAGGAAATGTCTCCCCTAATAATGACAGACTTTAAACCATAAAAAGACTGCCAAGAGCAGATGTCAGTGACAGACCCACACAAGGTCTGTCTCTGATGTCAAGGCTCTTCACAAGGCTCAAAGTCATGTGACGACTACGTCCAGATGAACATGAAGGCCATCCGAGACCGTGGAGGAAAGCTCTATGTTGCCAAACTGCACCGTAACACAGTAAAGGCTTGTCTCACACGAAGCCGAGGACGCCTTCTTGAGGTTGCTCTCAAGAGATGTACTTCTCACACTCCAAGTCGTCAGGCAAGTCAATGTCAAAAAAGAAGAAAAAGAAGTCAAAACGCGAGTCCCCTTCTTTACCGTCATCCTCGTCAAGGGAAGTAGGGCAGAGCTCAGGGTGTCTCCCGATCTCAGTCCTCAACCTCGGAACCTGTTCCCCAGCTCATCCTAATTCAGCCTGAATTCCTGGGTAACAGGTCGAAGCCTTCAAACAGGCCAGTTGCACATCTTCAGCACCCTTTCTTTTCCCACTGGAACACCCTTTGGCCCAAAGAGTCTGAGAATGGGCCTCCAACTGAGCTACCCCAGGCGGAGCCTTCTGTTAATGTCAACTGGCAGATTGAACCCTAACTTTTTCCCTACCACACCTCTGGATAGAGACTCAAAGCACATGGAGACTTTTAGAAAATGGATGTTCTCATCTGACTGTGGAGCCCTCAGGTCAGTCAACTCTAGTTGCCTTTTGGGACGGTACTCACATGCGTTATGGAATGATGAGAGAGATCTGGCTAGCGGTCCCAGATGACATTCATGCAGATTTGGTACAAATTATTCAAGACAGGATGCACTTCATCAGGTTGCAGCTGAAAATTACAAATAGTCAGGGTAGGCAGTCGATACCAGCGTGGTTCTCTAGCACCATGCATGGAGAACATCAACAGGCTTCCTCAGCGGCACTGACGGACATGCCATTCGATGGCACCTGTCTCTTCAGAGATAAGGCAACTCATCCCTGGAATGCTTCAAGGAAAGCACAGCCGCATTGGTCTCCTTTCGTCTCTCACAGCCTGTACTGCAGTATCCCCAAAATGATTGCCCATTTCGAGGCTTTGGATGGGGCGTCCAGCAGAGACAACACCATGGCCTGGAGCTGCAGCATTAGAACTCTACGGGGCATATTATTAAGGAGATGCGATAATTATCGCAAATCGCGCTTAGCGCGATTTACTCTATCGCTGGATTACATCGGCGTGTTAGCGACGTATTATCAATGTTTTGCTAACAGGCGATGAAATTCCAGCGTAAGAGGCCGATTCCCAGGAATAGCACGTGAAATCCAGCGATGATTTCACAGCGCTAAGGAGAGGCTTGCTGATAGGGGAGTGTGGACCTAACCTGGCAATCCACCTCCCATTATCAGTATGCCTAAGTCACTTTTAAAGCAGGCGTAACATTCCTGCGATAACCGCGGTTAGCGCGGTTATTTTTATCGCTTCGCGGGTCTGCTGCATGGCTTGCTAATATCGCGAAGCCGTGTTAGCGTGGATTCCCATGTTGTTGTACTCGGGAACGCCTACTTTGCATGTCATTAGCGATATTGATCGATGACATGCAAAGTCGCAAGGAAACACGCGCTAACGCTTGTTAGCGTGTCCTTGATGATATTGAGATTAAAAAATCGCCGCTTTTTCGGCGCTATGTGCCAAAAAAGCGGCGATATATCTCTTGATAATATGCCCCCCAGCCTTTGCGAGGGAGAGTTTGTGGATCTGGGCAACAGCTTCCAGGCTCACAGTGCAACACACTACCCAATCCCCTGCCCCCTGTGCACCCACTTCGAAACCCCTTTAGTTTGCCCTCGGTAGCACAATGTCACCCAGTCAGAAGGCAGGATAAGTTACTATCTCCAAGGGTGGTGAAGCAGCACATCATCCTGATCGGTGCTTCAAAATGTTCAGGATGAATACGCCCTACCCTTCCTCTCTACCTCCTCCTCATCTGCCAGCTACACCATAGCAACTTTCAGAGGACCACTTATCCATCCTCCAAAGAGAAGTTCAGCCTCTCCTGGACAGGGATACCTCTGAAGGGAGTATTTGGTTGTCTGAATCAATGATAGATAGTCTTTCAGTGAACAGCAAGTCATACAGAATGTATGACAGCGCATAGCGCTGCTTTGCATTACTTAGCGCCAAATGGGTGTACCATGGGTGGAGCATGGGCGTTCCCATGCAACCACCCAGGGTTTTTTATGCTAAACCCTATTTACTAAATAAAGTAGACCGGGTTTAGCGTCAGAAAACTGTACCCTTTTAAAGGTGGCGCAATGAAGGAGAAATGCTTTAATTTCTCCTTCCTTTTCCGACTTTGTATGGGTGTGGCACTTTACATCACACATACAAAGAGGGAAAAGGGTTAAATTCAGTCTGTGCATAGTATTTTGTACTGGAAGGGTACCCTTACAGTACCAAATCTATGCTAGACTTATGGAGACACACGTCGCGCAATGGCGCAAAGGCGTCCCCATGGCGCACAGCAGCTGATTTCAGCGCCGGCGCTAGGGAAAGCAAATGAGAGTGACATATTTCTGTAAATATGGCGCTCTCCTCCTCTCTCCTTTTCACGCAGGGCAGCACAGCATTTGCGGCAGCTGCACTACGCTGCATGAATAAGTGGTAAATCTGGCCCTTTGTTTCTTTGCAAATTCCTTGTTTTAATCAGTTCCCTCCTGGGGATGTCAACTTTCTTTGCAAAAGTGAGTAGCCACCCAAGTTTGTAATCTCTCCTCTCTCTAGCAAACTTGCTTTGTTTGTGTTATTTTATATCATCCTCATACGTGGTGAGCCTGATCTTCATTAATTGTCTTAGCTCCTCCAATCTGTTGGTGTCTGGGTGCTTAGCTATCTCTTCTTCCAGTTGTTCAGTTTCTTACAGTAATTTCTCCCTATCCCCTCAAGCGAATTTAACCAATATTTGTAAACACCCCTTTGGAGGACGCAGCCGTGTGCTCAGCCCACTCTTGTAACAGTTGTGGGTGCGCATTCTCATAGGCAGGTACAGCGCAAATTCTTAGTCTAGGGAAAGTATTTTGATGGCCACCATCAGTAATTAATTGCATATACAGAGAAATGAATGACACTAACAAGATGGCTGCCATGTATAGAGGCTGCTTATATTATGTTTAGCAGTCCTCTGATTATGTTTAGCAGTCCTCTGTTTATTTTTACAAAAGGTCCTCCAATGAGAATGTGCGTAATGCATAAATTTTAACTGCTTACTTCACTGAGATTCGAACATTGAGAAAGGCGCGTCGCCAACACGCATTTGTTCATTTGAAATCAAGAAACAAATGAAATTTCAACCCTGTGAGTGCCTGTCATATCTTTTTGGAGTAATGTTATATATATATATATATATATATATATATATATATATATATATATATATATATATATATATTACTCCAGGGAAGGTGCTTCCGTCCGTAAGGGTGGAATTACGGTCACATTTGTTTACTCCCAAAAAGATATGACAGGCACTCATGGGGTTGAAATTTCATTCACCGCTGCACACGCCGGAGAACATAACCCCCGAGGCGCGTACATCTCGAAGACTCGGAAGGGTAAGGAGACGTCGGCTTGAGTGTAACGAGTGCAGTAGAATGAGTTAGAAGGTGAACTATTAGCAATACTAGATGTTTAGTGAGGCGGCTCGCCGTGAGGCGGCAACGGACATTTTCAAAAACCACCCGGGAGCAGTGACAAGGGGCGATGGTACAACATCTAATACAGGGCAACTAAGTTTGAGAAACAAATATCAACAACTGGAAAGATTACACGAAAGGGAGATCAGGAAATGGTGGGAGGCTACCTCCCTGCAGAACTATATTGAAGTAAACAGGGTACCCAGGGGCTTGAGAATCTACACGGTCCCTGCGTATGAGAACCCGGACCCAGAGCTGCTCAATGAATGGGCAGAGTACACCGCAGGTTCCTCACAAGGGATGCTCAAGATATTAGTTAAATTCGCATGGAGTGACCACGAGAAAACGCTTGTGGAAATTGAAATCCTAGAGAGAAGCATCTTGGAAACCGCGGATAATACGAAACACGCAGAAGAGAAGGAACTGATCAAGAAACGGCTAACCACCTATGAAAAAAAGATCCAGGAAAGAAAGCAACAGAAATTTGAGAGGGACACCAGGGATTACGAACTAGGCAGAATATTAACATTCGCCAGAAGGTATGACGCCCCAAGACGCGACTTGAGATTGAAAAAACGACCGGTGGTGGAACATCGAGACACCTCAGAATCAGAGGTGACCAGCGCAGAGCAGTCTGAAGAAGAGGGTGGCAATATTAACCAGGGCACCTCACGCCAAAACCTTTTTCATGAGGAATTCAGTTTAATACGACAGACATGGCTGAGGGGAGGCAAAGGACGACTGTAGGAGAGTAGGATCTGCTTCACATGGGTACCCCCACTTTTTGCTGATGCTTCACTGTTTTTCGACATTAGTCTGGCTGGGGCCCTGCTAATCAGAACCCCAGCCTAGCTGCTTCCTCTCTAAAATGGTTTCCATGTGCCTTAGGCACATCACTGATTGGGATCTGGAGTGCCCTTATAAGTCCCTAGTATATGGTATACTATGTACCAAGGGCATAGGTGCCTCAGAGACCTGCCAGGGGCTGCAGCATGTATTATGCCACCCCTGGAAGGCCATCCAAACTGACACCACAGGTCTGCTACTGCAGCCTGGGTAAGGTGGTGCATGCACCCCTTACTGTGATATAGGTTACCTATATCACGAAATACATACACACATATAAACCTATAAGTCACTCCTAAGGCAGGCCTTACCAATCCTAAAGGCAGAGTGCATGGTTCCTATGTGAGAGGGTGCCCCTGCATGAGCAGGGCCCCTCTGCAGCGTTCGGAGACCATCTCTGATGCTGTTTGTAGTGCAGCCTGACCATATACTCTTAAGCGCATTATATCCTCGCGGTAAAATGCTAACTTTGGAATGGCTGCACCTAAACATGTCGTGTTTGGTGTCAAACATCTTGGAATACTACCCCCGGCAATCCTGGCGGCGGGGTAGCATTCCACCCTTCTAGAGGGAAAGACATGGTAACTCTGACGAGTCCGGTAACTTCTTTCCAGAGCCCTGGCATCACAAAATGGATGCTGCTGCCACAGACACGAGTCTGGCCTCCTGCTGCTGGACGAAACTCCGGCAGGGGAGGCCTGGACAATAGGTTTCCTGTCCCAGGGAGGTGTAACCACCTCCCCAGACAGGATAATGTGTATTGGGGCTGGGCGGGAGCACTTTCGGGTGCTTTGAAGTCCTGCACTGGGGGCACATTTGGTGTCCCTAGCATACCCCAGTTCAAACCGGATCAGGGGCTTGCAGCCCCTGCTTTGGCGCGAACTGGACAAAGGGAAAGGGGTGTAGCCACCCCTCTGCCCTGACCCACCCATAGGTGGGGCCACAGAGTAGTCCAACCCCTATTTTTAGAATAAAGGTAGGAACCCAGTCCTTAGGACTTTAGATTATACCTGGACGAAACTCTGAAACTGAATCCTGGACCTTCGACGCTCTACGACAAGATTAGAGGACTGAAGAATCTCCCTTGGGGTCAAGGAGTGACTCCCCTGCTTGGCAGGCACCAAAGAAGCATCTGTCCGGTTCGCATTTCTGAAGCTCCCGTCGGACGCCGAAGTCATCGCATCACCAGAGGTGGATTCTCAGACTTCCCGAGGCTACCCTGAGTCCCCAGCAAAGCTGAGGCCCGTGGCTATCGTGGGTGACTTGAGACCGTGACCCCTGGACACCGAGCACATTTGCAAGTGCATCATCTTTTGGGTCTCCCAAGAAGTCGTGCTTTGGGCTCCGAGTAGCCCTAGCCTCCAGCACCACCTGCACCGAAGATCACTGGCCCCCACTCCACGAGTGTCCTGTAAGCCAGCTCCACGTGCGGCGTCACGAGGCTCCTTCGCGGTCGCTAGCCCGTTGGCTAGTAGCCCTAAACGAAGGCCAATCCTTTTCCTACTTGGCATCCTGGTTGCTCCAGGCCTGCCCTCACTTACCCTTGCTGGGTGAGTTCCACAGACCTTGCTGGTCTGCACCATCAACGATCTACATCTTAATCGAGACTTGCCGTTGCCAAGGCTTGTTGGGTCCAATCCGGTCGCCGACACCTCAGCACTCGACAGACATCGTGTACCAGCCCGAATCCTGCTCCTGGTTGCCGACAACGCCTCCCGGACCTCGTGGCTGAAGAGTCAAGACGACCGTCAACGCACCTGAAGCACTCGACATCGGTGGGCATCTGTCCATCGCCTTCCTGGTCACTGGCTAGTGACCCAGACTCTGTCCCCTCTGCTTTCAGGTTCACCAGAACTCCGATCCACTCTTGGATCCACCCGGACACTTTTCTCTTGGCCGCCAGCAGCACTTTGCAGCAGATCGCCATTCGAATCGACAGACGAAACCCGACCCCGAAAGGCACCTATGCACCCGGCTTCCTGGGTGAGGTAACACGAGTACTCCGGTGCTCCCGTGGGTAGAGACTCTTCAAAGTCCTAGATCTCAAAGGGTTTTGTCCTAGTCCTCTTTTAAGTGTCCCTTTCCTCTATTTTCCCGATCCCGACTTTCTCCATAGAAGTTAACGGCGTATCGCGGTTGTGTATTTACACTGCACGCGTCTCCCGTGGGTCCCCTGTGTCACTACCTTGGGTGGTTCCTTGTGGTCCAAGCACTTCTAGAGGCTCTAGGCCTAGTGTCTAGTTCAGTCGTGGTTCGCATACCATTTTATTGGTATATGGTTTGAGTACGCCCCTAGGGCCCAAACGTGTATTTGTGCTATTACTATGATTTAAGATCTTATAACTTATGTACTTGAACTCTAGCCTCATAAAGAGACTAGAGGGGTGTGTTTAGTAATAAATACATATATTTTGAATATATACCTGGTGTGGTGCTCTTTCATTTGGTCACTCAAGAGATTATAGACTGGTAAAACAAGCTGCTTTACATTCCTTCAAGACTTAGCCTGAAGGCTGCTCTCCATAGCTACCACTAGGATAGCTTTCAATAAGGTTGTCTTTAACCTATCTCCAATAAGGGGTTGTTTGGACTGGTGCAAGGTGCCCACTATAATTAGTGGACAGCATATGCCAGGCCAACTTCTCACAACGACCACCAGAGACCAAACCCACAGAGTCAAGAGAAGGGGCGGCTGGAAACACCGGCACAAATACCAGAAACAGAAGTGGCAGGAACACCAAACAATGAGGGATAATTTGACGATTGTCAACCTAACCAAAAGAACATTAACCACAACTGAGGAGTCAGTTTTACGGCTAGGTTTGACATTTTGCCCGACTGAGGAGTTTGAATATACACAGACCCGAATCGATTTGTTCAAATATATCCAGAAATTTAAATTATACAAATTCTTCAAAATGAAAAATCCAGGGCAAGGAAGAGTAAGAAACACCAATGTGTCCGATGAGACTGATATCCTGACTGTAGGTGATCTTGAAACCCTGGCGACCATGGAGGAATTGAGACTTGGAAGGAGTCCACATAGTCTGACGGAGGTGAATGCCTCGGACGGGCCGGAGGATTTTGGGGTGGTACAGGTGGGGGCCCCAAGTCCATTTAAACCAGTCTCGAGATTCTACCCACAGACACCAGTGGATGCTATTGACATCTTTTCTGACAATGTGAATAAAGACCTATTGGGACTGAGGTCAAAGAGGAGAACATCCCACAAATGGAATCTCTCATACAACCAAAGAAAAGCAATATAAACCCTGAAAGATGATAAGACAATCATAGTAAAACCATCGGATAAGGGTGGTAATATCGTTTTGCAGACGAGGGAGAACTACTGCAATGAGGCCCTAAGACAACTGAAGGATAAGAGCAACTACACTGCGGTAACGGAAAAGGATTATGTGTTAAGCATACAATCATTCGAACAGATGATTGACAAATGGCTCCGGAAGGGAATTCTGTCAAGAGAAGAGTTCCATTTTCTACAGAACAAACAACCTAGAATCCCCACATTCTACCACTTACCGAAGATACACAAAAATACCACTAGTCCACCAGGTCGACCAATAGTCTCCTCAATAGGAGGCTTGACGGAGAATTTATCAAGATATGTGGACCATTTTTTATTCCCTTTTGTACTTCAATTGTCCTCATATACACGGGACACAAAAGTCTTTTTGATGCAGATACAGGGGATTGAATGGGAACCTGACTTTGTTATGATTACTCTTGACGTGTCTAATCTCTACACAAGTATTAGACACACTGATGGGCTGGAGGCAGTAAGGTTTTTCTTGAGAGGACGGCCCCAGAGATTTCTGGAACACAACAATATGTTGGAGGAATTTATTGCATTCTGTTTTAACAATAATATTTTTCTTGGTACAAGTAGATTCAGGGTACGGCAATGGGCACCTGCTTCGCCCCCAGTTATGCGAACCTGTTCGTTGGCTGGTGGGAGAAGCAGGTGGCCTGGGCCGATACTATGGACGAGTGGGTGGACAAAATTGTTTGCTGGAGGAGATATATTGACGACCTCTTTATAATTTGGAGAGGGTCTATGGAATCAGCAAGTCAATATATCTCCTGCCTAAACAATAATAACTTGAATCTGAGGTTTGTAGGAGAATTGAGTGCCACACAGGTGAATTTCCTAGATTTGAAGGTTTTTGTGAGTGACAATAGGATAAATACAGCCCTATACAGGAAGGAAACGGCTGGAAACTCTGTCCTGCACGGGACAAGTAGCCACCCTCAAAATCTGATTCAGAGTATCCCCTATGGGGAACTCTTACGAATCAAGAGGAACAGTTCAAGAGAAGAAGATTTTCTGCGGGCATCCAAACAGAGTATAAATCGTTTCAGAGTTAGGGGATACCCGCAGAAAACCCTTCAGGCAGCACAACTCAAAGAAGAAGGGAAGAGTAGAATGGACCTAATACAGAGTGAAGGGAGAGAGAAGACGGAAGCAACAACAAGTAACTTCAGAATGATAACACGCTACTCTAATGCAGCAAGAGAAGTTAGAGCCATTATGTGTAGGAACTGGCGGATTATCAAAACAGATGCAATAATTGGGAAAGATCTGCCAGAGGAGCCAGGGATTACATTCAGGAGATAGAGATCTATAAAAGATCATTTGGTTGAAAGTCATCTTATGCCAGTGAAACCACAACAAGGTTTGCTAGATCTACATGGCTCATTCCCGTGCGGAAAGTGTAGGGCGTGTGCTAACAGCAAGAGAGTCACCTCATATGGCATACCGGGGATGAAGATAGAAAGAAAAATAACAAAATTCATGAAGTGCAGCACCACATTTGTGGTATACTGCTTGGTCTGCCCGTGTAACTTACGTTATGTGGGTAGTACGATTAATCAAGTAAAGATGAGAATCCTGGAACATCAGAGAGCCATTGCCAGCAATGATGCCAACTACCCCGTCGCAAGACATTTTGCGAGTTACCATAAGAGTGATAGGGGGCTCTTGCAATACTTCTGCCTTGACCATGTACCCAGAGACGTGAGAGGAGGTGATAGAGAGAAAAGATTGAGAAGATTAGAGTCAAAATTCATCATAGACCTCCAATGTAAATCTCCAGGGGGTTTAAACAGCGGAGAAGAACTCGCTGTTCACTTAGGAACCTGATAAGATATTTAGTATAGAATGGGTGAATCTGGAACATTAGAAAATAGCACGGTAACATGCAAGTGTTTAGAATCCAGGGTTGTAGTTATACAATACGCCCATTCAGGGCAGGATGAAACACGACACAGTAGTGAATATGTGGTACACTGCAGCGCACTTACTTATATAGATGGGTAATGTCATTTACAGGACACACCACTTACATGGAGAACTGTCTTAGAATTAAAATCAGGTTCTTAGCCCATTCAGGGATGTATGAGATGTGGGTGACTTTATCCAACTGGTCATACTGCGTACAGAAGTACCGATAACGGATATATCCGATGTGGATGTGGGAAATGAGTTAGCGCGTAGAGTGACGATTCTGTACACATGAACTGTGTTATGTATATATTGTAAATAGAGATAGATTACAAACTGAATTATGCCTATGATTATATAATTAGGCTGTGTATAGGACTTGCAATGAATTTCTTGAGTCTAAAGAATGTTCTAAGATGGCGCCCATAGAAATACACTAATTTGTTTTGTCCATTTTCATTGTCGAGGCTAGATCATGTGTTAAATATTGCCATGACAACTGCGTCCACCGACATTAACAAAGGCAGGATTGCCGAAACGCGTTTGTCCTTGATTTTCTTTTTGCCAATAAATCTATAACAAGATTTATCTAACGTGAGTGCTGGTCCAATTTACTTTGTCAAGAGAAGTTTGGAGCGATATATATATATATATATATATATATATATATATATATATATATATATATATATATATATATTGTTTTGCAATGATGGCTCCTTCTGCCTTCCCCCGCCCTTTGCAGAGGATCGCTCAAAGTTGGCGGAGCTAAGCCAAGCAGACAAATTATTTAAAAGATGCGAGTAAAGCGATCACTCAGAGTTTTGCTGACACCCGTAGTTGTTTATTCCAGGTTACGCGTTTCGCTTGACAAGCAAGCTTGGTCACACAGTGAGTTACCGGAAGAAAATGCAATACATAGTCAGTGTGGAAACTAAGAAAGGACCAATCTGTGGATACATTTCATAGTCAGAGTGGCATCCATTTTGTAGTGTGCAAACGTATTGGTTATTATTCACCAAAAGTTTACAAATTGTAACAAGTGTATTTACATCATACTTTGTTTTCATATACGTTACAAAGATATTACCATCCCTCCAATGGTTATCAATTGAAACAAGTGTATTCCATCATACTTTGTTTTCATATATATCACACAGATTACAATTTCATGACTGAACAAAGTTAGCACCACGGCTCTCCTAGACAAGCTGCATAGTGCTCATGGGAGTATGTAGTTAGAAAATCTATGTGTGGGTTCGCCTGTGACCTCCTGTTCCACCATGAAGTGTGACGATATTTATTAACACAGGTATACGTGTTGGGTCATAGGCACGTCACCCCGGCACCCTCTGGCAGGATAGATCCAGTTAATGATCAATCCGAAAGTGCGTGAGTAGTAGTCCTAGTGCTATACTATAGTTGGTCAGTCGGTGAACGGACTGCAGGATTCAAAATTATGCTGCGCAGTGCCTCCGAGCCTTGATCACCCATTCTAGTGTTGCTTCCTACACGATCCTATGTACATATCTTTCCCAGTGTATCAACATCACCCCCCAATTGTCCACCCTGAACAAGTGAAATATGTGTAAGTGAAAGCTGTGAATTAAGAATCTTGCCAAAAGGCTGAAGAGAAACCAGTTCTGGGATAAAGAAAAAAGAGTCTCTTATCTGTCTAGACGGACCCTCCACCATAGGAATAGAAGAAAAGGGTAGGGGGTGGTTACAGCGAAGAGATTTCTCTGATTCTGCCCCTTCCTTTCCTCCTGTAAAAAAGAAGAAAAATAGGAAAAATATTAAATTTTAAAATCCTTGAGTAGTCTCATACTATGGATTAAAATCATATCAAAACACAACAACAGAAATACACAAATGTACAACTATATGTGATATCGACATTCAGGTTGGCTGGTAGAAATTGACAATTAATGAACCATTGTCTTAATCATATAAATGAATACTCAATTCCTCGTCCTGGTTAAGCCCTTCTGGGCTTTTAGTTTGGAGGTTGATAATATGCCAGGATTCTTTTTTGCATAAATGAAGGACTCTGTTGCCCCCTCTCTGTGTGTACTCAATTTGTTCTACGGCAAAGAATGACAAAAGGGAACTATTTGAGAGGTGGTACTCAGCAAAATGTCTGGCCACGGGATAATGCGGGTCTCTGTTAGTGATGGCCCTCATGTGCTCCAACACTCGTTTCTTGGTGGCTAGGGTGGTGCTACCCACATATCTTTTCTTACATGGGCATTCTAGAATGTAAATAGTAAATGTTGTGCCACATGTGAGAAACTGCTTTATGGTTCTTTCCCCAGTTGGTGTCTGGTAGGTCTTCCTCATGGAGCTATTTCTACAGGCTTTGCAATGGCTGCAGGGAAAAAAGCCCTGAAGATTTATTTTAGTGTTAAGAATTTTGTTGGTAATGTCTCCTTTAACTAGGAAATCTTTCAGGTTTTTCCCTTTTCTGTATGTAATCTGTGGTCTCTTCTGTATAGATTGGCCTATGACAGGGTCACTAGTGAGAATATTCCAGTTTTGCGTAAGTATTTTAGCAATTGCTTTAGATTCTTTATTGTATGTCAGAATAACCCTGATGGTGTTCTCTTCCTCAGTGTTGGGTTTCTCTCTCAAGCTTTCCTCTCTTTCAATCTTGTCAATTTTGTCTTTGGCTCTCTTAAGCACCCAATTGGGGTATCCTCTCTCACGGAACCTTTGTATCATATTTGCCTGCTCAATCAGGAAACTCTCATGTGAACTACAATTTCTCCTCGCTCTCAGCAGCTCACCAAATGGGATGCTCCATTTTAGTGTTTCTGGGTGGCTGCTGAGAGCGTGCAGAAGACTGTTCCCTGCTGTCGATTTCCTGTGGAGTCTGGTGTTTATCTTATTTTCCGTTACTTCCACTACTACATCAAGGAATTCAGTCTGTAGTTTGCTGATGTTAGGTGAGAGTGTGGTTAAAGGTGTTGTTATTGAGATCTTTGATCATGTCTATAGCGCTTTCCTCGCTACCTTTCCACACTGCAAAAAGATCATCTATGTATCTGTACCATTTGATAACTTTGTTACCTGTAGGGTTTTGTTCAAGTTTTTTAAGGACTTCCTCCTCCCATACCCCCAGAAAAAGATTTGCAAAACTGGGGGCAAAACAAGTACCCATCGCGGTACCAAGGATTTGCTTAACCACGGCGGCAATTCCGCCGCGGTGCAGCGGTTTTATTGAGTGGGCGGGGCCGCGTTGGCCAACGGGCGTGCGCAGCACTACGGAGGTAGTGCTCACGACGGCCGTTGGCCGACGGGCGCACGGAATTGAATAAGAACATATTGTTGAGAAGGCAAAATTTCATTAGTGCTAATAACATTTCAGTGTGTTCTAAATAACATATTTCCCGTGTGTTTAGAAACTGTTGACAGCAGAGAATCCCCAGTGAATGGTCGATAATAGAGTACAATGAGTTCACATCCAGAGTGATCATGTGGTAATCTTCCCAAACAAGGTCTTTGATTTTTCCCAGAAAGTCTTTAGTGTCCCTGATATACGAGGGCAGTTTTTCTACATACTCCCGGAGAAAATGGTCTATATATTTAGAAATGTTTTCAGTAACACAGCCAATGGAGAATACAATAAGCCTGCCTGGGGGCACTTTGGGATCTTTGTGCACCTTCAGCAGGAGGAAAAAAATGGGTGTTCTGGGATAATCACATTTTAGATAACAAAATTCTTCCCATTGTAGATTACCCTTTTCTTTGTACTCCGTTAGTGTATTCCATACCCTGACTATACTGTCATTATACTCATGTACATCAGTTGTAACGTAAAATGTAATGTCCGTCAGTTGTTTGGTTGCCTCAGCAATGTATGCTGTCCTGTCCCAAAGTACAATGTTACCGCCTTTGTCGGCGGGGCGGATTACGATATTTTCATCCTCATTGAGGGAGTTGATAAATTGCCATTGTTTTTTAGAAAAGTTAGCCAATGCAGAATTGTTATTGTTATGAAGCCTTTTACGAAATTTGATAAGGTCTTTAGTGGTAGTCTCGTGAAAGGCATCGATATTATCATGTGGCATAAGTGGTAGAAATACTGATTTTGGTCTAAATTTCGTATTGGCGGGGCGGTCTGTTCTAGTGATCACATATTCTTCACCCTCTTCTATGCCTGCTTCTTGATAGAGGTCCTGCATGGCCATGAGTGCTTCCGTGTCTTTTATACTGAGGAATGTATTCTGCTCATTTGTTGTTATGTCACTGGTTGCAGGTGTACCTCGCAAGCTGTGCCATTTTTTGAGTTTAACTTTCCTCACAAATTTAAACATATCAACCCTGGTTTCAGGATAGTTAAAGGAGTTGGTAGTGCAAAAGGATATAGTATAGCACTAGGACTACTACTCACGCACTTTCGGATTGATCATTAACTGGATCTATCCTGCCAGAGGGTGCCGGGCTTGTCAAGCGAAACACGTAACCTGGAATAAACAACTACTGGTGTCAGCAAAACTCTGAGTGATCGCTTTACTCGCATCTTTTAAATAATATATATATAAAGTAAGAATTATCACAACTTTTAACAGCAAGACGTGCGAACATCAAACGTATGCTCACGAAGCATTGGCATTTGGTGAAGTCAGATCCAGTGATAGGAGGGAAAGTGACATTCCACCCCTTAGTAACATATCGCAAATCAAAATCAATCAGGGATATGTTGGTACACAGCTACACAGGCACACAGGGCAGGAAAGAGGGTTGCCTGAAGGAACAATGAGGCTTTTATAAATGTGGGAAGTGCAAAGCGTGAAAGGGGAGCAAGAATCAGAAAACATACAAATTACCCAAAGGGAGAACAGCCAACATCACCAAATTCATCACTTGCAGCAGTGATTACTGTGTTTATGCTTTGGTATGCCTGTGTGGCCACCAATATTTGGCAGCACCATCTTCCCAGTGATGAAAAGGATATTGGAGCATTTGAGGGCAATCAAGAACTGTGACCAAAACTACCCTGTAGCTAGGCATTGGTCCAAGGAACATGCACAGAGCCCTGACCATTTGTTCATTTTTGGAATTGACAGGATTGCCAAGACCTCCTGTGGTGGCGACAGAGAGAGGAAACGTAGTCTTCTTGAGTCGGAGTACATTATTCTTCTTAATAGCAAATCTCCTGGACGCCTGAATGAGGATGAGGAGCTCTTTGTTTACATCGGCTGACTTCAACGGTTGTAGACCTGAAGTTTGATGACTCTTTTTGTATAATGATTTGTATAATGATTTAATTGGTCTTTGCTTGGTTTTTCTGGTTCTCTCTGCTACCGCCAGTCAGTGACTTAAGACCTGATTTAGATCTTGGCAGGACTGGTACCGCCGCCACTTTTTTGGCAGTCTTCCTATCCGCCGCCCTGCCCATCCGCACGCCGGATTTAGATGCTGGCTGGCAATGGGAGAAAAGACTGCCACTGTCCCACCGACTCTGCCAGGACTTGGCTCCCCGCCCCTACGGCTGGATGGGCTGCTGCAGGTGGGGGCAGGACTCCAGCCAGGATTCCTACCCTCCAGATTTTGATGTCGGCTGATTTGAAGGGAATTCCAGTGGGAATCCCTCCTAATCTGAGTCGGCGGAAAGGGACAAAAAGGGGTGAAAACTCACCTTTTTTTGCGGTACAGGAGTGATTTCGTCCTCTACTCCTTCACCCAGGTCCCCCCCTTACCTGCTGCACCTTGACCGGGATGGACTGGCACACTGTTTTGATGGACCTGAAGGTAGGCGTTCGTGGTGTGTGCAGGCATATATTGCATGGTGCGAGCATGTTGGCAGGGTGCTATGCAGAATGTACAGAATATGCTCACTACATGTAACCTACATACACATATGTATACATACACAACATATATGTGTGTTAGGTAAGTAAAAAATGTCACTTATCTGTCTCTCCACCACCATGGTCGCACCTGTCAGTACTCTGTCGACAGGACACGCCAGCCGAATAGGAACAGCCAAATCTGCTCACCGGGACCGCTCCGTCGAGACGGCGACGGCGGGTAGTTCGCCAGCACAGAAGACCGCCGTTGCAGCGGTCTTCTGTTTATCGAGTGTGCATCTAGATATGGCAGGCAAAAGACCGTCAGCTTAATGGGGTACTCAATCCCGCTGCCATGGCAGGACGGTGGGAAGACCGCCAAGATCTAAGTCAGGTCCTTAGTTGTCTCTTTGAGACATGTCATGGATTTTGGAAAACATGTTAAGACTAGCATGTAAAGGTGCTCCCAGAAATGTATGCTTTTTGTTGCACCAAGATTAGTTAACACAATCTCATTTTGTTTTGTGTCAATGCTACTATAGTTTACGCTTTTAGAACATGATGATAATGTCTGTATGCTTGACTTTGAAGATAGCCTTCTGATTTTTGGAGTATTTTGTTTTTGATTATCCAATTCATGTCATTGAGTCTCATGTTTATCTTATTAACATTTACATCTATTGATGAAATAACACTGTGAGGCCTTGTTGAAAAAGTCACTTGGCGTAATACGAATGATGAGTTGAAGGCGCTGAATTCCCCACATTACAAATTATACACTTCTTGCTTGCACATGCTGACATTTTTGACAATCATCAAATATCCCCCTTATTAATTCGGCGGTTGACAGGCCACTTGGCCTATGTCTTTCTTTTTGCCGTTCCTCCCCATATTTGTTGCACTTGGCAAAGTTACACTTTGGCACCTAATTGATATGCATGTTATACATTTTTTGTAGTGTTGTCAAACACGCACCTGAAAATTAATGAAACGTTTTTTCCTACCTTTTCAATGTGGCAATATTGTATCACAATATCTAATGATTTCCCTTGTACAAAAGAAGTTAGAGGCTGTTTTCCTGATTTTTTAAGAAAGACATTTATCATGTAAAAGCAGAAATGTGTGCATATTTCTTTTATGTCTACTGTTTACTTTAACGCTCTTAAGGTGGTGGTGCACGTTAGCTCTCAGGCCATGAGGAAGACCGCCTGGCTGAAACGCGGCATCAATAAACTCTTTTGTGAAGCTTATCCGTGGAGTGCAAGAAGGAATCATGTAGGGACTTCAATATGCCACATATATATATTAATATTATCAACGCCTCCCTTCTTCAAGGGTCCATACCTGACTCTCTGAAAACCGGGCAAGTAATCCCCATCCTCAAAAAACCCACTCTGAATCCTGCGATTCCAGACAGCTTCAGACCAATTTCCAATATTCCTCTTCTTGCGAAAGTGCTGGAGAAATGTGTGCAGCTTCAACTAAGCCAACATATCGCTAAATTCATCTTGCTTGACGAATTCCAATCTGGTTTCAGGCCTGAGCATAGCACTGAAACCACTATTCTTCACATTGTAGATGACGCTCTCCAAGCTCTTGACCAAGGCAAAACCTGTCTCTTGATCCTACTGGATCTATCTTCGGCATTCGACACAGTCAACCACGAGAAACTACTTGAACGCCTCAAACACAGGATGGGTCTAGGAGGTACCGTCATCAAATGGTTTGGTTCCTTCCTCCGGAACTGCTCCCAGAGATTCTTAGTCAACAGTAACCTATCTGCTCCTTCCCCGATAACAATCGGTGTCCCTCAAGGCTCTATTCTGTCCCCTACACTCTTCAATCTCTACCTTGAACCATTAGCTGAAATACTCCGCACTGCCAACATCTCCTTCCATATGTACGCCGATGATACTCAGATCTACATCAAACTCTCACCTCTAGAGGAGATTACCTATCTGAATGACGCCCTGAAACTGACTGTTCAATGGCTTGCCACAACCAGCTCAAACTGAATGCCCAAAAAACGGAGTTCCTTCTCATCTCCCCCCCTAAAAACACCAATGACATCCTGGAATGGACTAACTCGATCACAGCACTTAACTGCACACCGACCATAGTGGATACTGCTAAATCTCTTGGTATAACCTTGGACAGCAACCTAAATATGCGTGAACACATCAACTCGATAGCCAAAACCACCAGGTTCCACCTGAGCTATTTGAGAAAACTAAAACCCTTCCTTGAAGCTGAGGACCTAAAAAACGCAGTTCAGGCGTTAGTTATCTCCACAATTGAATACGGCTGCTCAACCTTATCTTGCCTACCAAAGACATCCAAGGCCCCTCTAAAAGCTTGCCTCAACACAGCAGCTGGACTCTTATCAGGCTCTAAAACATTTGACCACATCTCACCACATCTGAAGGCCTTGAACTGGCTTCCTTTTGAAGCCAGAATCCAGCTCAAACTGGCCTGTATCACACACAAAGCACTATACACGAACTCCCCGGCATATCTCGCCCAGAAAATCATGGTATCTGGGGGATTCAGGAACTCCCAGTCCGCCAGAGACCTTGTGCTCCAGCCACCCCACTTCCGTAAGGAAAAAACTTATAACCGTGCCTTCTCTGGGGCTGCACCAAGAATCTGGAACTCGCTACCGTCCTCCATCAGAAGAATACCTTCTCTGTCAATCTTCAAAAAGGAAGCTAAAACCTTCCTAATGAGCAAATTCCTCCCATAACTCTCTTTTGTCGCGCATACCGCCTTGTGTCATTGCTTCTGTTCCTATGCATAATTTCCTGTTCTGCTTGGTTGCCCTTTCCTTGTACCGATTTCTTACTCCTTCAAATGTTTTGCTGGTTCTCTCTGCCTTTTGCTGTCATATCTCCCCTCATATATAATTGCTGATTTTCTCTATATATCGCTGAAATGTCGCTCCGCTGATTATTGTATTGTATTGATTATTGTATATAACCCTGTTTTTTGTCCTAATGTAGTCAACTCCCTTATCCCTATCCATGTGTGTTGCCCTTGCCTAACCTGTACGCAACGTGTTATCCCTGTAAAGCGCTCTGATACCCTAATGGGTCACGTTCACCCTCTATAAAACCTCAAATAAATAAAATAATAAATAAATAAATAAATATATATATATATTTATTTATTTATATAGCGCCTGAATCGACCCCCGAAGGGGTATCTCTGCGCTCTGGACAGGGCTGCAGGAAAAGCTTCTGAGCGGGATCAGAATAGGGTGGTCTTAAGGAGCTTCCTAAATTGGAGATAATCAGAACATTGTCTCAGATGAATAGGGAGCTGATTCCAGTAGAGAGGGCCAAGGTGGGAGAAAGCCTTCCCACCCAACCTAGATTTCCTGACTCGAGGGACCACAAGAAGAGATTTGGTTCCTGAGCGGAGGGTCCTGGAAGGCACATAGGGCGTGCATTTCTCAGCAAGATAAGAAGGGCCAGTGTTGTGTAAAGCTTTGTGGACAGTGCAGCAGACTTTAAACTTTACCCGCTTACGCACTGGGAGCCAATGGAGCTGATGAAGGAGAGGGAGGGAAGGGGTCTTGGGAGGGGCATTCAGGACCAGGCGCGCCGCGGTGTTCTGAACCACCTGCAATCTACATAGCGAGGACTCATTGGCTGAGACCAGGAGGACATTGCAGTAGTCCAGACGACTCAGTATAAGTGCCTGAATTAAGGTTTTCCGAGTGGAATCAGGAAGCATAGGAAAAACTCGGAGTAAAAGACCAAGCGTATGAAAGCAGGAGCCAGCTGTCTGAGCAGTGTGCTCCTTCAGAGTGAGAGCCTGGTCCAAGCAGATGCCGAGGTTCTTAACAAGGGACTTGGGGGCCGGGGGAACACCAAGGTCCACCGGCCACCATTCGGGAGTCCACAGCAAGGGGGCTTCTCCGAAATGCATAATCTCAGTCTTCCCAACGTTAAATTGGAGAAAATTGCATCTCATCCAATTAGAAATAGCCCTCATACCAGCGGAGAAAGCCGACTGAACAGATGGGGTGAATTTGCTGAAAGGAAAGAGGAGCTGCGTATTGTCGGCGTATGAAATGGGAATGAAACCACAGGTCCTGAGGAGATTGGCCAAGGGAGGAACATAGATATTAAACAAGGTAGGGCTCAGACAAGAGCCCTGAGGTACTCCCTTGGTCTGTTCCATAGTAGCCGAACTTTACGGGCCAAGATTGATGGTCTGGGAGCGGGAGGATAGGAAGCTCGTCATCCACTGAAGGGCAGTATCTCTGAGTCCAATCTCCTCCAGTCTCCTGAGCAATATCTGATGAGAGACCGTGTCGAACGCGGCCGAAAAGTCCAACAGCACCAGAATCGTAGATTGGCCCCTGTCTAAGGTCATCCTGATGTTATCCGTGACCGCTAGCAGGGCAGATTCTGTGCTGTATTTGGGCCTAAAACCTGACTGAGAGGTATCCAGGCTGCCAGTAAGTTCTACATGGTCAGACAGATGTTTATTGATATGTTTTTCAAGTAACTTGCTCAGGAGAGGGAGTAGCGAGATGGGACGGAGATTGGAGAGATCTGCCAGGGGAGCTTTGGTGTTCTTGCGGACAGGCATGACCTGTACTGCCTTCCATTCCAGAGGAAGACGACCCTCTCTCATGGAAAGATTAAGAAGAGACCCTATGGGTGAGGACAGTTGATGGGACAAGGAGGCAACGATTTTGGCTGGGATAATATCAAGGGGGGAGCCAGATTTTACTGTACGAAGTAATGCTTCTACGTCTACCGAAGTCAAAGGGGGGAATTTCTCTAACAGCTGAGTGTTTACATGTACTGGCGGGTCGTATGCCATAGCAACCAGAGACTGGCTCCCTGACGAGATGATCTTGTCATAAATAAGCTCGATTTTCTGCAAGAAATGTTGTGCGATATTATTGCAGAGAGTTTGTGAGGGGGCCTCTACAATATCGCAGGCCTTGGGATTGGTGAAGGACTTAAGGATTTGGTAAAGGGTTTTGGGAACATTCCCAGCCTGGGCTAGCTGAGATGCGATATAGGCTTTCCGTGCAGCCTTTATGTTTTTGTGATAGCAAGAGAGAGTGACCTTAAATCTGTCTTTATCCCTCTCGTCATGGGTACTCCGCCATCGTCTTTCCTGTTTTTCACACTGCCGTTTTTGAGCCCGGAGCTCAAGGGAAAACCAAGCTGTGTGGGGACGCTTAGAGGAGTTAGGGAATGATTTCAGCGGCGCAAGCTGGTCAATGGCGCGGGTGACAGCGGAATTGAACTTAGCTAATCCATCCTCTATATTGTCTGTATATATATATATATATAAAAAAAAGAAGCAGAGAAGTCTGTGTAGTTCTCAAGTTTAGGTGGAAAGCAGCTCCTGTATAGAGCACTCTTAACACCAGCGACACTCTAGATCTGCTCACCTCAAATATCTGCTTTTCTATCAAAGTCTTTAAGCATAGGATTAGCACAGTGCCATCCACGCTGAGATAGAAAGGGACAAAGTCTTTTGCCATTTCTACAGCAAAGTCTTTAAGCATAGGACTAGCACAGTGCTGTCCATGCCGAGCTGCAAAATGACAAAAGACAATCACCACTCCAGGCACAGTACTACAGCTTTGAATTGGCAAAATACCAACCAAGCCAACCTGAAATGAGTAAAAGCAACCCCTGACACAGTGTTTCGCTCTACCTAGAGCTCTTCAGAGCGGTATAGCTTTGTCCAGACACAAGGGAGCACCCAGTATAAGTCAAAACAATACCCTTTCAGGCATAGAGTGACGCATAAATTATGCAAAAAAGAAGCAGAGAACTCTGGGTAGTTCTCAAGTTTAGGTGGAAAGCAGCTCCTGTATAGAGCACTCTCAACACCAGCGACACTCTAGATCTGCTCACCTCAAATGTCTGCTTTTCTATCAAAGTCTTTAAGCATTGGATTAGCACAGTGCCATCCACGCCGAGATAGAAAGGGACAAAGTCTTTAAGCATAGGACTAGCACAGTGCTGTCCATGCCAAGCTGCAAAATGACAAAAGCAAATCACCACTCCAGGCACAGTACCACAGCTTTGAATTGGCAAAATACCAACCAAGCCAACCTGAAATGAGTAAAAGCAACCCCTGACACAGTGTTTCTCTCTATCTAGAGCTCTTCAGAGAGGTATAGCTTTGTACACACATATATATATATATATATATATATATATATATATATATATATATATATATATATATATATATATATATATATATATATATATATATATATATATAGTCGCTCACTGGGGAAGTCCAACAGGCAAGCCGCACTCGGACACAGGACAGCTTTCCCCAAAACAGCTTTAGTTACGGTACGAACAGCCACTATTTCCAGCAATTCCAAGCATCAGCCCGCTGCCCTGACGCGTTTTGAGTTCTCCTCTTTCTCAAAGGGTGGAGCAGTCAGAAAGTGCATGTATGGGCGTCACCCTCCTTATATGCGACATCGTACGCCATTGATTGGACTACTCTGTATGAGGTAAGTACGTTGCTTTCTGGGAGGTGAAGTCCTTTATTTTCCCTCGGATGGATGCACTTTCCATAAAATGCAGATTCAAGGAGCTCGTGATTCACGGGGCTCCGAATGTGTGGAACAAGACATGGATACGAACAGCCAGGTTTCCGGGGCTCATGGAGAGCCTTGAATCTGCATTTTATTGAAAGTGCATCCATCCGAGGGAAAATAAAGGACTTCACCTCCCAGAAAGCAACGTACTTACCTCATACAGAGTAGTCCAATCAATGCCGTACGATGTCGCATATAAGGAGGGTGACGCCCATACATGCACTTTCTGACTGCTCCACCCTTTGAGAAAGAGGAGAACTGGAAACGCGTCAGGGCAGCGGTCTGATGCTTGGAATTGCTGGAAATAGTGGCTGTTCGTACCGTAACTAAAGCTGTTTTGGGGAAAGCTGTCCTGTGTCCGAGTGCGGATTGCCTGTTGGACTTCCCCAGTGAGCAACAATGTAAAAAGCGGCCGTCCTGCTGCTAAGCCTGCACCACTCTGAATTATGGGGGACACGGAGCTCGTGATTCACGGGGCTCCGAATGTGTGGCACAAGACATGGATAAGATCAGCCAGGTGTCCGGGGCTCATGGAGAGCCTTGAATCTGCATTTTATTGAAAGTGCATCCATCCGAGGGAAAATAAAGGACTACACCTCCCAGAAAGCAACGTACTTACCTCATACAGAGTAGTCCAATCAATGGCGTACGATGTCGCATATAAGGAGGGTGACGCCCATACATGCACTTTCTGACTGCTCCACCCTTTGAGAAAGAGGAGAACTCGAAACGCGTCAGGGCAGCGGTCTGATGCTTGGAATAGCTGGAAATAGCGGCTGTTCGTACCATAACTAAAGCTGTTTTGGGGAAAGCTGTCCTGTGTCCGAGTGCGGCTTGCCTGTTGGACTTCCCCAGTGAGCGACAATATATATATATAGATATATATATATATAACAAAGACCCCCCACTATCCGGTGGCGAGGCATTTCGCAGATTACCATCTCTCGAACAATTTGCTTCTCACTTATTTTGCCATAGAACAAATACAACAGAACCATAGGGGAGGGAACAGAGTACTCCATTTACGTAAGAGAGAATCTTGGCATATTATTAACTTACAAACCAAGAGCCCGGAGGGGCATAACCAGGATGAAGAAATGAGCATTCACCTTCAAGAATAGCATGGGTGGAAGCCTTTTGCTCACATTTTTTTTCTTTCTTGATTTGACTTGTGAGACCTGTCTGATGCTTTTACCTTTTTAGATTTTAGAGACTTCCTTCTCGCCTGCATGCGTAAATTTGTTGTAATTTGATTGATCTTAACCCCTACTATGAGAGTAACTCATGGTTTTCTTTAATCACAGGAGAAAAGGAAGGGGCAGCCTTAGAGGACCAGCTCCAGCGACATTCCCCTAACCTTTTCTTCAACATCACTACGGTGGAGGGCAGCACTCTACAGATAAGAGATCCTTTTCTTGTATCATTACATTTAAACTTTTTCTCTGTCCATCGGGGTGTGAAATAGTATAGGGAGATTTTTGACCACTTCACCTTTTCACGTGCTTTTTCTTTTTGTGGAATTTTGAAATACAGGTTTAGGGTTGGGATTTCTGCAATTCAAGACTTTTTTGTTATACTGACTTGCATCATGTAAACCCTGGCACCTGCCTATTGAGTACACAGATCTTTACAAGGACACAGTAGGGCACTAGCCGGATATATACTGTTCATCGCTCTTGTAATAGTGTGTTTATCTACCAGATATTTGCCGAACATAGACTGCCCGGCAGCTCTGGGTAACAGTTCATTGAGCACTTGCCGCCTGAATCATGTACCTAGTTGTGTGAGCACTCACCTTATGCACTCGCTTTTCATTTATTTATTTATTTGTGGGGACTTGATTCAAAGTCGGTATTGAAGACCACCCACAGATTGTTCGGGGCTTGGGGTTGCTCCTCCTTTGTTATGCATAATGAAGCTTCCATCTTGTCAGGCACCACGCCTTTTACATATTTCTTTCGGGAAACGTAACATCAATAATATATTCCTCCATTAGTAGAGTAGCATCAGTGGTATAAGAATGATAAATACAATGTGGTTGAATTTATTTAATTTATTTTTTTACATAAGAATACATTATGTTTATGTTATGTTGCTTTTGATTTCAATGTGCATCGTTGCCGATAACAGCAGGCTTTGAGGCGTATGAAATATGATTGTGATACTTGACAATTTACCATTCAAAGACGGATGCCATTTTGGATGTAATCTGCAACCCCTACATGTCCTTTCTTACTTTCTATTGTTTAGTATGTATTGCAATCCTCTCCCATTAAACAGTGTGTGAACAAGCTTGCTTGGCAAGCGAAACGCGTTACTGGAATAAACCAGCTACTGGTACGAATAAACACTCTAAGTGATCGCTTTATTGGAACTTTTAACTTGATAGATATATATATATATATATATACACGGCCCTGTTTGGATTTTGTGCTTGGGGTTGAGGCGTTGGGGACCCGAGGCAGCCATAAACACTTTTATTACGAGACTCACTCGGCTCACATTTGCCATCTCCCTTCTTTGCCAGGTACATCAGTGCTTATTAAAGCCTTATTCAGCTCCGCAACCAATACTTACTGGGGAAGTGTATGCTGGGATTTGGAGTCTTTGTAACATCGGACCACAGCTGCAATCACTAAAAACGGAGCTTGCTATACTCCAGCCAATTGGAGCACCGTAGAACATTTAAAGAAGGGGGCGAGTATATCCCAGGGTAATCAGGCATCTGAGGAAGGCACATACGCCGAAATGCATCATGCCTGTTTTCAGTGAATAAATGGTTGCCTGGTATTCCCCGCTGTGTCCTCTGGTCTTTTCTTTGGAGGGACTTTGTTTGCATATTTTCACGAGCTGGACCATAGCGCGTGTACAGAGGACCCGTCTCGCAAGTGGCCTGCAAAAATAATGGCATCGTGGCAAAACTTACCAAGGGATTGGATTTTGCTGGCCCACCTCAGGAACATGCCAGACAAGTGGCCGCTGCTGCAAGCAGGCCGTGACTGCACGGGGACGTTGGACCATTGTGTATCGACGTCACAGCCCTGTTTGGATTTTGTGCTTGGGGTTGAGGCGTTGGTGACCCGAGGCAGCCATAAACACTTTTATTACGGGACTCACTCGGCTCACATTTGCCATCTCCCTTCTTTGCCAGGTACATCAGTGCTTATTAAAGCCTTATTCAGCTCCGCAATCAATACTTACTGGGGAAGTGTATGCTGGGATTTGGAGTCTTTGTAACATCGGACCACAGCTGCAATCACTAAAAACGGAGCTTGCTATACTCCAGCCAATTGGAGCACCGTAGAACATTTAAAGAAGGGGGCGAGTATATCCCAGGGTAATCAGGCATCTGAGGAAGGCACATACGCCGAAATGCATCATGCCTGTTTTCAGTGAATAAATGGTTGCCTGGTATTCCACGCTGTGTCCTCTGGTCTTTTCTTTGGAGGGACTTTGTTTGCATATATACACATATATATATACGAAAACCAGTTCAAATAAGGCGATCACTCAGAGGTTTTTACCAACACCAGTAGATGGTTTTAATCCAGTAACGCGTTTCGCTTGCACAGTGGTTAGCACCACTCTAGCCACGAAAAAGAGGGTACTAGAACACACGAGGGCAATTTGCAACAAAGACCCCCACTATCCGGTAGCGAGGCACTTCGCAGATTACCATCTCTCTAACAACACACTACTCACCTACTTTGCCATAGAACAACTCCAACAGAATCATAGGGGAGGGAATAGAGTACTACACCTCCGCAAGAGAGAATCTTGGCACATTATAAACCTCCAGACAAAAACCCCGGCTGGGCATAATCAGGATGAAGAAATGAGCATCCATCTCCATAAGAAGTAGATGAGTGAGGTCCGACTTCCTTCCTGTTTAAAGGATGTTTAAAGGATATATGTAAAGATAGGTGAGAGAGTTGTCATTCTTATTGTCTGTATTTCGTGTAACTGTGTTAGTTGATTTGATCTTAACCCCTACTGTGAGACTAACTCATGGTTTTCTTTTTAATCACAGGAGAATAGGAAGGGGCCGACTCAAGGAGTAGACTTGTCGAATCCCCCCCCAACCTTTTCTTCGACATCACCACAGTGGAGGGCAGCACCCTACAGATAAGAGACTCCTTCTTTTATCATTGATTATAACTCTGTCCAGTGGGGTATAGAGAACAATTTGGATGTTTGATTTGCTTCACTTTTTCTTAAGTTGTGGAATAGAGGTTATGGTTTGGATTTCTGCATTATTAAGGATACTACGTTAACTCTGACCACCTGACCGACTTTACCGTTCCTTTAGGCACTAGCCGAGTACATCAATATCTGGATAGCACTGGCCATATGAAATGTTTTTCTCTCCTGTACATAACACTGTGTTGTAAGAAACATTTTGCATCGGGAAAGTGAGGGTATTTTATTGCACTGTGCAGATGTTATTGGTAACATACGAGTCAGGGTCAGCAATTTTGTCCCCGTCTGAGTACGGGCGCTCCTAGTTGTTCCACATAGGCTAATGTACTCCACCACATACCGGCATTTGTCTGTTACATATGCTACTTTCAGCAAGTTTTATATGGATTTGATGCTGTAATATATGTGGTAGAGGACGTACAACAAATATGAATGTGCTATTTGCTACAATAGCCAAAACGGAACACACTTATAAATGGATGCCATTTTGGTTTAAATTTTGGCTTGTATTTCACAAGTCCCTTTTTACTTTTTGTTATCCTGTATGTATTGCAGCATTTCCCACAATACAGTGTGTGAACAAGCTTGTTGTACAAGCGAAACGCGTTACTGGATTAAAACCATCTACTGGTGTTGGTAAAAAAGAAAAAGAAAAAGTGAACAAGCTTGCTTTGCAAGCGAAACGCGTTACTGGATTAAAACCATCTACTGGTGTTGGTAAAAACCTCAGAGTGATCGCCTTATTTGAACTGGTTTTTGTAATTTCTGCCTGGCGCGCTCCGCCGGCTCTGGCGATCCTCTGCCGTGGGGAGACAAAAGGAGCACAGACGTGAAGCATATATATATATATATATATATATATATATATTCGAGGCTGGTGCATGGCAGAATGAGCAGGACCCGCTTTTAATCTGCAAAGAATATCTTTGTTGTCAATCCACCACAAAGAAAAAACGGCACTCCAGGGATCAATACACCGATGATTTATTTCGACGGCTGGCGCATTTCGACCATGCAGTCTTTGTCAAAGCCCCGCTACACAGTGGAATGTGTCTAATTCCCTTAAAAACAGTGAATGTTCGTTGTAGTCTATAAACATAGTAAAAAGACTGGGGTAATCTTGTTTACATTCTGAATACGATACTGCATGTTACATCTTTCAGAATTACAATTCACGATTTGTAATGTAATATAAATTACATTAAATAAGAAACATTTTTGCACTGGAAAAGATTTATTAACTAATGCATATACATGAGAAGCCATGCTCACCCAATGGTCACTCTCATTCCATTCTACATAGAATGGCATTTTCAGCACTCAATTCTCATTCCATTAACCTCACCAAGTGGCATTATTGTGTGCACATTGCCTTACACTCGGCCCAAAATGTATTATTAGTTCTAGCGCTACCCAAATAATAGTCAAGTGAGCACAGGGTCATGGCTAAGGGAACAACAGGGGGTTCTACAAGTGTGGTAACTGGAGGGCCTGCAAACACAGCGGAAATAGGAGAACATACACACTACCCACAGGCAGGGAAGCTAAAATAAAGAAATGTATCAATTGCAATAGTAATTTTGTCATCTATGTGCTTGTATGCCTGTGTGGGTTACAATATTTTGGGAGCACTATCTTCCAAGTTGAGAAAGTGATCCTTGAACATCTACGAGCGATCAGGAATAAAGATCCCAGTTACCCGATTGCAAGACACTGGCATCAACAGCATTCAGGGGAAACTGATGCAATTTACGCGAAACGCGTCAGCCGTCGAAATAAATCATCAGTGTATTGATCCCTGGAGTGCTGGCTATTTGTTTGTGGTGGATTGACAACCAAGATTTTCTTTGCAGATATGTATATATACACACATATATATATATATCCAAAAACGCCCAGAAATGGAGTTTGTAACTCACCTGCAGCTGTGTGCGGCCTCAAGCTTCTGGGCGTTTTTGGTTACATATATATATATAACCTGATTCCTCTACCCCAATGCCAACACATACATACCTCTGGTGGTGTCATTAGCATATTTTTTATCTATTTATGTCTTGTTCTAATAATCAATTCAATATATGAGATAAGAAAAATACCCTATATTCTTAAAATGAATGTTGCTGCTAGTTGACTTTACCACTTAATGTATTGAAACACAATAATATAGGTTGAAATATCCCTATTCTGCTGCTATCTATCCCTTCCACAGTTTTTATACATTTGCACTTTATTCGTTTTAACTCTTTAACTAATACTATTTTTTAGCACTGGCACTTTTAATGACAGGGCTTTTAGTCCTGTCAATTAGCACTTAAGTATCATGTTGTGTTAGAAGGTATTCTGGTCTGAGTTTTTTAGTCTGGTTAATTCCTATGAAAGCAACAACTGGCACAATATTATAGTGATAAATTATCTTGTGGCGCATTTTGCACAAATTTCGATGTCTACTTGTTTATATAATGCATTGATGCAGTAATTTTGAAGATTGTTTTTTCATTATTTATTTTACATATAATGAAGACTGTTCTTATATTTTTACATTCTATGCGTGAAGGGATTGTTTGTATGATAGAAAAGTATGTTCCTTTTCTCTTTATAAATAGATCACTTTCAATCATGTGTTTTATGTGAGAATATAATTGTACTTTTTAGAACAAGTATTTATCATATGAAATTGATAGTATATTTCAATTATGATTTAAAACAGTATAAATATATAACATGTGGCACATTGTAGTGTTGAAGACGCATAAATAACAAGTCACCATTTACTGTGTGCACAAGGTATAGACACAGAGAAATTAGCAGACCAGTTAATTCACATAACATGGTTAAGCACAGTATTTTGTTTATGTCTATTCTCAGAGTTCAACACGTGACATGGGTGTATTTTACTAAGCTTAATAAAAATGGCAGGCGGACTGCGTTTCCGCATGTGATCAAGGGCATTCTATTGCCCGAAACGCGTCATACGGCTACTCGCAAAATAAAGAACTTTTATTGCCACGCAATCTGGGTCCGTGACTCTGTTTTCCTCCGACGTAAGCAGGAAGGAGTCTACAGCTTGTATATATATATATATATATATATATATATATATATATTCTGATTCTTGGCTATATATTGGGAAAGGTTTGGGCCTAGAGTATTATTGTTGTCCTACTCCCCTGATATATCCAGGCTGCCTGAAGCAGAAACGAGGTAGCCCTGTGTCATTCTAGGGCACTTAATTGGAAGCTTTAGTTGAATCTGCTTATCATGATGTCACAGTCCAACCCTGTGGATTTACCAGTAGATCTCATGCAGGAGAACGTAACAGACTTTATCTTGGGACCAGATAGGAAGGCTGTATTTCAAGCTATGCAGAATTATGTTGATAGAACCATTACTAAATCACTGGGTCCTTTAGCTGACAAGCTTCAAGCCTTCTTTGAATCGATGCCTGGGTCAATGCCTCAAGTGACACCTGCCACCCCGAGACTGGACCCTCTCGTTTATAAGGCGACATCCAAGACAGATGCTTTAGAGCAATTGAAAACTGCCTGCTTATTCTCACTCCCTTCCTTTCCTAGGAGGATTTCAAGGATGAGACACACAACAGTATTGTCTTGTTCCAAGACTGGGAACATCCAAGAGGGGCTTTGGATGCATCTGATGAGGATGATTCTAAGTCCTGGTTACCTGCTCCAAAGAAGAGGCATTTAGATCAGTCCATCTCTGAGGATTGCTCTTCTGGTTCTTCTCAGACCCCCCTCTTGCAGGACACCTTCGACACGGTGGACATTGTACAAACACACCGTTCGGAGTGGACTCCGACCCCAAAAACCCCGGCTTACTTTCAAAGCAGAATAATACGCAAATCCAGACTCAAAAAAGGGGCTTAATAATTCCTGCAAAGTTTGCCAGGACGCGCTTTTAGATATTTCTGGCCCACTGGCAAAAGTTTGGACATGGCCTCCTAGCCAAAGACCATGGCAACACTATTGACCCTGACATACTGGCAAGTTGGTCCCAGAGAGCTGTTTGTTTATTGGGTATTGCCAATTGTGCCTTGTTGACGGAGGTCCGATGCTCCATTCTTCTCAGATTGGATCTGAAGCTGCCAACAAAACTGGCCCATCCGGTGATGGTCTTCTTGTTGGTGCCCCTTTCGAAAAAGAGGTAGCAAAATTCATAAACACCTTAACCTCTCTTATCAAGGCACAGACAGCATTAAAAAAGGTGCTTCACTCAAACCTTTTTTCCCGGGGTGGTTGAGGACGGGCCGCTCCACCAGCCGCTGCCAATACCAAGACTCCTTCAGAGGGCAGTCTAAATGGAAATTCTCTGGAAGGAACGACAATCAGAGAGGAACTCCCTTCTATCCCTCCCACGCCAGAGGCTCAAGAGGGCGTTTCCAACACAAGGGTGCCCACGGACCTGAGTCTTACCCATTCTTCCCAAGCAGAGTTAGGGGGCAGGATTAGATTTTTTCTTCATGACTGGCACTCCATAACCAACGATGCGTGGGTTCTCCAAACAGTTCAAGGTTTTCAGCTGGAGTTTTATGCTCCTCCGGTCCAGTCTCTTAGACCTCCCCACCAACTTCACTTCCAATCTTACAAACATAGTTTCACAGACAAGGAAATATCTTCCCTTTTGCACAAATAGGTCATAGCCCCTTGCACTCTTCATCCTTCGGGGTTTCTGAGCATTATCTTCCTCATGGACAAAAAAGGGAGAGGGTTCTGCCTAGTGATTGACCTCAAAGAGTTCAACTTAATAATCCTGTACTGTCATTTCAAGATGGAAAGGATCCATGTGCTTGGTAGCCTGTTAAGTGAAGGCGATTACATGGTCCCCCTGGACATACAAGACGCCTACTTGAAGGTCCCCATTTATCCTTCACGCCATCACTTTTTATAATTTCAATGGAGGTACTGCAACTACAACTTGTTGGTAATGCCCTTTGGACTATTGTAGGACCCTTGGTGATTCACCAATCTGCTCAAATGGGTGGTGGAATGCTTGAGAGCAAGGAGTGTCCAATTGATAGTGTAACTGGATGACGTTCAATTGATGTCGCATGACCCAGATGTCTTGAAGCATTACTTGACCCTTATGATAACCCTGCTAGAGTCTTTGGGGTTTATTATCAACTACAGCAAGTCTGGCCTTCTCCTGGCACAGCATATGACCTTTCTGGGCTTCGCCATCGATTCTGTCTCAGCCACCTTAGATCTTCTGACTCAAAAGATCAAAGTTATAAAGAAAGGAATCTGCAAGACTCTTGCCGACGCAACAATCAACCTTCGCTGGTTGGTGAGGCTGGTTGGGCTGTTAGCATCTTCTATCCAAGCCATCTTCCCGGGGCCGCTCCATTATCGAGCTCTGCAGAACCTGAAGATTGCTCACTTATGTAAGGTCTATCTTATTCAGATCAGATCGCTCTCACTCAGGAGGTGTGTCTAGAGTTACAGTGGTGGCTCGACCACCTGGAAGTCTGGACTGGGAAGGACATTTTTGGTCTCGTTCCAGACATGGTGGTGGAATCCGATGGCAGCCGTTGGGGCTGGGGCGCACGATGTGGCAATGTAACAACAGGCAGACGTTGGTCCAAGACGGAGCTCTCATTACACATCAGTTGTCTGAAGCTGCTAGCAAGCTCCTTTGAAGTTCAGTCTTTTTCTTCCCAACATGCACATTGCCGCATCCTGCTGAATATGGACAGCGTTTTGGCAGTCCAATATGTCAACCATCTGGGAGGCCCGCGATTCCGCCTGCTGGCTGAGATTGCGAAAGACTTCTGTCAATTCTGCCTCCAACACCTAATTCCCGTGGTTGTCCTCCATCTCCTGGGGTCTCAAAATTCTGTAGCCGACTGGCATTCTGTAGCCGACTGTCACTGTCACTTGAGCGACACCAGTGAATGGAAGCTGGATCCAACTCTGTTCTCCAAGATCATGCAGAAAAGGGTCCATGCCAAATAGATCTATTTGCATCACGTCTGACTTTCCAGTTACCATCATTCTTCAGTTGGAGACCGGATCAGATGGCTCTAGCAACAGATACTTTTTCACAAAATTGGACTGGACTGAATAATGCTTTCCCCACTTTCTCAATGGTTCTGAAGGTTGTTCCTCAGGTAAGACGCCAAGCGGCAGAGTTGATCCTGATTTCCCCCTTTGGCGAACCCAGTTGGTTCCTGTCTCTGCTGGGGCTATCTTGCGATTATTCTCTCCTCCGCCCCTGGTTCCTGACTCTCCTCCTGGACCCTCTTGGAAACCGGCATCCTCTAGTTATAAGGAGATGCTTAAGGTTAGTAGCCAGGAGACTTTCCGGAGATGCTGGTAGGTGTCGGGACTTTCAGAACAGGATCTCGACCTCATTGACAAAGCCTGGGTGGATTCCACACATAAACGCTACAAAGCAGCATGGAATCGGTGGTCTAGCTGGTGCTTGGAACAGAGTTTGGAACTGCGGATGTGATCCAAGTCACAATTTTTTTGGCCTCCTTGGCCTCGAGTGGTCTATCTTACTGCACTATTCATTCTTACAGGTCTGAAATATCAGTTGGTCACTTACCTGTTACTAACACATCTGTGGGGGAACAGCCTCTTGTTTCCAAACTACTCAGAGGAATCTGTTTCTCCATGCCTCCCCAACTGAAGTATTCTTGTCTCTGGGATGTTTCAGTAGTCCTTAGATTCTTGAAGGCATGGCCAGATAACTGTCTTCTTTCCAGGAAACAACTCACTGCTAAACTGACACTTTTACTATGCCTTGTCTCTTGCAAACGAGTTCTTGACCTTGCCAGTAGATCCTTTTTCCCTGAAGGGGTTTCATTTCTGATCTCCAAACGCACCAAATCAGCAACCAGACAGGTGATATTTCCAGTTCTTCCAGCAGACAGGAAACCTTTTGTGGTTCAATGTTTATGAGACTATGTAAAGGTTACTGTCCCTCTTAGAGGTTCTGCTTCTGGCCCACTACTGATTTCTCTGTTACAATCTTATACTCCAGTGCCTTGCCCTACGTTGGTGATCCTGCATTTTCTGGGCCCACTTGCTTACCATTGTTTCTCTGATGGACCTTTTTATCCATATGAGAGGTGATAGGAGTTAGCATTAACAATCAATCAAAATTCAATTCACTTTGCAACCCATTTGGCTACACAATGCGGACCAGGAATCAGTAGCCAAGTTTAAAAGCGTTTAGTACAAGTTAATGATCAAATTCAAGTAAACGACTCTTAAAACCAAGCTCTAGAGATACAGAATGACTGCTGAGATTCCGAGGTGCCTGAAGAAATTAAGACGAATTAGTATCAAACAAGCAAGTAATTCTGTGACAGCAGAACAACTGCATCAGAATCTGGTGCTCAGCGAATAATCTAAGGTTCTCTCTCCTATACCTTAGTAATCTAGAATTTCAAAGTCCAGAGGATGGATTAGGAAAAGGAGTTCAAGAAAATCAGGGAAACTCCATAAAGGAAGTAGGTCACGACAAAACGAAATCAAGTAGGAAAGCATTAGCATCTCAGAAGCTCGGTCAAGAGTCTTCAATGGGTCAAGAATAGGTGTCAGCCTAAGCCACACTTAAGCCAATATCAGAAAATAAACATTGGGGCATAAGACCTCTCAAAGTCCATTAAGTTAGCTATGAATCAAGGAAGGAGGGAATCAAGGAAGGTGATTGCAAATAATCTGCAAAGGGGTCCGATCAGCATCAGGAAAGAGATCAGAGTAACAGTCCAAGGGGATCGGTATTTTATAATGTACAAAGTCCACTGGGCGACAGCCCCCTCAATCACACCATCAGGGGTCCATTGTAATCCACGAATCATCATGTTGCAAATTGCAACATTGATGGTTTATCCCACACTGGACATGGGAACAACATCTTTCTCTCAAGCACACATAGATGGCAACTTTTGGATAATAGTTTGTTCAGTTAGTGCTCTGTTTCTCCATGTACCTTCGTCAAGGTCCTTTTCTCAGGCTCCTGTCCCCCCTATCTCCAGTACATTAATGCATCTGTTCTAAACTAACAATGCATCTGAATACCTGCAAGAAATGTTGAGTTAGCAGAAAAATGAACTCAGCTTCATGCAGCATGGTGAAATACAGGCCTACTTTGGACAAGTTTAAACATTAACTTCAATGGTTCACATTTAATATACGTGTGCACATTTAAACACAAATAAATATACGTTTCTAATGCATTAGGTTTCATACTACATGTAATATTCAATAAGTCATCATAATATTCAATGGTAAGTATGACTAAGAACTATATTTAAATCAAATATATGGAATATTTATGCTCACATACATAAATGCAATGTTGTTTCTAATAGGATTACATTCTACATATATGAGAAAGTGTTTAATCAGTTTCAATTCATCATCTTCATCATATTTCCTTTATTTTGGTTCAAAAGAGCCATAAAAGGTACAAGATCTCAACCAACGGCCCCCTGGTACACGGAGGATTTGAGGAAACAGAAACTTACCTGCAAATCCCTTGAGCGAAAATGGAGAAAAGAATACAAGGAAGCTGAGGAAAAGTGTTATAAACAAAGTCTTGCTATTTATAAGCAACTTATATTTAATGCAAAAAAAGAGTTCTTTGCAAATCGAATCAATCTTGCTAAAAACTCTATCAAAGAACTTTTCAAAACTGTATTGAAATTGGCCTCCCCCTGTCCAGCGGAAATCCAGACGAGCCAGGAACTATTCGAAGATATTGCCAGGTTCTTTCTGAATAAGGTGGAGGTCATCTTCTCGGCTTTTAATCGCCCAAGCTCCATAGGGGCTGTAGCTCAGTTGGAGGGAAGGAGCCCAGCTGTGAACCCCCCCCGCTGTCTTTGACAAATTTGGGTCACTATCCGTTACTGATACAGAGAGGCTCCTATTGACAGCAAGGTCAGGCTCCCTCTATGATCCCTGCCCAGTCTCGGTGATCAAACGTGCCCCGCGACCCGTTGCCCTTGCACTTACCTCCCTGTTCAATACAATGTTCGAAGCAGGGTATTTCCCTAGACTCTGGAAGGTGGCCTCAATACTACCTCTGCTAAAGAAGCCCAATCTCGATCCCAAGGATCCCAATAGTTTCCGCCCAATCTCACGCCTCCCGCTACCAGCAAAGCTAATCGAGAAAACAATGAACGTGCAACTTAGTGCCTTTCTACGTGAAACCCAAGCTTTAGATCCTACTCAATACGGGTTCAGAGAAGGGCATAGCACAGAGTCCGCCCTCATAAAATCTACTGAAGAGATTAGAGACGTTCTGGATAGGGGAGGTAAGGCCGCCCTGATTATGCTGGACCTGGCGGCGGCCTTCTTTGCGGTCCATCATGATTTACTGATGGACCGTTTGTCGGCATGTGGGGTTCAGGGTAAAGCATGGAAGTTGCTGAAATCCTTCCTACCTGACAGGTCTCAAATTGTGGCGCTGGATGAATTTCGTTCTAAACCTTTCTCCCTGCCTTGTGGAGTGCCACAGGGGTCTTCCCTTAGCCCCACACTTTTTAATGTGTATGTTTCATCCTTAGCCTCCTTAATTGGCTCCTTTGGTTTTAACCTTACCTCCTACGCAGACGACACACAAATTGTTGTGGCTCTGCGGCCAGGACAGGGAGCAGGAATAGACATTCGGTTCCACAACTGTATGGAAGCAGTCGGGAGGTGGATGGCACAAAATTGCCTAAAACGTAATTCAGGCAAAACCGAGGTCATTCTATTTGGAAATGATGCCAATTTCTGGACCCCAAATTGGTGGCCAGATGCATTGGGCATTCTTCCTATACCCACTAGGAAAGTAAAGAACCTAGGAGTTATAGTTGATGATAAGCTCAACTTTGGTGACCAGATTAATGCAGTGGTATCAGCCACTTTCTATACCCTTAAAATGATTAAGAAAATATTACATTTTCTGCCGGTGGACAGTCAGCGGACAGTTGTCACGGCACTTATCATGTCTAGGCTAGATTACTGTAATAGTCTCTACCTAAACATACAAGAACGTTTTCTGAACAAGCTCCAATTGTTGCAAAATGCGGCAGCGAGATTACTCGCTGGCATACCTAAATTTGCCCCAATCTCTAAGGAAATCAAAAAACTTCATTGGTTGCCTGTCAGGAAACGGGTGCGTTTTAAAGCCCTATGCACTGTGTACAAGGCACTCCAAGGCACAGGCCCAGATTACCTGAAACGGCAATTGCAGTGGTATCAGCCCAAAAGAACTCTTCGCTCCCTTGGAGCCAAGCTGGTGTCAGTACCACCTATAAAAAAAGCTTCATGGGGTGGGAGAAGTTTCATTGCCTGTGCTGCAAAGGCCTGGAATGACCTCCCTTTCCATCTGAGAAACGCCATAACCTCCTGACATTCAGGAAAGGATTAAAAACCTGGCTCTTTAACCTGTAGTGTTGTCTTCCCACTTCAAAGCCTAGAGGATAGCAGCTAGCGCCAGGACACCCTTGGGTAACCGTCGCGCTTTAGAAATAGCCATAACATAACAATGTAAAACAATTAGAATAGATATAAAATAAAAACATACAAATTCATTTAAACAATATTTTATAGGTAATACATAGTTTAAATTCATTAAGGGGGTCATTACGATGTCGGGCGGAATCACTTCCGTCTGACACCTCATTGGTCATGGGACCGACCGACACCTGGTCGGCAGTCCCGACTGCCCCATTAGGATGCGGACGAACACTGTTCGGTTGCATTCCTACATTTTACTGTAAACCGGCCGGAATGCATGCTCCCATAGTAAAATGGGAGGTGCAGTTCATCCCTGCACCCCGTGGCAGGCACCTCAAGGAGTTCTCTAATCCTACAGTGAAGGCACTGTTTAACAAATGTCAAGTGCAACACTTACATGAATTTGTTAAACCATACATGAATCATGTGCTAAGTGCACTTTCATACCATGTGTTTCTTAAATGTCTGAAACATTTGTGATGTATAAAGGGTGGGCAATCTTTTGCGTTGCACCAATCCCCCTCTGATGGTGAATTAAGCCATCACATCAATCTCTTATCAGATGGACAAATCACATCTGCACTAGCTGTGAAAATCCCAAGCCCCGAGGATCTGGAGAAACCTGCAAACAGACGTCCTGCCTGCTGGGCTCTGGCCGCGCCCGTCTAGCCTTGCCGGCTGGGCCTGTCGTACAGAGTGAGCTTTCCGGTGCCAGTGGAACCGAGCGCGGACAACCTGTGAATGCCGAAGACCGATCCCGGAACTACGTGGCTGCGGGGTGGTCACGAGCACATCCACTGGGCTGTGAGGAGGGTCTGCTGTTGGCGAGGCCGAGAGGAGAGTTGCTGGGAGATTTGCCGTGGACAGCGAGGTGAGGCCTTCCCCCGCGGCCCCCTGCAAGACTTACTCGCATCCAGCTGTGGGCTGGCCCGACCCTGCAGTTACTGCCTACCGCTGTTAGGATCCACACTGGAGGCCTGAAGTAGACAAAAGCACGCCCGCTGCTCGGCGGGCCGGGCTGCCTTTGCCACTGGAGTGCCGCCATGGACTGCGGGGTAAGGCCTTCCCCGCGGCACCCCATTGAAAACACCTGCACCCAGCTGGAAACTGATTCGTCCCTAGGACTGCTACTCACAGCCGCTGTGATCCTCACCTGTGCCGCCGGCACAATCCTTTAACCCTGCGATAGGTGTGAAAGTGGCGTGAAGGGACGCAAGCCGGGTGGGTTGCAGCACAGTCCGGTAAGGAGGCCAATGCTTTGGCGGCCCCCCGCAGATTCTCCTTCAAAAAGGGGTGGGTTGAGGCATGCGACTGGGCATGGCAACCCCCCGTTAAAGAGCGCAAACCAGCTCATAAGCCCTGCACCACCGATGCAACAACGCGGTGGTACCAAGCGATCAGCTGCCACTAGGCCTAAATATCACAGTCAACCGGAAACTAGCAAGAACGAGACGCCAGGTCCATCTGCCACACAACTCTATACCAGGACAACGTGCTCTGCTCGGAGAGCCCGCTGGCAGGTACAATCGCAATTACAGGCTAAACATTGCCCCCACAAGGAGATGATGGATGGAGCGCTAAAACTCTTCAGACACTCACCCCCAGTCACAGTTCTGGGTTGAATCCATCATCGTTCTTTAGCTCACTTTGCCACCCCAGTTCAGACCCAGCCATATGCAAATCAGTCTTGACCCTGTTTCTCATGGGAACAGTCCAGCCCGAGCTGCCAAGACAGGTCTTCCCCGGACAGGAAACAAGCATCCTGGGACCGAATGAGTGGGTGGTGTATATCCACTCCAAAATGGAGAGAATTTACCTGTTAAGAAATGTCTTAAAGAAAGGAGATTGGCTAGCAAGACTGGATCTCAAAGATGCATATTTAACTATACCAATCTGCCACCTCACCAGAGATATCTCCAGTTCAGTTGGAAGAGAAAGTTATAGCAATTTTGTAGTCTCCCATTCGGCCTCTCCTCAGCACCTTGGTGCTTTACCAAAGAACTTTGCCCGGTGGCAGCATGGCTCCGGAAGAGAGGAGTAAGGCTAATAATTTACCTGGATGACATACTAATTATGGGTCAGCGCAAGGAAGCAATTTTGAAACACACAAAAATGACTATAGAATTACTATAATATCTGGGTTTTGTGAGAAACAAAAAGAAGTCTTGTTTGACCCCAAGTCAGGAAACTCAGTTTCTGGGTTTTATTGTGAACACGGTTCAGGCAGAGCAGAGATTACCAAGGGCAAAACTAAAGAAATTACCAAAGGAATTGAGGAAGGTGTTAGAGAAGAAGGAGATACCTTTAAGGGCTTTGGAAAGGATTCTGGGCCTGTTATCCTCAACGATTCACGCAATATTCCATGGTCTGCTGTACTATCAAGCCCTTCAGAGACTCAAAACGAAATGCTTACGGACCACTTGGTCATACTCCTAGATGATATCTCTAGATCAGGAATCAAAAAAAGAGCTAGAGTGGTGGCTCAAGAACGTGGATGCATGAAATGGCAGGGCCATTTTCGGAGAGGAGCCGGAAGCAGTGATAGAATCAGATGTGAGTTTAAAAGGATTAGGAGCGAGATGTGGGAACTCATCCACAGGTGGACAGTTCAAGAGAGGAGGTTACACATCAACTGTTTAGTATTGTTGGCAGGTTCATTTGTAATACTTTGCTTTACTCAGGGAATGATGAGATGTTGTGTGATGCTCCGTATGGACAATGTGTCAACTGTGAGGTACGTCAACAAGATGGGCGGACCACATTTGAAGAGTCTAGCAGATCTGGCAAAAGACTTTGGGGAATATTGTTTGAGCAAAGGAATTTCTGTCATGGCGGAACATATTCCTGCTTTAAACAATGGTGTAGAGGACTGGTTTTCGAGGAATTTCATAGATTCGAGCAACTGGAGGTTGTACAGGGAGCTGTTTCTGAGTATTCAGGGGAGATGGGGCTCTTTCGGTATCGATCTCTTTGCAGACAGACTGATCACTCAACTGGTGAAGCTCTTCAGTTGGAGACCAGACCCAGAGGCTTGGGGATTAGATGCTTTTCTATAGGACTGGAAGGGCTTAGGGCCATATGTAGGAAGCTGTTTTGCGATCGCAAACACTGCGAATCGCAAAAATTAGGGTGTATGCGATCGCAAAACAGACCGTTCCTATGTAGGAAAGGTTTCCGCTGCGCAAAATGGGAATCGCTAATTTAGCGATTACCATTTTTGCGTACTCAATGAGTCTGCGAATTATTGTGCGAATTCGCAATCTGCGTCACATCATTTGCGATATTTGCTACTACCGTTCTCGCTAAATGCGAATTCGCAAATTGAGATGTAGGTAAAAGTCGCAATTAGCGATTTTACGAAATTCGCAATTTTGCACTTCTCAATTACCACCAACTCTGAGCAGGTGGTAACCAGGTGCTACCTAGTTAAACAGGCCCACAATGCCACTGGGATTTACAACCATGGCTGGGCTGTATGTGATAGCCAGGAGGCTGCGAATCAGAGATGCTACACAGAGAAGGAGACGCCAGGAAAGGATCTACAGAGCACGCATCACCCTCTTCCAGCTGACCGAGGAGGAGATCCATGTGAACTACAGGCTGCACCCAGACAGCATCCTGGAGTTAATAGAGGAGCTGAGACCCATACTGGAACACCCCACACGCAGGGCACACACCATTCCCACCCATGTCCAGGTTCTGTGCTCACTGCACCTCCTGGCATCAGAGAGTTTTCAGGGGGTGATAGCCACAGCAGGAGGGGGTCTCTCAGAGTGCACTTTCGTGCTTCTTCCACGCCTTCCTTGGTGCAATGGTTCAGAGGCTGCATCACCACATACAATTTCCCAGCACACAACAGTCACTAGATCAGACCAAGCAGGAATTCTACCAAATAGCCCAATTCCCCCACGTCATTGGCTACGTAGATGGGACCCATGTCGCACTCTCACCCCCATCACAGAATGAGCATGTGTTTAGGAACAGAAAGTCATATAATTCCCTGAACATCCAGGTAGTGTGCAACGCCAAACACATAATCACTGATATTGTGGCAAAATACCCAGGAAGCACACACGACTCATTCATGTTTCGCCACTGTGGATTAAATCGCAGACTCACAAATGGCGATTTTGGAGAGGGCTACCTGCTAGGTAAATGTATGGCTTACAAACACACAACCAGTAAAGGCTTGAACTGGCAGGACAGTATTGAACATAACTCTACTTATACCCTGCAGATGACAGTGCGTATGCTGTACGTGACTACATCCTTACACCGTACCTGAATCCAGCCACTGCAGGTGAGCGGAGGTACAACAGCGCCCACAGAGCCACACACTGTGCCATTGAGAGGACCTTCGGAATCCTTAAGAGCCATTTCCGCTGCCTCCATAAGAGTGGAGGTGCGCTACAGTACAGCCCTGAGACATGTTGCAAAATCGTGGTTGCCTGTGCAATACTACACAACATCGCTACCAAGAAAGGCACCCCAGTGGATCTGACAGATTCAGACACATCAGATGAGGAGGGACCAGCTCCACGTCGCAGACCAGCAGGTGGGGCCGGGGCAGCTGCCGGGCGCCTGAGACGAGATGAGATCACACATAACTACTTCTAAGTGAGTAATGAGGACACAATGCCACAGAATGGTGCTTAACTGTGATGTTTATTTCCTTAGGTGCAGGAATACATCTGTCACACAGTGTGACTTTATTGACATTGCTTGCACATGTTTGTGCCACAGTGCAAGTATTTCCATCAGCCAATAAGTCCATATGGAATGTGTTGCTTCACACATAGCCATAAGTCCCTGATGTTTCTTCACCTCCTACGTGCACGCCCTGTTGCCCCTCGCTCAGGGTGCCCACTGCCCTCCTTGGAGTCATCATCTACTCTCCCCTGGCGCACACTCCGGCGTCTGTCCGGTGGAATTGGTGGGGTGATGCTGCTCCTGCTGGACTGTTCGTCCGTATCCAATGTGCTAAGTGGGCCTATGCCACCTGTCGCAGCTGCGCGCATCTGGTCCACGGCATGTGTAACCTGCACCAGGCCCCTGCCCACGTCCTGGCAGCAGTGAGCCATCTCATGCTGCATACTGACACATCTTCGGGCCAGCAGGGATGTGGCGGTTGACAGGCGGTTGACAGCTCTTGTGTACGAGTCCAGCCGGGTGTGAAGACGCTGTCTCTCCCTGCGCCTGGCTGCCCTGTCTCTCCTTATCTCCCTGCACAGTCCTTCCAGTGCACCTGTCATGGCCATTACACCAACCCGCATCTCTGTCATGTTATGATTGTGTGCAGACAATTGGCGCTATATTGATCTTATTCCTTTGACTTGCAGGCGCTGTGCTTTCAGCATGCAGCCTACAAGGCCCGAGAACACAGTGTCTTCGTCGACAGGAGCAGTGCTGGTGGACGGCCGTGCCCTGTGTCTCGACCCACTCCCTTCACTGGATTGTACAGGGGACTGTGTTGTCTGCTGTCCTGCACGCTGCCTCTGGACTGGCTGTGCCTCTCCTGCTGTGTCTGTTGCCTCTGCCTCCAGCAGTGGTAGTGGTGGCACTATGTTGCGCCGTCTGCATGGCGCAGGGTTTGCTGGTCTCACTTCGCCCTGCTCATCCTGCCCTGCCTCGTCCTCATTTTCTGGTGTGTCCTCCCCTTCTGCCATGGGTTCCTGTGTTGTTGGTGGTGCTGTGAATTTAAATGCACACATTAATTCTGTGTCCTGTCTCGCATTTGTAATGCATTACAGTTTACAATTTTCAAATCACATGAGTACTATCTGTCTGTTTTCTTCATTTCCTGAATGACTCATCCCTATTCCACCTTGCTGTGTCTCACTGCTCCAGGTATCAGTGCATGTGACTACATCTCCCATAATGCATTTCTGGGTGTGCTTGTGGACATGTACTGGAGTTGCACTCGGGTTGGGTGTCTGGGGCTGTGAGTGGGTTGGTTATGTATCAGGGGGTTTTGGCATGCATCTTACCTTGTCTGGTGTCTGTGTGTTCGGAGCTGTCCAGGTCAGCCACGCCACTCACACTCTCAGGTTGAAGGGTGCCCTCCACCAGCTCCTCCAGGGGCGTTGAGTCTGTTGCTGTGGACGTCCCACCACCGGTCTTTTTGGCCTTGGCCAATCTTGTAGCCACCCTCTCCTTTGACCTTTGCCGCATGTCGTACCACCTTTTTCTTAGGTCTTCGACTGAGCTGTGTGTCATGCCAATTGCATTGACTTTCTCCTGTATGTCAGTCCATAATTTTCGTTTTTGAGCCTCTGGCACACGTAGTGACTTTTTACCAAACAGGAGGTCATGGCTGCTGACTATTTCCTGGGTGAGGACCTCCAGCTCCCTTTCGGTAAATTTTTGTTTCCTCTTTCTGGGATTATCTTCCTGCTGCATCTCTGTCCCCTGGGACTCCATTTCTCCTGCTTTCAGTTGCTGAGCACAAATCTCCAACTCTCCTCACAGCCTCTCACTCAGCTTCTGGCAATCAGGTGCTGCATGGGCAGTCACACTTCCTGGTTGTGATGTCATCATTCTGCACCTGAATTGCAGATTCTCGGAATTGCGATTCCTTAATTGCGTTCTCGCAATTAAGGAATCGCAATTTCAGTAATCGCTATGTAATTCTGAGAATTTTTGGTAATCGCAATTTTTTTGCGATATTTTACCTACATCGGAATTTGCGATTCTCAAAATGCGATTCGCGGAAAATCGCAATTTCAGAATCGAAAATTCATTTTTACCTACATATGGCCCCAAGTTCCTTATGCTTTCCCTCCATTTGCTATGCTGCCAAGAGTACATATGCAAAATAAACAATTGATGGAAGGAATGCTGGACAATGCAAACATTCACCCCCAGTCACAAGGACCTTGGTTAAATCCATCATTCTTTTGCTCAACACACCACCCCAGTTTGGATCCAGACATTTGCAAATCAGTCTTGACCCTGTTCCCTGTGGGAACAGTCCAGCCCGAACTGCCAAGCCAGGTCCTCCCTGGACCGGAAACAAGCATCCTGGGACCGGTTTCAGGGCATCACCTTTCATCAGCCAGGCTAGCTTGAATCCTGTGGTGTAGTGAACACGGGACCCACGTCTAGGCATACCCTTCCCACTTAGGGTGACATATGCAAAAAGAAACAATTGATGGACAGAATGTTGGACAATGCAAACATTCACCCAGTCACAAGGATCTGGTTTAAATCCATCATTCTTTTGCTCACCACACCAGCCCAGTTTGGATCCAGCCATTCGCAAATCAGTCTTGACCCTGTTCCTTGTGGGAACAGTCCAGCCCGAACTGCCAAGCCAGGTCCTCCCTGGACCGGAAACAAGCATCCTGCGACCGGTTTCAGGGCATCACCCTTCATCAGCCAGGCTAGCTTGAATCCTGTGGTGTAGTGAGCACAGGACCCACGTCTGGGCATACCCTTCCCACTTAGGGTGACATATGCAAAAGAAACAATTGATGGACGGAATGCTGGACAATGCAAACATTCACCCCCAGTCACAAGGATCTGGGTTAAATCCATCATTCTTTTATTCACCACACCACCCCAGTTTGGATCCAGCCATTTGCAAATCAGTCTTGACCCTGTTCCTTGTGGGAACAGTCCAGCCCGAACTGCCAAGCCAGGTCCTCCCCGGACCGGAAACAAGCATTCTGGGACCGGTTTCAGGGCATCACCCTTCATCAGCCAGGCTAGCTTGAATCCTGGAGGTGGGAGTCCAGCGCCACAGGAGGAGCTAGATGCCTTGGAGGAATAGGTGTCCGCAGTCATCTGTGAGGAGTCTGTGGGTGGAGTCGAGGAACAGGATAGTGCTGACTATGACCAGCTACATCAGCAGCAGGGTAAGTAAAAACCAGGGACATGGGGGTTTTGGTATGGGGGAGTAATGTTGCTTCTGTCCATCTAAATATGTCTCAGTGCCCACCCACTCTGTGTGCAGATCAAATACCAGATACACAGGTACTTGGGATTCCATTCACATGTCCCTTGATCTGTTGGCATCATTAACACACACATAGAATGACACATAATGGTGGTGTAAGTGACTTGCAATACAGCACACATGCATATAAATAATGACAATTGACCACTCATGTGCCCCCTAACTCTGGGCCATATTAACAAGCAAAGTGACTGAGCGTTGTCTTAGCCCACTTGGCTCAACACAGCCCTCTGCCTCTTTTGAAACGTAGAACTGAACTGTATGTACAACAATATGGCTCAGTCCTGTGTTACAGCATGCACTGGTGATAAATGTAGTTGCCTAGCACAAATGTAGACCCTCATGCACAATGGTGCAAGAGTGTCTGCGTTGGTGCTAGCCAGCTACATTTATTGTATGTGCATACCGAAATGTCATGCTTCAACATATTGTAGTAAATATGGCTGAACCCTTCTTTTCAGAAGTGGCTGAGCGCCGTGTCACTCTAAGAAGGCTAATGCTGCGTTACGTTTCAGGCTTGTACATATGACCCAAAGTACATAATGAAAGTGTGCTTCCTTCACAAGGTGTTGCCATTCCACATTAAGTAGGTCAACACTGCCATGTAAATATTGTGAAGCATGCTTTCTCTCAGTAACCAAAAAATGTGGATGGTCCAGTTGCGATAGTGCCTTGGAAATATGCCACAAGCAATTGTAATGGCTTAACTGCTGCTTTTATGTGTGCAGCTGAATGCAGCACACATAACCACATCTAAAAATGTTGCAGAGCACTTTTTAAAGTTTACTCACCCTTGTTGCCCACATGAAAAGCTGCACTTCTCTTGCAAGCACCTTGTGTCATTGATGGGCACATTCCATATTGTCAAAAAAATACATACTGGAGGGCCAAGGTGCTGTTTACTTCTAAGTAAAAGGGATCTGCATTTCAAAGTACAGTGTAAGACCTCAGCATTGTAGGAATGTGTATCATAAAATAACAACATGCCTGTTCTGGTTGCAATGCTCCTAGAACCACAAATTCTGCGTTCTGTGCATGGTGAGTGAAGGGCCTCATTCACAAGGTTGTAATAATGCATGTCCTTTGGCTACACGTTGCCTTGACATTATTCCTAAAAATGCAGTCATCCACATTAAAGTATCTTCTTGTGTTGTTTCGTTTGCAGTATATCACTGTCATCATGGTCCTGGGTTTGGAGGTCAAAGACACATTGACATGCATGGAAACTGGCTCTTAGATAAAGTTAACAGCGGCAGTGAACAAATGCATAGCTATTGATGTCTGTACACATCCTTCCAGTAACAAATGCATCCAATTACCCTGAGCCCAACAGTATGTATCATCCATGTGCCTATCCCTGTGATGTCCCACAAAGCTCTGCTGTGCAAAAATGCCCAATCTTAGAAGTCTGCCTCAAAGTCCAATGTCCTCTTGCTTGCATTAAATTACCATTGCCACTGCTGTGGAAAACACAAGGGGAGGACACGCAGATCCTAACTATGGCCCAGTCCTGTGTCTGTACTAGACACATGCTGCCTTGAACAGTTATAGTTTTTGTGGCACCAGGTCCATTCAAAATCTTGTCAATGGAGTATAATTTGTGAAATCACACCATCAACACAAGCGAGTCATTCCCTGGTGTGCTGCAATGATATGTGTCACCGACTAACACATAGCAACATCTTTCAGTCGTAGCTAGTACCAAATAATCAACACTAGTAGCCACATTCATAACAAACTTGTCAACATGCTGACATAACTGTGTGACAGTCAGATGTTTGTCCTCATCTCCATCTTAAACACACAGAGGGATCACTGGACACATACATGTGTACAGCAGACATACCAAAGCTGACTCACATCATGCTCCACACCTACAACAAAAACAATGCTACACAAAAGATGTCAGTGATACATACATAACCAAACATTTAGAAGGTAGTGACTTCATATGTTACTGAACCACAGGCCAAGTGTGTGTTCAAGTTATAATTGCAAACAGAATGCTTCACCTACATTATAAATCATGTTCCAGTACCAACCCAAATTGTAAATGCACCCCTGCGTTTGCTATTGTGCCTGTGTGTATTGAAGCTACCTTGCATCAACACAGGCACCCGTGCACTAAAGTGCAAGGGTGTCTGGATAGAGGGAATGATCGTTAATGAACAGGAAGGTGTTCCTCCCTGAACATTAACATCCATTCATGGCATTGACCTGTGTCAATGTGTGTTGCCCACCTTGAAACAGATAGATACTACTCAGATTAGGGGAATTCAAGCCGTCGACTTGTCAACTCAATGTGGACATCACTGTATCCCAGATTTCAAGTGCATGAGTGTCCTCCTCATCATGCCACACTACAAAATAGGTGGCAGTGCCAACATTAATAGGGGGTACAGTCTAATCTCCACATCCAAACCTAGTGACCCACACGCAGACTTGACTATGTAAGGATGACTTATCCACAAGGCAGTGCTAAGCCACATGAAGTAGATTAATCCTGTATTGTTAATCAGGTGAATCAACCTGCACCACAGGAAGGTCTGAACAGATGATGTAACAGGTGCAGCAGGGGCCCATAAATTTGCCCCTCCCTGTTGGCATACAGGGCAACTGTCCAAATCAATTAACAACTTAAATGTAACATTATGGACTTACTACATTGGCATACAAAGCTGCGTGTAATAGGTGTATCATGTAACAAATGAGACTGGAAAGTGTTATGCACTCTGATTGTCAACTGTCACATACAACTGTATCTGTCCTTTACATTGCAGAGGAAGTAACATCACCTCCTGGTCAGCAGCCTGTCCCAGTCTTCAATGATGAAGATGAAGAAGCGCTCACAACCATCGACCAGGACACCCTTCAAGAGCTGCTCGACTCCATAGACAGCCCATCTCCAGAAGCGGGCAATCCAGCAGCGTCGTGGAGGCTCCAACTGCCGTGCAAAACATCCAGCACGCACCACTTACCACTACAGCTATCAACCTGGACTCTGAGGACCCACAGATACAATTTCAACGTAGTGCAGTAGGAGTTCAGCGTGAGATGGAAAACCAGGTGCCGGTGGGGTTTGAGAGCCTGGCAGCCAAACTGGATGGGATCCGTGGGTGACTCAGTCCCATTAGGGACCACCTAGAAGCCATCAGCGGCACCCACAGTCCGCTCCATGCCCTCCAGCATTCCATGGGTGACATCGCTGGTGTCCTGACTCAGAGACAAGAACAACTGTCCTGTCAATGTGGCACCAGTGATGTGGCCAAAGAGTTGGGGGAAATGCGCAAGATCATGGAGAGCATGGAGTGGAAGCAGGATTGCCACTTGCCAGCCATGGCTGCCTATCACACTGACGTTGCTGGAGACCTGCAAGCCCTGCAGCTCATCATCACTGCAGTGATGCCTCATCTGTTGGCACAGATGAATGCTGCTGCACCTACACCATCCACCTCTTCTGCCCCTGATGTGTCTGGTGCTCCCTGTGCTGCCATCAATCCACCATCACCCTCATGGGAGGCACCAGACACATCAGAGGAAGAAGATGTAGATGGTACATCTTGTCAACGGAAAACCCTGCGGTAGCATTCATCTGTGTCAAATGGCTAGTTTCTGCTTAGCCCTGTGTTTTCCATCATGCCTCGGAACATCACCTGTCACTGTCCTCAGATTGACTATGCTACGTTCACCTTGGACATTTGATGGACTGTCAATGTAGCCGCTGATCCTCAAAGACACTGCAATGTGCCTCCTGACTGAAGTTTTCTGATTCTCAACATGTCTCAGGACATGTTCTCCCCCAAGGACTCTGTCTGGCCCTCCACTGGCTATGTACACAATGTGGGGGTTGTTGTCAAAAGAACTGGGCCAGTCTGTCAATTCCTACAAAGCACTTGTAAATAAAAGCACTTAAGTTACAAAGATGTGTGTTGCCTGTGACCATCAAACTTGAGACGTGTCAACAATGCCTAAGCAGTGTAGCCAGCATAACTAATCCAGAGTGCCTTTCAAAACAAGGGTTCTGCTGAGTCTGTGTCCCTGATAGGCAGTGAGATGACAGGACATGTGTGAATTAGCCAATGGCTCAAATCTCCAAGACAACATTGTTGCTGGAACTTTACATTTCGCTATGTTCAGGATGGGGATAGGGACTTGGTTCAATATTCAAGTCAGTATCAAGACACATGAAGTGGCTTTACCTTGCCTTGCTAACAAGGCATACTTTGAAGCTATACTTATTGTCAATGGGGTGGACAATGGTTGTTGTGATGGGTGTCATACCATGCCACATTTTAAGATAGAACCCTCACCATATTCACAAAGATGATGAAGCATAATGTGTTTTTCAACTCCGTAAGTTCCTCATAAGATGAAAACTTGATCAGCAGACTATCCCTATACAATGTCAAAAGTTAAGTTTGCTAGCCTAAATATCATGCATGTTTTTAAATCACAATGCAACGGCAGTATGACAGTAGCCTTTCCCTAAAAGATGACATCATGACCATTCTTAGAAATTCAAATGATTGTTTGGGGAATTAATCTGTTGTATCCAACTTCTAACTCACCAGTTCATCGAATCACATTAAACATAAGTGACACCACAAATCACTAACCAATGAACATTTATTCCATAAAAAGATACTAACTAACCTAAACCTAATACTAATAACCTATCCTAACCTACACTAATCTAACTTATGCTAATCAATATAAACACTAAACTACCTACCTTGCCTAATACTACACACATAACATATATCAAACATTAACCCACCTCCCCCCTTAATGCGCATCTGTAGACGGGACCAAGACAGCTTAACCTAGACATGAACTAACTATACATATATCCAAATAAATAAATATATATATTTATTTTTTTGAACAAGTCAAAAAGACATCAACCCCCCACTCAAAGGAAAAAGAAACTTAGCCCAAAACACTATGTAATATGCATAAATATCTAAAACCTTATCTACACCTACCTCTATACAAGACCTACTATAAAACTACACTTAAAAATCCTACAGTAATAAAAAAAATAAAAGTATGCATCAAGAAATAGGGGGACTGTACAAGGGGGGCGAATAAAAATGTTGGGGGCTCAGAAGGGGAGCCCCAGGGCACCCTTAGTGTCCTGGAGGTGGGAATTCATCTCTGACATGTCCCGTTCCACATGAGCCATCCTTACATTGAGGTCCAAAAGACAGCTACGATCCTTGTTGGTGTACCCAATGATCTCTCTCCGTGGTGCAGCTGGGAGTGATGCTGTACCTTGTGGAGCAGGTTGTGAGGGGGCACCTGGTTGCAGAGCTGAGGCTGGTGCAGCAGGTTGGCCCGGTGTGGTTTGTTTGGGAGCAGCAGACCAGTGAGGATGTTTGCCACCACGTCAGACATCTGAAGGGCCTGGCATTGCCTCAGTGTCCCTCTGCTGAGTTGATGATGCAGGCAGGGCAGCCCACTTTTCTCCACTTTTTGTCTGGCGAAATTTGGCAGTGACTTCCACCGTGCGGATGCCCTCTCCTCCCAGTACCTCCTTGCCATGGCATTGTAGCCCTTTGCCACCCGACGGATATGTTGGTATCGTTCCTTCCTACGTTGGAACTGACTAACTTCCTAAGCCGACATGTTGTCTGTAAAAAAAAAACATATGACAATATGTAAGATCCAAGAGAAATAACAACATTCACCATGTAATTCACAAACACTAGTGAACGAAAACAGGAACTCTACACTCTCATCAAATGTTCGGTACTTCCAACATGACCTGAACAGTTCAATGTGAATGAAAGGACTTTTCACTACCTGATAGTGATACCGACATGTCAATGTATGGTATGGGACATAGCAAGGGCAGAGTAGAGTTACAATAGTGGTAGATTAGCAGAGTTCAATGATGCCGGGGACACAGACTCAGACTGAGTCTACCAGGTCCTCAAGGAGACAGCTTGACAGGCCCATTGCAGAGCCAGGCCATAACATTTCAACAAAGACATAGGGTGCACATGTTGAAATAGTGGCAGACCACTAAGCACCACAGTGGTACTCATGTATAACAGTATAACAAATCAATGTTCATTAATTCACCACCAAGTTGGATGTGTCTACACAGCTGCACATCCATGAGTCATGCTGTATACATCAACTTGAAAAATCTAATCAAACGTGGCTCACAAATCTGTTTATTGGAGACAACGGGGCATAATTACCAGGAAGTGTCGGAACGCGTTGTTAGCCTGCTTGGCATCATGCTGTGCTCTGCCACTATGCAAACGCAGAGCTGCACAATATTTAGATCATATTGTGGCAGCACTGCATTTCCCCTTGTGCGAGTGCAAACGTCATCAGGCTACCACCAACGCAGGCACCCTTGCACAATAGTACAAGGGTGTCTGCGTTGAACAAAAGTTTGTTTATGTACTGGAAGGCTCACCTTCCTGCACATGGACAATCAATGGCCTTTTGCTGTTTCCATGTGTGCCGCACAACGCAGCACACATAGGAACAGCAAAAATGATGAGAAAATAAACACTTATCATTCTTGCGCATGTTTGAGAACATGTTTGCCATGGTCTTACACATTACGCACTCCACCATATTCATGCTGGCCTTGTAGATATGGGGCAGCCTACCAAAAATGTTGCTTTGCGGTGTGACATTGCCCACCCCTTTCACCCAAATTACGGTGTGAAAGGGGGTCTAACGCACAATTGGGAGTTAAGCAATGTTAGGTGGCTTAATGCTGCCTTGTGACTAAGGCTAAGCCACTCTTGCAACCACAATGTTGTACTAAGTAACGTTGCGGGGACGATAGTGGCCTTGTAATATGCACCAACATGTCAAAGATTCACTAGATTTGAAGTAAGACAGTGATTAATGTCAGGAATCGAATGTGGGCACCTAACTATGTCTTAAAGTTATATTGACTCATTCAAAGAAGGTTTGACTCTGGGTCATGCCACTCATCCTAAATTCTCACATACACCAGCTCTCATCTTGTGTATGAGACTGCCTCTTTGGAGTAATACCTGTCACTGACAACTGGTGCTCCAATAAACTGATAATCAGTGACAGCCACCTCAGGCCAGGGTGTACATGGATTCCATGTCTGGTCATACCCATCACCAACATCACTCACATGTTTCCTCTTCTGTATGTACACTGTGGCACCCACCTGCATAGACTTGAGTGACATACCCCTTTTGCATTTATGGCCTCAGTGAAAGTGTTACCGTAACTTCACAAGATTCACTGATTAATTTAGTCAGTACAGACTAACCCAATCATATTTCATGTAGCTGTAGCCATGCAACGTGAACCAAAGCTGCAATGTACACATGATACCATACCAAAAAGGCATCTTCACTTTGTGAATTGGATATGATTTAACAGCTGATATCACGATATTGCGCAATTTGCTGGCCCATTCTGTGACAGTTTCATACAGCATTTATCTTGGCATGAGCACCCACAGCATCCAAAGAAAATGAAAAGTAGGGACGCATTTGAGTATTTGCTTAGCTGGAGGCAAAGATGTGCACATTTACGACGGGCTGTGCAAAGGCACTCATGGGCATTTTTTCAAGATGTTGTGCTACGCTTTTTAGAGGTTGCAAAGCGGCAAATATTTTGGGATGGTGTCTATCGACCAGATCCATTGTCATGTTTGCGACGTATGTACAATACGTCGTTACATGGCGTAAGGATCAGCTTGTGTCAGACACAATTGCTCATCAGTCTAGCGTGACAGCGATACACCTCTTGAAACTAAAAGAGAAAATGAAATGATGGCTGGACAGTTAGCGGTCAAAATATTTGATGTAAGTCAGCCCTCCATCACTTTTCTGCCTCTAAAGGCTACAAGAGCTTACAAAGACACCTCTGATGAGGCATTAAGAAATGTATGCACCAGAATGCAGAATGAAGCAGCCATGACCAAATTCTGCCGAGGTCAACAAGCCCCACATAGCCATGTACAAACATGATGTAGACCCAGAGCCCCAGGTGAAGAGGAAATGCAGAATTTGTGCCTCAAGTCTGAAAACTGGAACGTTGTTGGCAAGAAACAGCAATGCAGCACTTTACATTGCGCACTCCTTGCAACAGCATGGCGTCCAATGCCTGGAAGCGCAGACAGTCCCCATGGACTTGAGATCATGCTGTGCCTTTGTATGAGACCCGGAGTGGTCAACACATGTGCTGAAGAGTTACTGCAGACTGACTTTGGAGGCAGTGCGTGCATCATGCACGAGCCTGTGGTCCCTGGCTGTACACATTTATGCATCAGCTATCACCCTTACCTGGTGGCAAATTCTGGCATGTCAGATGTAGACACATTGCTGACATGATTACCCCGCATGATGCACCTTGTAGCAGTGATCAGTCAAGGTGCTCCTGATCAAGAACAAAGGGTAGTCTGCATTGCATGGCACACACCACCACTAAACTGGGGTGACAGGGGAGGCAGCCAATTTGGTGCTGCGCCTCTCAACATCATCATGCTGGAGGAGGTTGTGCTGGCCGTACACTGTGGAGGGTGAGGCCCCTGACCAGCACAAATCTTGTGTGGCAGGGGACCTGTGACTAGGCAACTAAGAGGGGCCAGTTGCATCTGGAGGTTCCCCTGCATACTCGGAGTACACTGCTGTACCCAGGATTCTGAAATCCGGACTGACAGAGGATCCAGCTGGCTGAGTCACTGATTCGGAGATGGCGCTGAGGTTTGAGGCCTGGTGCTGATGTCCAGGTTAGGAGAAGGTTGGGCGTGGAGTGGAGGAGGCCCAGGGGTGGTATCTGGCTGAAAGCCGTGGGCACACTGCTTGTACCATCAAGATTTCCATGGGCACTGCCAAAGGTGGCATTCAGGAGACAACCGGGTGGTGCAACCTTTCCTTGCCCCATGTTATTGAGCTCCTGGGTGTACAGTGGATTTCCCTTGGTGCTATCCGGACAGAGATTTCTGTCTAGCATTACCTGACAGAAGGAGAGGGTCTGGTTGGTCACACTGGACTGCAATACATCCCATACATGGTGCCTGGCTATCTAGCGCAAAAATGTGGGTTAATGAGTATTTGGTACATTCCTTAAGAGATACAACCATATGTTACATGGCCATTTCATTTTAGATGCATGGTAGTATTTGTGTTCAACTGTGCCTGCAGATGTAAGGATATTTTGCAGATTGGAGTTGTGGTTAATCCCTAGATTACACACATCATGCAATTGGCATTTGTGAACTTGTAGTGGCAGTCCAGAGAGACGTGATGCAACTTCATAGTGCTACCATGTTTTTCGTGGTGCATCTTACACAAGACATTGATCATTTCTAATGTAATTGGTTGCATGTTAATTGCATGTTTTGGCTGTACTTATTAATTCCCCTGTTGCACGTCACTCATGTGTATGACTGTTCTCTGTCTTGGGGGTGTCAACACAGAGCGTGATGGGATGAGGATATAGCCAGTTCTCCACATTCATTGCCATTACACACTCATGTTGTAGTGCATGTGACATCAACACTTTCTTGCCATTGCATTGCCATGTCTATAGTCCTACATACACGTTGTTGATTGCTGATGCCTTGCCAGTTGTCCCATGGCTGACCTATGTGTCATTGTTTGTGCATATAAAAATATAGCATTGTTAGATTAGTGCAGTGTTGAATGATGAATCATGCACAGTGTTAGTGATGCAAGACGTGCTTATTTGTCATTACAGTGACACGTGTCAGCTAGGAAGGTAGTGTCACTTGCTAATGTTGAAAAAATGGGTATGCTTGATGTTAAAAGCATTCCTTGCACTGCATTGAAACATATCTTAGTCTGGCTCTACTATCCTTTGATTCATCATCCTCCACACCCGAAAGTTGATACAGAAAGTTGATCCATTGTCATGTATCTTTGTGACTTTGTCAGTTACCTTTTTTCCTGTGGCACAGATTACACAGAGTCGTTGTGTTTCAAACATTTAGAATGGATAAGAGCTGTGTGGCCCCAGCTACAATGATGCATCAGACACACATTGTATGTTGTACTACGCTCTTGTGTAAAAACGGACCTGATTGTACTCAGGAGAACACACATCAAGCACTTATTTCTCAATGAGAAACCATACGTAGTCAGAAATTCAGATGCCCAAAACATTGGCCCATTCCCAGTCTTACTTTAGTTGGTGTCATATCCCCTGCTAGGTGAGTGATCTGTGTGACACTGTTGTTTTGATACATCACAATGATTGCAGTGCACACCTTCGTTCTCCTTTGCTCCTTCTGCTCATGATGTTGAACTCGGCGTGATACCAGGGTAGATCACACAACTCAGGGAGCACGCTAAAAAGAGCAAGTTTAAAATGATTATGGCAAAATGAAGGAATAAATGGAAGAACGAAGGTGTGCACTGCAATCATTGTGATGTATGGAATACTTGTCTACCCTACCTGCAAGTCGCACCCACAGAGAATATCAAATGGCAAAACAACTTCAATGGATATGAGTACACACGTGATTCGCACATCCTTGAAATTGGAAGGAACTTTGTGAACTAAGAGTTGGTTTCATCAAGTTGACGGACAGAAAAATCAGTTTATGGAAAACGTTACGCATTGAACAACATGTTTCACAAGCTTTTACCGTTTAAATTTAATTGAACATCTTTGTTACAGCGCGACAGTGAAAACATCATAAGGGAGGGCGGGGAATAGTATTTAAATGTCTGGGGAACTTTTGGTTTAGCATGAGAAATCATTGTGTTACGGTTATGCAAGAAGAGGTGTATTATGGGTTATGAAGTTTACGAGGGATTACACTGTGATTTATGATTAACAACAGGTGGTATTAGGTTATCCCAGAAGAGGGGTGACGTCACATGATTTAAAACAGAGGGAAGTTACGATGTGCTGAGCAGTACTGTTTTACGAAGGGAACCGTTGTGAAAGGGAGAGATGTGGCAGGTAGCAATGAAGGTATGAGCAAAACAGAGACAAAAGATGGTAGATAAGCAATGGGTAATATGAAGGAGGTAACAATGGTTAAGTGCAGAACTGTGATGTTACATTTGGGGAAGGTTTAAAACTAGATGTGGAATAATGGTGGTTTTTCAGGCATTGTTATGGCAGTATTACGTTTCGTTTTAGAGGGAAAGCGTTGGTAACATTCGGGGTAATAAGACTTGTTTTTTTAAATATATTTGCTGTCAACTATAGGGTTTGGAGCCATATTTTAATTGCAATATTCTTTTATTGTAGTGAACCCCTGAAGAAGGGCTTACTAACAGCCCGAAATGCATTGGGTATAACATGACATGCTACCGAGGATGTTTTTATGTGTTTTGGCGTGTCCAGAAAAAGGCTCGGATGAGCATATCTGGTTCATGAGAAGCTATAAAACTCATAAGCTTTTCACGTGTGAATGAAACGAAGAAAATAAATGAAACAGAACAAATATGTTGGAGTACCTGGATTAATTTTCGTTAAAAATTGGAAAACGGTGGATAAAAAAGTGGGATAATCCCAATTTAAAGCTGTGCACCTGGTTTAGGAGTGATACTTTGCTCCTTCTGCTCATGACTGTTGTTTTGATAACATAACTTTACATGATTGTTCCCCTTCTGAAGTTCCAAGCCAAGCATACAAGATATTGGTGTAGTGATATTTTATTGTGCTAAATCACAAGGTGAAACCATTGGTTCAAAGCTATGGGTGAAACAAGACATTTAGGAGTTGTCATTAGGAAAAGGAGTTAAGGATGATGGCATCCCTCCTTGATGTTGCAGCTGCTGAAGTTGTGGTGTGGCTTGGATCAACTTCTTAATCCTGCCCATCCTCCGGATTGTCCAGCTCTTCCTGTTCTTCTGGCAGAGGTGTATTAGGCCTTACACAGATATTGTGCAAAAAAAAAAAAAAGACCAGTATTATTTTGCAGACCAATTCTGGCCTGTACAGGAGTCTTCCCCCGAAATGTCTAGGCAACGAAACCTGGATTTGAGGACTCCAAAGGTCCGTTACACAATGGTCCTTGTGCGTCCCAGTGCCACATTATAGTCTCTCTGGGCCTGTGTGTGGGGCACTTTGATGAGGGTCATCATCCATGGTGACAGTGCATAACTTTGATCAGCTGAAACAGAAAATGGAGAAAAGTGTCCATTATTATTTTGGCCTGATGTGTTTGCAGAGTAGACTTTTTGATTTTGTGTCCATTGTGCGGCTTTCTACTTTCTACTTCCACATGTTGTGGTACATACAATCGACCTGCATCGCTGACATTGAATTGCTTATACTTTACAGCCTACACATCACTATAATGCCATTGGACAGGTCCTGTGTAATACCTCCATGCTGTCTCTGTCAGGATGTATGGGTACCTTAACACCTTTACTTTTTTCACATTACTATGTATGTACATCTGCAATATCCATAATTGTGAGAGATTGTACTGAGGGTAGCTGGCACCAGAAGCACTTGAATGCTAAATGTTGTGTTCAATGTGGCTTAGTTACATCCCCCTTGCACTTGGTCACTGATTGAGACGCAGCAGCACTGCTACCTGGGGCACTCTACTTACTGGGACATGTCAAGCCAAAGCACATGTCTATTCGTGTCCTTGGGCATATGGTAACTTTTAAGCCAATTGTAGGACTTGGCCTTTTTGGCTAAAGTTCCCTAAAACTTTCTGCTTTCCCCCTAGACCGTTTTCCTGACAGAGTTGCCAATTTAGATGCTTTGGGTACTTTGCCACTGCTGATCAGTGTCAAAGTACAAGTGTTCCCTGTGTAAAGTGTAATGGTAATTGGTTGGCCATGATTGGTATGTTGCCTTACTAGTAAAGACCTGAGTGATGTGCACTGTGTGTGCCAGGGCTAGTAATGCAAAGGAGCGCGGAGAAGGGAACTCAGGCCTGCAGTGTAGGGCCTGCGCGCAGTTTGCTAAGTTAGCATGTTGTCCTGACAAGTGCAACCACTTGTCAGGCCTTACTTTCCCATTTGCGTACACAGTGGGCACCCCTGTGGTAGGTCCCAGGTAACCCCTGGGCAGGGTGCCGTGTAAGTAAAAGGCAGGACATATACTGAGGTGTGTGTTATGTCCTGACAGTGAAAAACACTCCATTTCGTTTTTCACTGGTGAAAGGCCATTCTGCCCATAGGACAGAATGGGGGAGGCTGGGTATTGTGTTTGTTAGCCTAGTTTCCCATACGTTTAAAATGGAGAGGTGAAGTTTAGTATGTATGAACTCACAGCGTCATAACCCATCTTTCTATGAAAGTGGTTTTGTCACTGTGTGTTCAGAAACAACTCTTTTAGAAAGTGGCTGAGTTTTGTGCTTTAAGCATTTCTGTGTGTCTCTGCTGAATGTGGATTGACTGTCTGGATCTGAGAGGGGAGAGGAACCGGGGGAGGTCTTGACCCAGGGAGGGGATGAGATGGCACCAGGCTGACCTGCATCTGGAGAGTATGCGAGGAGAAACCCCAGGAGGTGAAGAGGCCTGGGTTGCAAGCTATAAAACAATTGACCCATCTCCTGCTGAGTGATTAAGGATCCAGACCCCCAGTATCAAAGGGAGAAAGGTGACACTGGGAGGGAGACACCCAGAACTGATTTAGGCAGGGGTCAGGGACCCCTGAGCACAACGAACTTCAAAGACATTTGGGGGTATAACTATGAGAGCTGAGACCCCTGAACGTTGGAATAGAAATGGATTGAGACTGAAAAGGCTTGGACCCATTTCGTGGTCAAGAGGAACCTCTGCTAAGGAAGGAACAACTGAAGAGACTGCTGGGAAGGACCAACCCTTGCTTCGTGATCTGGGGCTGGTCTGCAGTTTGCTGTTTTAACCAAGGAAGAGGCTGTTGAGACTGTGCTGTGTGCGCTGGGTCCCCCTGCTTGAAGAAGACTGTGCTTTGTGCTGTGTCTTGTTACCCCAAGGGCCCGAGGTGAGCTGGCTCCCTGTTTGGAAACACAGGAACATAAAAGTTTCCGGAGAAGTTTCAAGCGACACGGTGGGGCGTGTTGTGGCAGCTTGAGACCCTCGGAAGGTGTGCCCTGTGATCTTGGACACACGGAGGAGAAGCGAGACTCGGACGCGCTGGGTGCGTGTCGTGGTGTACCAGAGGCGTTGGTGAAGAGCGCCTGGTCAACGTGTGCACCAAAGGTGAAGTGAGTCTCGGACGCGCAGGGTGCGTGTCGTGGTGCACCGAAGGCGTTGGTGAAGAGCGCCTGGTCAGCGTGTGCATCGGAGGTGACGTGAGACTCGGACACGCATAGTGCGTGTCGTGGTGCACCGCAGGCGCTGGTGAAGAGCGCCTGGTCAGCGGATGCATCGGAGGTGAAGTGAGTCTCGGACGCGCATGGTGCGTGTCGTGGTGCACAGGGGGCGTTGGTGAGGAGCACCTGGTCAACGTGCGCATTGGAAGTGGAGTGAGTCTCGGACGCGCAGGGTGCGTGTCGGGGTGCACCGGAGGCGCTGGTGAAGGGCGCCTGGTCATGGAGTGCACCGGAGGAGAAGTGAGGCTCGGACACGGTGAGCGTGTCGGTGTGCGGCCGAAGGCGTTAGTGAAGAGCGCCTGGATATCGGAGCACCGGAGTTGGAGTAAGTCTCAGTGAAGCAGTGTGCGTGCTTTGGTGCAACCTGGGAGTGTGGAGGTGATCGGCTGATCATCGTGTGCACTGGAAGAAAATGAGTTTCTGCAATGCTGTTGCGTGTCTTGGTGCCAACTGAAACCGCAGGAAGGTGAACGTGCACTCGGAGTCGACGTGAAGTCCCATCAGCGTTGTGTGTGGCTTCGTGCCAGAGGAGACCCGGAGGGTGCTGTGGTGAACGTGCACCCGGAGTAACGTAATCTCAGGGGCGTGGGGTACGTGTGCCCTGCGGCCTCCTGAGACCTTCCTAACAGTCGCGTTCCGGACCGGCAGCCCCGGAGGAGCTGAGCTGCCAGGCCGAGCCGCTGAGGCCCATTGAGAAAGTTCTACACGGAAGGCCCAGTTCGCTGAAGGAGGAGAGGAGAGTGGGGTCGCGCCCCCAGGTAATGTGGATCACTGCCTGGGCGGGGTGCGGGCTCGGAGGGACTCTCAGTCCTTCTGGCGACGTGAGCCTTTGCTTCGGCTCAGATTGGGGCCCGTACTGGCCAAAGGAGTGGCAGTACTGGGGCCAGAGTGAGAAGCTGGACTTTATGTCGTCGTTGATACGTGTGGGGGGCAACTGTTATCGAAGAGTCTGACTGTCGTAATACACATTGCCAATATTGCTGCTAACGAACTGCCGGACTGTCTTATGACGCCTGACATTTCTGCATAACGAAGTACACGATTGTAGCGCTACGCATGGCATTATTTCTCCCTTGCAAAGTACAAAATTGTAGCGGCCCGCATTGCTTTATTTCTTCATTGTAAAGTACATGATTGTAGCTACGCATTGCATTATTCATTGATTACAAAGTACATGATTGTAGCGGGGCGCATTGCATTATTTCTTCATTGCAAAGTACGTGATTGGGGTGTGACGCATTGCATTATTCCTTCATTGCGCAGTACATGATTGTAGCGGTACGCATTGCATTATTTCTCCCATTGCAGGTACCGGGGTGTATCGTTACGCATTGTATTATTTCTCCTTTGCCCAGCACAGGATTGTATCGTTACGCAGCGCACTATTGTTTGTCCATTGCAACGTGTGTGATTCTAGCATTACGACCAGCATAGCATTTTGAAAGCGGTGGTTGGGATTTGAACCTCCCAGCCAGCCGGAACGAATATTACCCTTTATTATTTGTTGGCTTTTGTATTGTGTGGTCTGATCGTATATCTTTTTATATAAAGTTTATACTCGTTTTTATCAAACTTGTGTGGAGTCCATTTGTGGTGTCACCAGTGGGTTGCTGTGGGTGTGGTTGCACATACTGTACACTCGTGCCTTGGAGATAGGCCTGGCTGCTCGTGCCAAGCTACTAAGGGGGTGAGCAGGGCTATCTCAAACGGTGTCCTTACTCGGCCTAATGTTGAGGGAGGAGTCCCGGGTCGCGCATTTGTGACAGTGGCGCGTGACGGGGACTCCGGCTTCCAACGCCAATTGATTGCTTGTTGGGGGTGGGCCATAGATGTTGACATGGGTGTTCCCACACAACACAAATTTATTTGGCTATATTTCTGCTTTTGGTTTTTAATGTACACCTAGAAATGCATCAGAATGATATGCCTCTCCAGTGGAAGCGTAGGGATGCGCAACAAGGAGTAAGATTTACATTTCTATTATTTTATGCTCTTTCTATGAATGCTGCATTCTGACACAGCACATAGGAAGGGGAAATCCACTGGTATTGTTTCTGTGCAATTAGGCGTCCCTTTATGCAGAAATACTTTCCTCCCCATGATGCAGGCTCCCTTGCACCATGGTGCATGGCTGCCTGTGTTGGTGCATGTCAGCTAATTGTGCACCAGCACAGGGGATAGCAGAGTGATCTGTCATCTTGTTGTACATAGGACACATGGCTGTGTTTCAGAATTGATGCAGCACAGCGCAAGCATATGTCCTGTGGCACCTGCTGCAGTGATTCCTTGCAATTTTTATCTGATGAATTCTGCAAGATCTGTATTCCTTGAGTGACTTAGTGGTTTGTGAGAGTATTTCTAGCCTACTCCCTTGTTGGGACTAATTACATGTATGTTGTTCTTTGCTATTAGGTGTTTGTGTAATGTAGTTGGCCCAGTTACAATGTATGCACAATTCAATTTGCTATATGTGCATTCTCACATAGTTGAGTTACATGATTGGGTGACTTGAGGTGTGTGGTGTGTTCACTTTGTAATTACCAACAAGCAGTCCATTTCCTTAGATTCCATTCTGGAACCGCTGGTTGATGACGGTTTGGCGGAAGATGTAGGAATCATGGACACTGCCTGGATACTTGGCGAACACATTGATGAACACTCCAAGATGGTCAACAATTGCCTGCACATTCATCGAGAATGTGTGCTTCCGCTTCCTGTAGATGTGTGCAGTGTCCGCAGGAGGCACAAGTTGCACATGGGTGCAGTCCATTGCCCCCAACACATGTGGAAAACCAGCAATGGCATATAAGCCTTGCTTGTTGGCGAGTTGTTCTTGTGCAGTGTTGGGAAAGCATAGATGCTGCGGCGTCTGGCTGATAATGGTATCCAAGACAGTGGGAAAAAACCTGGAGAAGGATGCCTGAGAGACTCCGGCCACTCTGGCAGTGGTGGGTTGGAAGGTGCCTGAGGCCAACATGTGCAGCACAGCAAGTAGCTTGGTCTGTGGAGGGATGTTAGTGCTGCGCTGGGATGTGGCCTGCAGCCATGGCACTATCTGGTTGAGTAGGCGTAGGATGAAGGGCCTTTTTAGCATGTATGGGCTATCACCTCATCCGGACGGAGGTGGATGAGGGTGATCCTTTGGCGGTAGACCCGCTCTCTTCTGCGGCGCTGATTCTGTGGTGGTGGCCTTCTTGGGACTCCAAGTTGCAAATGTAGTAGCTCCATGGCGTCGTTGAGGTTGCCAATGAGGGTCTGGGATTGTCTTCCTTATATACAGGTGTGTTTGCACCATTTTTAAGACCAGGTAGGAAATGACATTAGAAAACTGCCGCTAATTTGAGTTAGCTGCAGTTTTGGGGGGTTATCGATGTACTAGGATTCCCTTGTAAATGTTGCGTTGTGTGTTAGCGGCGGTTTTTCCCGGGAACGCCTACCTTGCATCTCATTTTCGTTATGTCCTGCTAACAGAAGTGGTGATCTTGAAAATCCACGTTTACGCCAGAAAATTGCCGATACATGGAGTTAGTGGCTATTTGTAAATACGGCGATAAAAAAAAGCTACTGCAGCATCATAAAATTGACCCTATGGTGGTGTTAAGTTCTTGTAAATATGCCCCTTTGCGTGGTTAAATGTTTGAAAGAGTATGAGAGAAGAACCGAGAGTTTGAGAAACAATGTTGCACAATTACTGGTTTCAAAAAGGTGGCCTCATAGAACAGTTTCACCCCCAACTTTGGCAAGATGGGGGAAAGAGGTCATGAGAGAGGCAGGTGTAGATGTCAGTAGGTTTGGAGCTCATTTCTTTAGGGGTGCGTCAGCATCAAAAGCATTTGTCCTGGCTTGCAAGATATCTTAAGAGCTGCAGATTGGTCGAATGAAAATATGTTAAAAAGTTGCCACTTTTGATCTGTTGTGAATGAAATTGAAAATGATTTAACAGCACTTTAAACTTGCAAAATATTACGCTCCATGTCCTGACATAAAATGTAGATTTTTCATAGCCTGGTGGGCAGAAAATCTGGATTTTATTGATGACACGGAGGCTAAGATTATCCCACCGCAGTAATACCCACCCTGATGGAATAAATACATGATGTTCTGATTTTTTTTCAGAATAAGAAGACTTCACAGAATGAGGTTTGGAATGACGAGTTAGTAGCATTCGCCTTTGGATTTCTAGTCCTATGTTTTGGGATTTATCTTGTTTTCAGCGTTTGAAAAAGGAAGATGACTGTGCGTTGCTGAACTTTATACTTTATTAGAATGTTTAAAACTTCTAAGTTCTCTGTATTGTTGCTGCTATGAGCGGGCAATAAAAGGAGATTTGCATAATCTCAGCCTCTGTGTCATTAATAAAATCCAGATTTTCTGCCCACCAGGCTGTGAAAATCTACATTTTCTAATGCGAATGCATAATTTCCCTTTATGTTGCCAATCTAAAGCTAATGCTGCCATGTTTCCACTATTCTGTGTTCACTTTCTTCTTTAAGATGGTACTTTTGAATGATTCGCTTTAGCCAAGATGCCTCTTCTTCTATCTTCTACTAAATCTATGAATTTGTTTTCTACATCTGTTAGTATGTAAGTTAAGTTGTGTCTATGTGCATTAAATGTGTCCAGTATCATAGTGGGTCTAAAGAAATGTCCCATTATCTCATCATTTTTAGCATCAGGCTGTCTATTCAAGTGCTTCAGCACAGGAACTTCTGAAAGAACCAAGTCATAATTCAAGCAATAGTATTGAAAATGACCTTTCCAGTAGAATAAGCTCCTTAAAAAACTACAGGTAACTCCATATGTCAAAGGGATATGATGATACGTTATCACCTCAGCAACTTATGCAGGCAATTGCATATATACATAGCAATTCCCAGCATCCATAGTGTCAACATATTCATAAAGCAGTTTAGAATAAACATTCAGTGAGTAATCTCCTCTAGAAGCATCTTCATGTACCCCTTTCTCATCTATTGCAGGTAAACTAGTGTCACTAGGAAAGGGCACTTGTGGGGCACGTGTAGTCTTAGGCTCTTCTACCTGTAAATGATGGGGCAAAATCAAAATGATAAGCAAAGCAACTGACCCTATTGTTGCAACAGCAAATACTACTGCACATATGTGTTTGCATCTAAGAGATTTTGCGTTAGGCTCCATGAGTTCTCTAGTGACAGATCGTTAGCTAGAAGATTGCAGCACAGCTCTTTAAGTTAGTTTCCACCAGCACAAACAGCGAAGCAAAGTTCAAGTGTCTCTTCGAATCTTGTTGAGGTTGTCTCTAGTATATGCGCAGTTCAAACTTACTAATGATCAGTTCCAGAATAAGTTGACTCAGTCTGTTTAGTGGCAATGCGATTTCAAAACTCCGGGGCTTATTTACAAGAGGCCTGCGCAAAGTGCTGGCTTGCCCTACTCTGCGTCAAGGAGGCGTTCCATGGGCATTGCGGTGGGTGTTCCTCGCTGCCCTAGATTTAAATAATCACATAAACATGGGGCAGTGCTAAAACCTTATGTCTCCCTAGAGCAGGCGTAACGAGGAGAAATGTTTTCATTTCTCCTCCTTGTTTCCTCTTTCCAGGTGTACTGCATTCTGCAGCACATATAAACGAGAAAAGTGCCTCCATGGATTGTTTATGAGCAGGAAGGTGCCCCTTCCTGCACAAAAACAATCCTGCTAATAACGCAGACACCCTTGCAGCATGGTGCATGGTTGTCTGTGTTGGCACTAGGTACCAAACTGTGCGCCAGCGCTGGCTGAAAGGACAGGAATGCACTGTATCTCGTAAATACGGTGCATTCCTGCCCTTTCAAATTGGCGTAGTGCAGCGCAGCAAAAAGGCTTGCAGCACCTCCCTACGCCAATTTTTGGTAAATATGCCCCTCAGTTCAGCCACAAAGTCCAGTTCAAGGAGGCTCAATTTGATGCAAGTTGTAATAGCAAAAGGTGTAAAATGCTTTCTTCCAATCATCGACTGCTAAGTAAGTTCATTCAAGTGAAGAGCACCTTTGACAGGGTACCCTAGCTCTCTTTGATCTCTTTACTGTTGACCCTTCTTCATCACTGTCACTTTAGCCAATTCCCTCAGTATCTTCAGGGATAGTGTATGGTACGTGCCCTTCAGACAGCGTCTCACTCTCTCTTGTCACCTTGGTCTCCGGTCCCAAGGTACCACGTGGGCTACAGATGCACTAGGTCCTTCGCCATGGTCTGAATCAGATGCAGTCAACATTAATGGATGGAACCCTTCTGTACCGACTTCAACTGTTGACTCTCTCAGACCCCCTTCAGGCCAAACGAGTGCTGTCTCAGCAGCTTGCTGGCCCCCAACAGCTTGACTAACCTGCTCTCTCTGTCTCACTGTAACCATGAGCACATCAGGAACATGTGCTGTTAAATCATCAAGGGGACACTGGACTCTACGAGTATGGGCAGCATGTACCCAGTTAGGGAGACCTCCGCACTTCACAGCTGTCATTGTGACTAGAATCACCTGGTAAGGGCCACGCCACCTAGGCTCCAAGCACAACTTGTGAACATGCTTCTTCACCATTTCCCTGTCGCCGGGACCGAGGTCATGGCACTGCTCCTGTTGAGGCGGGGCTATACCCTCTCCAACCTGGTGAGACACAGAACATACCACATCAGCCAGTCCCTTGCAGTAGTCAAGAATCATGTCATCTGTAATGTTCACAAGCGGATTTGCAGGCACAGCTGGCAGTCTCATGGCCCTCCCCATGATGATTTCATGGGGCGACAATCCTGTCCTTCCATCTGGAGTACTGCATAGACTCATCAGTACAAGGGGCAAAGCATCAGGCCATTTTAGAGATGTCAAAGCACACACTTTAGCCAACCTGGATTTGCCGTTGACTTGTTCCACAATTCCAGAAGCCTCTGGTCGATAACTGCAGTGGAGTCTCTGTTCAACCTGAAGTGCTGCATATAACATCTTCAGGATCTCATTGTTAAAATGAGTTCCTCTGTCTGACTCCAAAGAAGTCGGGAAGCCGAAATGCGGTATTAACTCCCTCAACAACAGCTTTCCTTCTGTAAGACTATCATTTCTCCTAGTCGGGTAAGTTTCGACCCACAGTGAAAAGATGCAAACAATCATTAGGACATATCTCAACCCATTGCACACTGGCATCTCAATGAAATCCAGTTGCATCCTGTTAAAGGGACTTCCTGATCCCTATATGACTCAGTGTTACTGCTGTTCTTCTGCCTGCATTCTGCTGTTGGCACACAACACATCTGTGACACAAACTTTCAGCTATCAATCTGAATCTGGGATTAAACCACGTTTGCCTAAAGAGGTGCACCATGGCATCTCTCCTTACATGTGGAGGTCCATGATAATGTCTCGCCATTGGAGGTAATAAGCTATCTGCCAGTAAAGGTCTTCCATCTCCTGAAACCCAAATGTCATCTTCAGCTATTTTGACACAACCCACTCTGACCTAACCTTGCTGTTCTGCATCGAGCCCTTCTCCCTGTAGTCTCTTAACTTCTTCCCAAGTATCAACTGTAGACAAAAACAGATTGCAATTTGTTGCATCCGAATTTCCATTGACATTTTCCCCATTAAAAGTGCACAAATTTAATACGCAGTACCTCGCAAACTCGTCAGCATATCTGTTACCCACAGTCACAGACATTGCCTTGCCTATGAGCGGCACATTTCACCACGTCAATTTGGGCAGGCAGTTGCAAAGCCTGAAGCAAGTTCTTCACGCTTTCCCCATTATGGATTGGTGACCCTGAAGTGGTCATGAATCCGCGTTGGGACCACAACTGCCCAAAGTCATGCACCACACCAAATCCATACTATCAGTGGAAATTGTCACTCTCAGCTGGTCTGAAACACAGCATGCTCTAGTAAAAGCAATTAATTCTGCCACTTGTGCTGAAAACACTCCTTGAAGCCAGGAAGCTTGAACCATACCTGAGACAGTACAAACTACATAGCCCAGCTCTCAGGATTCCTTCATGATCTCGTAGGCAAGAGCCATCAACAAACAGCACATAATCTGATTCAGGTAATGGCACATCTTGTATATCTGTTCTTGGTTTGGTGCACAGTTCAGTAACATCAAGACAATCATGTTCCACTTCTCCCTCGACAACTTCATTTCCAGGAAGGGGCAGTAAAGTAGCAGGGTTTAGGACAATTCACCTTCTCAATGTAATATTTTCGGCTCCAAGAATGATTTGCTCATACTTGGTAAGCTGACTGTTGGTGAGGTACTGTGTTTGAGTACGAGTTAACAGCACTTCAACTGAGTGGGAGACAAAACAGTCAAGGGGTGACCCATAACACTGATTTCGCAATGCTCGATGCTTAAGCTAGTGGAGGCAATAGCTTCAAGACAGCCAGGCAAAGCAGTGGCTATGGGGTCAAGTGTGGCAGAAAAATAGGCCCACTGGTCTGCGAGCATTGCCATGTATTTGGGTTAACACTGAAAGAGTGCAGCACTCTCTCTCACTGCAAAACAAAGCAAAACATTTATCATAATCAGGCATTCCCAGTGCCGGGGTGCGGCAGAGACATTCTCTCAGCTCTAAGAAGGTACGCATGCAGCTGGTCCCGGATCTGACACGTCCTTGTGTGTCAGCCTTTGTAAAGGCTTGGCCATCAGGGAAAAGTTAGGAACCCACTGTCGACAGTAGCCCACCATTCCCAAGAACATTCCAATCTCTCTCTGTGTTATTGGTGGATTCATTTTCAGAATCACCGAGATTTTCTCTTGTGACACCTTCTAAGCTCCTTTCTCAATGTGATGTCCTAGATACAGGATTTCTTTCTTACAGAACTGCATTTTGGTCGGGGACACTTTATGTCCATATGCAGCTAAGTGGTTCAAGAGAGCAATTGTGTCTTGTTTGCAAGCCTTCTGCATATTTGACACCACTAATAGGTTGTCAATGTATTGCACTAAAACTGAGTGATAAGGCATCACTAAAGACTCTAGATTCTTTTTGAGTATCTGATTGAAGATGGAATGAACTCTCTGTATACCCTTGTGGGACCCAGCACCATGCCAAAACTCGGCTGCCGAAACAGAAAGCGAAGAGGCACTGGCTATCCTCATGTAATGGTATAGAGAAGAAGGCTTGGCATAAATCAGTGACAGAGAACCACTCGGCCTCACATGGAACGTGAAACAAATTCACAGCTGGATTCGGTACCACAGGACATCAAGGAACAACTATGGAATTCGCCTTTCGCAAATCCTGAACGATGTGGTACTTGCCATTGGGTTTCTGCAAACCCATAATGGGCGAGATACATGGACTCCGATAATCTCTTTCTGAATGCCTTGCTCAATCATTGAGTTAATCATAGGAGTAATCCCAGCAACAGTTTCAGGGGCCAGATTATATTGTGGGATTCTCCGATTCTCAGCATTTGGCTTCACTGTAAGGCAGACCGGTTAAACACCTTTGATGAGTTCGATGTCTTTACCTGAAACATTCAAGACTCCAGGTAGCACTGTGTCTCTCAATTCTGGGGGCAAATCGTCTTTTGTCAACATAGGGAAAAATCCAATTTCTGATCTCTGTCTGAAAGGTTTAAAGGCAACGTCCGTATCATGAGTCTGGAATTCAATACCATTTGGGGTACAGTAAATGGAACAATTCAGCTTGCAAAAAAGATCTCGACCAAGCAGATTTACAGGACTTGAATCACATACCAAAAATCGGTGATTGTCTTCAAAGGATCATATCTTGACAGGCACCACTTTTGAAACTGGGCTAGTTATTTGTTTATTTGCAACTCCTACAACTTGGATTCCTTGTCCCAAGAGGGGTAGGCTGGGAATCTCTGCTGTTCTCACAGTAGAGCGGATAGCACTAGTGTTGACGTGGAATGAAACAAGATTTCTATTTACCTCACCATCCACGTATGGACCACTCTGGTCTACCTCTAAGGTTGTGCCAAGTATGCAATCCTCCTCCCCTCTCAGGCTCCGTCATTGCAACAGGTCTGAGCTGAATTCATCATCTGTCTGAATCAGGGAGTACTGTTGAGACGTACCCTGATCCACAAAGGGATTAGTGTTTCCATAGGGAATTCGATGTGCATTGTATCTATGGACATTTACATTTTTGGTGGTGTCTGGGCTTGTAGAACCTGCATCACTTGAGCTTGGGCGCATTGGAATTTTGAATTCTCTGCCTCTGCACCTGCTGTGTCTGGATCATATTATTTCCCTGTGATTGCACAAATCCAATATTCTGAACCTGATTCCTATTAACCATGTTACCAGTATGAACCAACAATCGCTCTTCCAATGCCCTAACCTGCTGCAAACATGACAGGGGTTAGTTTTCTTCAAAGTCGGCACATCAACACCTATACACGGATCAATCGGGACACCACGTCCTCTACCTTGCGGTTGGAACCCTTGCTGCTGAAATCCTTGCTGTTGAAACCCATTACACCTTGAATCAATGGAGCTTCCTGCAGATACACTCCCTGCATGGAACCAGTGTTCCCAACGAACTGTGAATTCTGACCTCTTTGTGCAGCTTTCATCTGAGCTATCATTAATTTTTCCTTCAATTTCTTATGCTTCATCGCTAATTGATTGCTGCAATACTTTGCGTATTGCAGAATGTAATCAATTGGCTTACTCTGCCAACAAATCAAATGCAGCTGAATCATGGTACTAACTTTGGGCTCCAGTCCATACATGAACCAGTAAACAAAATGTCCCATATCCTTTGCCTCAATAGTTTCTGTCCCACTAAACTGTTTGAATGCCTGCATCAATCTCTCATAGTAAGTATGTATTGACCCTTTTTGGATTCTTGAGTTGTTTTGTCAATCTTGACCCAATCGATCTCTTTAGGAGAGAGTTTCACTTTCAAAAATGAAATCACCTGGTTCTACTTTTTCATTACCAATGCTGATGGTGCATGTGATTGAGGATGTCTCATTGGCTCCACCTGGGGCCAATCCACCACAACTTTGCATTCACTTGGAACCACTATTTCAAATAAAGTATCCAAATCTTTCCACAAAACTTTTGAAATTTTCACAAATTGATCGACCTGTCTGTACTATTCCACTGGGTTCTCTATCAATCTCAGGAAATCATTGTGAATGAAGCAAGATCAGTCCTGGTCCGCGGTACATGAACATACTCTCCACCAGACACCTCTCTCATGGGAAGCATGTGTATTTCCTCGTCTTCCTCCTCTGCTACAGACGGAGGCATTTGCACCAACTTTCTTTGGTTCCTTTTCCATTGACCATCAACTTTCCCAGTTATCTAATTCACTCCATTTTTGAAGGTAGCCAATTGACAGTATGTTGGACAGGACAATTCTCTGCATTCTTGGGACAGGAAGAGTATACAGGGTCCCCATGTTTTATAAAATTATGGCAATTTGTGGTCAATTACTGCGGTCAGTTTCTCCATGCCCAGTAGGCCCTACAATTTGTGAATCCAGTCCAATTTTGATGGGACGGTGTCTGTTCCCCCTCTAGTTAATATTGTTTGTTTTGCTGCACATCGTACAAGAGTGATGGCGCTGCCCTTCAGTGACTTCAGGGGATAGGTGAGTGCATTAGGGAGTCCCAACAGGATGTAGCTAGGGAAGCACGGGAGAACAGTGTCATACATCTTATCGATATCCGCTAAGACCTCGGACCAATATTGCTGTGGTTTTGGGCAGTGCCAAAGGATATACGTCAATGTACCAGGTTGACCACCCTGCTGCCAACACCTATTATCCCCTCTCGGCTTCCATTCGGCCAGTCTCTCCGGTGTGTAATACCAATAATGCATAATTTTTATGAGTGTCTCTTTGCCATTGGCACTGCTGCTGAAGGTGTGCGTGCGGTGAAGGATATATGCCCATTCCTTGGGGGTAAAGGTGTGTTCACACTCTGTCTCCCATCTCCGCTGTGCCGAGGATGAGACCTTGTATAGCGGAGTATTAATAAATGCGTAGATGTCCGATAGCAGTTCCTAATCTGTAGTGCGGGTGAGAAGCCACCACTCGAAAGATGTGAGTGGGCGGCTTGCATGTGGTTTAATATGAGGCTGCAGGACTAGATATTGCCAGTGTGCGCTTGTGGGAATGTTATAGTCCGATTGGACTTGGGCGAAGTCCAGTAGGCCGTGTAGGTCAAAGAGGTCACCCACCCTTTTACAACCGGCAAGTTGCCACTGCAAGAAGAATGTGTCCTGCAAGGCGGCACTAAGTTAAAACACCCCGCCTATCACAATATCTGTGTCAGGGGACGTCAGTACCCTACCCATAGCATCTATTAAGAATGGCTCTTGATGTTCCTTGGGGGCATGCACCATGGCTATTGTAAATGTGCATGGGTGTAAAGCAAGTCGGAGGGCAAGCATTCGACCAGTGATCTCGGCATGCCTTTGCATAACTCGACCCGGAAAATGGGTAGGCAGGAGGACTGCCACACCAGCTCGTTTCTGAGACCCCAAGGAGAAGAACTGGCGATGGAACCAGCGAGAATGCAAGCGATGCCAATCCCTCTGGAAGAGATGGGTTTCTTGGATAAGGCATATATGGCATTTGGCTTCTTTAAGCACAGAAAGTAGTGCCAGCTTCTTCACTGGGGAGTTGAGGCCTTGGGCGTTGTGGCTAAGGATTATGATCATGATATGGGGTGATCCAGGAGGCCCCAGCTACTAGGAGTGGCAAGCAAGTCATGGGGCAAGTAACACATATGTGCCCAACAGGACAGGAGGACGGCATTGATTACAGCAGGAGCAGTTAAGGGAGAGCAGTTGAAGGAAGGGTATGGGAAAACAAAGAAAACAACATAACAATAATGTTACCACTCCTGGGAACCTACATTTCCAAAGGACGAGGGTCCGTGTTCCAGGCAGCCTATCATATCCGCAGCAAGTCGTGGAGGAGCGGAGGAGCCCCGCTGCATGGGAATGCATTAGTGTCCAGCAGTGACAGTGGTGTAAGGGCCTCCAGGGGAGCAGGGGTCTAATCCATGTCTGCAAGTGACTGGGGATCATTCATCTTCAGTCTCTGATGCCCTCCTGTCTTGTTGCAATTGTCAAAGAAGCACTGCTCGGTCTTTATGGCTTTTGGATGCGGAGGATTTGGCTGCTGATGACTTCACATTGTGTAACTGTCATTTCGATCTAGTGATAGAGGGGTATGTGACAGACGGCAATGTGTCCGATCCGGGCACCTCCTCTCTGTGGGTCGCGGGTGGCAAAACACTTGGGGCAGCGCTCACCTTGTTACGATGAGCCGCACCCATACCAGGCTTCCTCCACCACCACCGGGCCGCACCCGCAGGGTACGGCTGTTCACAGAAGTGCGAGCGGGCCCCTCGCATTGCCTGGGCCACTCCTAGTACATTCACGGAGCGGCTACCATCTTAGGGCTCTGGCAAGCTGTTCCACTGCTACGGTCCCGGAGCCCGGATTCAGTGCCCCCCATGCTTACAATGATATCCGGAGCATACCGGCTCCACAACTGCTCCCGATCCGGCATCGACAGTGCTTACGGGGTCACATGCGGAGGAGATCCATGTTAGAGCTGCTACACCCCCGCCATCTTAGCCAAGCCCCTCCACATCTATTTTGGGAGCTTATTCGGTCCAAGGCACCATGGCTTCGAAATCTTTCATAGTGGGAGCACGGTTGGAAGAAATTATCTCAATGGCGGATTGGTCTTCAGATTCCATGTTTAAAGAATTCTATCATAAACCAGTAATAATCCTTTTTCTATGGTGGTGGATACGCTTTAAACTTCCATAATCTGAAGCCTCCAATCCTGACATAGAACGAAAATGTTATAGCATTCGTTATGAAGAATTTTCAATTCTAAGGACACAGAGACGAAGATTATCTCACCCAGTAAATGTTTATCTGAACAATTAAGACCTGTTTTTGCAATTATCTTGGCTATATATGTACATGTGTACTATCCATGACTTCTATGATTATATTGGACCAACCCAGATGTCAGCTAAACGTTTGAGCCATTGTGTTTGCTGCAGTTTCAGATCAAAGGCAAGAGTGATTAGAATTACCTTACTGGCCGAGAGAGAATTCCTCACAGCAGAAGAGGTGGAGTTAATGATGCCCAACCGGTTTATAGGCTTACTGGGTGGTGTGCTGATTAGTTATTGGGCATTCTACTATGCCATATGCGATAACTGAGATTACTGGGATTGTAGTTTTTTTCCTAGACAACTCTGTTGTTTACTGGTTGTGTTTTTACATGGCTGCTGTAGAATAAAGCAAAGTGGAGAATGCATAATCTTCGCCTCCGTGTCCTTATTAGAATTCAAAATTCTTGTTCACGAATGCTTTAAAAGTTTTGATTGTAGTTCATACAGACTGCATAATAATTTCCTTATACTTTTTGATACCCTCACACTCACAAGACAAAACTGCTATGGGTCACGTCCATCACCCAGTACTGTACAAGTCCACAGCAATAAACCACCCATCACCAACTGAACAAGCATGGAATAACTGAAGAGATCTGCCACATGCAGTAGGCCAACGGAGGACTTTATTTTTGTCCACCACTGCAGGTCCCAACTAGCTACATATTATGATGCTTTTGACATCTCACAATCACAATCAGATAAGGGATGATGGTAACCATCCCAGCATACCATGATTTCCTCTAACCCATGCCTGTGCTCAGGACCATAAACAATAAACATGATATAAGAATGGACAACCCAGTGCAGTAACCAGCTAAGTGGAATATGAATATAGGAAATACTATAAAGGGACCTGCAGAGCTGCTCAACGCTGCCTGCTTACTGAAAACCATAAACTGTATGCTTTTCTCTCACACTTCTTCATCCACCCCACCGCTAAGCTTGGAATCCCATAACACGATAACCGCACAACAGTGGTCATCACGCACGACATGGAAACACTTTCCGCATCGGATCAAACCTAAGACAAATGCTTCCAACCACACCCCTACACTGTGTAGCATGCTACCCATGACGGCAAGCACTTCAGCGCCGCACATAGGGGGTAGTAAGTGCTATATAAATGTTGCAATACAATGTTTCAGTCTGCGTACCAGAATGTGTTACTGAAATGGATGAGGAAGATATTTGGGAACTTATGGAAAATGTTTCCGAATGTTGCTGTCTACAGCACTGACTATAATTTCTATGACAAAACAAACCCCCTCATTTTCTTTATTTCTAAAGGAAATGTTCAACGTTTTACAGCTTTGATTCAATCGAAATGGTTTCTGGAATCCCACATTTTTGTCATAAATAAGAATGTTAGCGGTCTAGATGTTCATCAGAGCACTGTAGAAGGCTGTAGTAGAACACTGTGGAATCAACTGACAAACTGCTGCTGTTGGAAATACATGTTTTACTCAGTATATCAGATTTTATTCTCACATGACTGAGTATGAATATACAGAAAATATGCTCTCCTTTTTTACTCTGTAGCACCTTCCATAACCTCTATGAGGAAATCATGAGATAAAACAATGTTCAATAGAATACACCAAAATTCCTAAACTTAGTATGGTACTACCAACAAATGATTTATAATGTGATTAAAATGTGTTATCACACTTTATAAGTGCTTCTTTATGTGACCTTCAAACACCGCCATTCATCATTATTATAATCAGCTTTATTCGATTATCTTTAAAAGCAAGCATACCAGTGAAATACATATCTCATTATCACAATACAATCAACATAAAAAACATGATAAAATCAGGTTGATAAGCATCCTTGTAGTGCACTAGAAATCTTACAGAAGATCACTAAAGAGTTCAGTTGTTGTAAGAACAATAAAGCGGGCCAACATTGATTATAATTAAGTTGGCTTAAGATAGGTAAAATATAGCATTTGCGTGGTACAGCATAAAAATGACAGAAGAACATAAAGTGCAAGCTGCATTGGGTCGAAAGGCCATCACATGGACAGTTTATCAGAACCGCTGACCAGTCATTGACAACTGGAAAAGTAATTAATCAATAGAAAATATCTAGCTTAAAATGTGTTAAAACAAACCTATGCTGGCAGTTATGAATGGCAGTAAGGTACGCTGAACGCCATCTGTTAGTAGTGTCCGTTTGGATTTTGATAACAAAGGGCTACGGATATGCATTTACAATTGTAGATAGTTAACATTTCTCTAACTGGCTTATTACCTAATTTACTAACAAATTTAAGCAGTGCAGAAATAGATTTGTTGAAATACTGCAGGCTGTTACCAACAGCTGGGGTCCATAGGCCACAATCGTCAAATAAAATACCAAGATAACAGAAGGTCAGGGTAAAACTTGGTTTAACATTAGTTATACTAAAATCACAACACTTCTTCAAATACCTGCCACACTTCATTACAAACATTTTCCCTATGTTAACGGACAAACCAAGATTAGACATAAAATTTACAAAACCATGAGCACGGCATCGTCAGCATAAAGCAAACAAGGCATGGGTCTGTGGCCGATCGGGGGGGGCGTGGTCACCAGAGCAGTCTCTAAGCTGTTAATGTACAGGGTAAATACGAAAGACGCAAGTACACAACCCTGTCTGGCCCCTCCTCCCAAGATCAAAAGTGCTAGTGCATTTACCCTTGAGGCTGTTGCATATTCTTGCTCTACCTTCAAAGTATAAGTCTCTAAGAAAGACTATGATCGGTGGGTCCACCCCCATCTCTAATAAAAAAAGCCCATAATTTACTGTGCAAATGCTATCGATAAATGTACAAAGACTAAAAACAGGCAGCCCTTTTTCATGAAGTTGTACTTGCCAATAAGTAGGTTAGGATTCAACACGTGTTCTACAGTCCCCAGGCCTTTTCGGAATCCATATTGAAAGTTGGAAAATATATTATTAGTCTCAGCCCACTCTTCCAGATGATTCAGCAGGACTCTCCCGGTCACTTTAACCATGGAGTCAAGGAGTGATATAGGGCGATAGCAGGTGGGATCGGCACGGTCACCTTTCTTAAAAATTGGTACGATTATGGCCTTCGACCAAGTTCTAAAAAAAAAAAACCAGAGTGACAACAAGCCCATAATACTCTGGTTATAATAGGACCCCACAGGGGGATATTAGCCTTGAACAGGTTGATGGGGATACCATCAGGGCCAGGGTCTTTATTAGCACCCTTACTACCTGCAATAGCCCTATTGACTTCCTAAAAAAGAAAAACACAGACTGCTGAGATCAGAGGTCATAATTTCCAGAACAGTCTTGTCAGACTCAGAAAACAACTGGGTTGAATTTGAATATATCTTGGAGAAGTGGGTAACCCACTTGGACTTGTTAATTGTCACCTGTAAGCTGGGAGCGAATTTGTCCTTTAATATCCCGCCTAAAGCCACAGGTGACTTTGGACAAACTAGGTTTGATCAAAGAATCCCATGCCAGGGTTTTTAGTTCCTTCTTCCTATTTTTCAGTACTAAATTATAGGCTGATCTGCACCTTCTCACCTCCCGAGGACAATGATGTGATTTATGGAGGGCTAACATGACATATCAAACCACCGGGCCTTCGACAGTTAAACCGGAAAGTTGATCTAGGTCAAATAGTTTTGTTATCACCTGCAATTATAAGAAATGCGGTCTTGATGTCAGTATTTCTAGAGGAAATATTCAAACATATTTCGAAAGCATTCGTATGGGCGGTAACCATCTTTTCAAGGAACTGCGGGTGAACTGCCGGTAATTAATAGCATCCGATGGGCATTCTCCTCTTTCTCCCAACCTATTTCCTGATGCAGGGCTGCCTGGGGATTGTAGTCCTCCCCCTGTGGCTAGCATGTCCCGTGCTGTGGGTGAATTGCGGGAGATTAATAGCGCCCAACCAGAGCTCTCCTCCTCCCCGCCTGTTTCCTGATGCAGGGTTGCCTGGGGATTGCAGTCCTTCCCCAGTGGTTAGCGCTCCTGTGCCGCGGATGAACTGCAGGTGATTAATAGCGCCCAACCAGCGCTCTCCTCCTTCTCCCTGCCTGCTTCCTGATGCAGGTCTGCCTGGGGATTGTAGTCCTCCCCCGGTGGTTAGCGCGTCCCGCGCACCAAGTGAACTTCAGGTGATTAATAGTGCCCGACTGGCGCTCTCCTCCTTCTCCCCCCCTGCTTCCAGATGCAGGGCTGCCTGGGTATTGTAATCCTCCCCCAGTGGTTAGCGTGCTGCAATTCAACATTATGTACTTCAGTGAGGACCATGTCCCAGAGTCCTGTAATGACTGCCACAACATATTGTTCAGATTGTGACCAACCGATCACGATTTACTAGTACCGTTAAACGTGACCAATCAGAGCATATCTGGACACCAACAGCCCAGATCTCTATACATTTTAAACATTCATTTCTCAAAAACTACTGAATGGATTTATACCAAATCACAAAAAGCATGCTTTCTGAGTAAAGATCTCGCTTTATGCTAAAACTGGTGTATTTCCAGTCAGCTGTTTGGCTGTAGTATTGTTCAAAATTACCTATGCAAATTACATGCGGAAATTGTGTTTTGAGACCCACCCCCCTTTTTCTCGGCACGCTCTTGACAGATCAACCCAAATCTTTCTAGGAAGGAGCTGGGGTGGGTATTTTTGGGGGGTAAGTTTTGTGATTCACCAAATGGCGGCAAAGTTAGTAGAAAAACAAAAAATCTATTTCCTATGGTAACTTGGGCCTAACTATAACTACATAATTGCAAACGCTACTGTGTAATAGATATTTCTATATCTATACATCTCTCTCTCTCTCTCTATATATATATATATATATGTGTGTGTATATATATATATATATATATATATATATATATACACACACACACATATCTATATACATATATTCATTCATTTATTTGTTTAGACTTCCTGCTGGAATGCTAGTAGAGAATACAGTTTATTGTTTCAATTTCAGTAAAAACAGAGATAAACAAAACACGATTCTGCCTAATTAAAGATTTCTTTATACAAAATAGCACATTTAGATCTGGAGTCATGCCAAAATTTGCTAGTCAAAACAAAAGCGGTGAATGAGAAATCTTGAAGTAGGTTTATAATAAACAACTGCAGTCTTTCATTCAAACGTTTTCGCAATGTTCTGCACCGCCAAATAAACGTGCCGTCTGGTAAGAATGAGTAATGTTGAGTTGTTTAATTCCCAGGTCACTGAGGAGGGAGCAACACAATTCTGAAACTAGCTGAAGGCTTCAGATGTCAATAAAACGCTGTGAGGATCCCTGCAGGAGAGCTGGCAAGCTTCCTGTGTAGTGCAAGAAAACTGAGACAGATTTACTTCACCCATTTAGGGTGTCCCTTTAAAACTATTTCCAATGGTTTGCGTGCGAGAGGACATTTTGGTTCAAGTTTACTAAGATGTTGTGCCATTGCAAAGTGACGCAAAATCATGAAAGCAGCGTAAAGCAATGCATTGATATTTACTTTCCTGGGTGCTCTTATTTTTTAGCTTAAAAAAAGCGATTTGTGCCACTTTGCATCAAGAGGGCATTGGTTCATTGTTAGAGTGCAAACACATAGGGGCATATCTGCAAGGAAATGGCGGAGCGCGGCGCTGCGGCAAATTTGCAGCGCCGCGCTCAGCCATTTCCAAAACACAGGGATGCACTGTATTTAAAACAATACTGCGCACCCCTGTGTTTTCCCTTGCGCTAAAATTAGCTGCCTAGAGTCAACACTCACACCCTTGCGCCATAGTGCAAGGGTGCCTGCGTTGCAGGGAATGATTGTTTATGTGCAGGAAGGTGTCCCTTCCTGCACATGAACAATCAATAATGGCGATTTGTTATTTCTGTGTGTGCTGCATTGTGCAGCACACATAGAAGTAGCTAATTGCCATTATTTAATGATAGTTTATGTGCGGGAAGGGACACCTTCCTGTACATAACCAATCCTTAATGGCGTTTTGCTCTTCCTATGTGTGCTGCAGAATGAAACACACATAGAAAAAGCAACAACGAGGAGAAATATAAGTATTTCTCCTTGTTGCACCATTCTAATGCCTGCTGTTGCATGGCGTTAGTTTTGGTGCTAACTCAGATTTACAGATCCTTGTAAATCTGGGGCTGCGTCAAAAAGCAATAGGTGTTGCGGTGGAATGCCCACAGCAACACCCACCGCAACACCAATTGCACGCCCCTTTCACGCAGATACCTGCGTGAAAGGGTACCATATTTACAAAGCTGCATTAAGTCACAAAAAGTGGCTTAACCCGTTCGGTGCTCATGACGGCCTGGAGCAGTCATGATGCACAGTGGGCGTGTGCTCATGACGGCTCCAGGCCGTCATGGCACCCACCCACGGGGGAAGCGCTGGCGCTCCCCCCGTGGGACGCTGATCGTCGGGTTTGTACCGGGGAAGGCAGGGAAAGCCCTTCCCCTGCCTCCCCCCACCCCCCCTCCGCGTCATCAAAGACGTCAGCGCGCGAGGCGCGCTGACGTCATTGGAGGTTTCCCTTTGTTCCCCGTCGCGCAGGAAGCCATTTGCTTCCAGTGCGTCGGGGAACAAACAGGTAAGTTTTGTCGCTGGGGAGGGGGGGATTTCTCCAAAAGAGGCATCAGGGGAAAGGAAAGGGTTTTCCTTTCCCCCGATGCCTCTTTGTGCATTCCTGCTGCACGATCGTGCGATCGTGCAGCAGGAATGCCCACTAGCGCCAGGGATTTTTTTAATTTTTTATTTAAAGGGCAATACTGCGTGCGGGAGAGCGGCCCCTTAGGCAAGGGTCGCTCCCCTTATTGGGGGCACAATTAAATAACTTTGTCTGCCCCCCTGGGGGGCAGATTTTTGCATAATTTAAAAACAAAATTGGCCCATTGGACCAAGAGTCCATTTTGTGTGGGGAGTGGCCCCTTGGGCAAGGGTCACTCCCTTTGGGGGTATGTTTATGGCTGTCTGTCCCCATGGGGGGGGGGCAGATCTTGCCTTTTTATGTTATCTAGGGCCCACTAGGCCACCAGGGTTTTTTTTTTGGGAGCGTGACCCCTTGGGCAAGGGTCGCTCTCCCTTGGGGGCTGTCTCTCCCCATATTTGGCCCACTAGACCACCAGGGATTTGTTTGTGGGGAGTGGCCCCTTGGGCAAGGGTCACTCCCCTTATGGGGGCAATGTTTTTTGGCTTTGTCTGCCCCTCTGTGGGGCAGATTTCGCCATTTTTTTTAATGTGGCCCACTGGACCACCAGTGAATACTTTGTGGGGAGTGGCCCCTTGGGCAAGGGTCACTCCCCTTCGGGGGCTATGTTTTTGGCTGTCTGCCCCCATGGGGGGGGTAGATCTTGCCTTTTTTTTATCTAGGGCCCACTAGGCCACCAGGGAATTGTTTTTGGGAGAGTGACCCCTTGGGCAAGGGTCGCTCTCCTTTGGGGGCTGTGTCTCCCTATGTTTGGCCCACTAGACCACCAGGGATTTGTTTGTGGGGAGTGGCCCCTTGGGCAAGGGTCGCTCCCCTTATGGGGGCAATGTTTTTTGGCTTTGTCTGCCCCCCTGGGGGGCAGATTTCGCCATTTTTTTTACAGTGAGATTTCGCCATTTTATTTACAGTGGCCCACTGGACCACCATTGAATACTTTGTGGGGAGTGGCCCCTTGGGCAAGGGTCACTCCCCTTCGGGGGCTATGTTTTTGGCTGTCTGCCCCCATTGGGGGGGGGGGCAGATCTCGCCTTTTTTTTTTATCTAGGGCCCACTTGGCCACCAGGGATTTTTTGGGGGGAGAGTGACCCCTTGGGCAAGGGTCGCTCCCCTTTATGGGAGGATGATTGTGGCCATTTCTGTCCTCTTTGGGTGGCAGATCAGCAGTATGTTTTTAGGCCCATCTGCCCCAAGGGGGCAGAAGCCACTAGACAACATGGGTTTTTTAATTTTTAATTGGGGAGTGGCCTCAAGGGCAAGGGTTGCTCCCTTTTACAGGGGTGAATATTTTATTTATACTCTTAGGCCCACCTACCCCTTAGCTTAGCTGGTGGATTGTGTGTGGACTGGTGCATTATTTGAATATGTGATTGTAATGGTTTATTTTCTCCTTTTTATTCTAGTGTAAAGCTTTTGATTCCTGTTTGCGGTTTTGGCAGTGGTTGTTCTGCAGTTTTGCGTAATTGCATTTATTTGGTAAGAAAAACATTTTTGTTGTGTTTACTCCAAATGAGTATTATTGTCATGCATGAATGAATTTTTTTGTAAGTGGTTTCATAATGGCAGCATATTTGTTAGTGTTCAGAGCATGAAATTCTTTGCGATGTGTTTTGCATTGTCTTATGTGTAAATTCTTTTTCTTTTTCTTTTTTAGTGGGATATTGTTGATCCTTACTGTGTCTGTGCAGAGTAGGTGGTGGTGAGTCTAGCTGCTTCTGTCAAGTGAGTGGTATAGTATTGGAGTATATAGGTCTTTGTGATAAAGCTACATTTTGTTTATTTCTTTTTTTACAAAGGGTTTGTTGTTGTTGACTTGTTTGACAAGTTACCTTTATTAGTAAGCATTATGGCTAGCCGTAGAATGACTGCTCAGCAGGTGGTTGGTATGCTTCTTGAATCTTCCTCTGAGCAGGATTATGAGACTGACAGTGCGTCTGAGGGAGAGGAGGGAGGAGAAGATTCAGGCAGTGAGTTTTCTCTCCACATGGAATCATCGGATGATGAAGGTACTCTCAGTGCGGATGAAGCTACTCTCGGTGTGGATGAAGCTACTCTCAGTGCGGATGAAGTGCCTGTTTTAGAGGAGGATACTGCTGTGCCGATGGTGCAAGAGGCATCTGGATTGCAGCCTGAGGCTGCTAGGCTTCCTACTGGAAGTGCTGGACTCTGGGTTGATCCAAACATGGTGCAGCCGGTGTTGCCTGCCTTTAGTGGTGATGCAGGGTGTAGAGTGGATTGTGAATTTTTGTTTGCCTATACAGTTTTTTCAGTTGTTTATGGATGATGTATTTTTGGGTGAGATTGTTGAGCAGACTAATTTGTATGCTGAACAGTTTTTGAGGGACAACAGTGACAAACTTAGGCCCCACTCTAGAGCTACCCGGTGGTCTCCCACAAATCTGGAAGAGATGAAGAAGTTTTTGGGTTTGACTTTATTGATGGGTTTGATAAGGAAGCCGTCCATGGCTTCATATTGGTCTATCAGTCCCTTGATGGCAACGGCCATATTTCCTGCAATTATGACTCGTGATCGGTATTTACTTTTGCTTCGGATGTTGCATTTTGTTGATAATACTTTGGCGTTGGCACGAGATCACCCTGACTGTGACCGTCTTTTTAAGATTCGGCCTGTTCTTGATCACTTTGTAGATCGATTTTCAGAGATCTATACTCCAGGGAAAGAAATATCTATTGATGAGTCTTTGGACATGTTCAAGGGCCGTTTGGTTTTTAGGCAGTACATTCCTAGCAAGAGGGCACGCTATGGAATTAAGCTGTATATGTTAGGGGAACGCTGGGTGGTAGGAAATTTGTGTCAGCCCGGTGATGCCACAACTTTCCCACACAAAAATGTGTGAAAAAAGTGTTTCCCTAGGTGGCCGCCGAGCACCGGGCCAAAATCCCAGGTGACCCCCCTTGCAAAACCAGGTCGTTTTGAGATACGCAATTTTGATGTCGCCTCAATACGTTGTGGGCCCTTGCCTGTTGCGGGTACTTGGGCCTCCCACACGAGTGAGGCACCGTTTTTATCGGGAGACCCGGGGGAACGCTGGGTGGTAGGAAATTTGTGTCAGCCCGGTGATGCCACAACTTTCCCACACAAAAATGTGTGAAAAAAGTGATTTTTTTCAGCTGAAATTGAGGTTTGCAGGGGATTCTGGGTAAGGAAACGTTGGGGGATCCACGCAAGTCATACCTCCCTGGAATCCCCTGGGTGTCTACTTTTCAGAAATCTGTGGGTTTGGTAGGTTTCCCTATGTGCCGGCAGAGCTAGGGTTCAAAAACTACAGCTAGGCACTTTGCCAAAAAAGGGTAATTTTTCACAGTGAAATTGAGGTGTGTCCACGTTGCGTTTTGCACCATTTCCTGTCGCGGGCACTAGGCCTACCCACGAAAGTGAGGTACCATTTTTCTCGGAAGACTTTGGGGAACGCGGGGTGGGTGGAAATGTGTGGATCCACGCAGATTTCAGAACTTTCCACCACAGAAATGTGAGGAAAATGTGGGTTTTTTGACAATTTTTTAGGTTTGCAAGGGATTCTGGGTAACAGAACCTGGTGAGAGGCAGTCAAGTCACCCCATCCTGGATTCCCCTGGGTGTCTAGGTTTCAAAAATGTATAGGTTTTGCTAGGTTTCCCTAGGTGCCGGCAGAGCTAGGGTTCAAAAACTACAGCTAGGCACTTTGCCAAAAAAGGGTCATTTTTCACTGCGAAATTGAGGTGTGTCCACGTTGCGTTTTGCGCCGTTTCCTGTTGCGGGCACTAGGCCGACCCACACAAGTGAGGTACCATTTTTATAGGGAGACTTAGGGTAATTCAGATTTGCAAAGCAACTGTTATTACCTATTGACTTTCAATGCATTTCTGCCTTCCAAATGAAAGACAATGTGTAAAAAAGAAGTCATTTTGAAAAATGACCGATAATTCTCATGCTAGTATGAGTGTTCCCAATTTTGGACATGTGCAAATATCTACTGTTTCTAAACTCTATATTTTGTTCCCATTTCAGAAATACATAGGTGTCTTTCATACCAATTTTTCCATGTATACATTTTCCCAGAATAATTGCTATATACCAGCTACATAATAAAAAACCATTGCAAGTCGCTGCTCAGTGTTTGGCTCTGGGTTCGTCAGGTTCTTGGTGAACCTACAAGTCCTATATATCCCCACAACCAGTAAGGTCCCGCGGATGTAACGGTATATTGCTTTCAACGAGCTGTCATAATTAGAAGAAGTTACAGGTGAAAACGTTGACACAAAAGGCTGTTTTTTCAACTAATTTTCAATTTTTCCTATATTTAACTGTTAGTTTCTATAAAGAAACCTTGAAGGATCTACACAAATGACCCCTTGCTGAATTCAGGATTTTGTCTACTTTTCAAAAATGTATAGCTTTCCAGGATCCATTAATGCTTTCATACCCATTTCTACCATTAACTGGAAGGAGGTTGAAAGCACAAAAAATAGCAAAAATCGGCTATGTCCCAGAAAAATGCCAAAAGTGTGTACAAAATGTTGGTTTTCTGACAAAAGTCTGTCATTCCCTAAAAGCTGAGAAAATGGTGATTTCAGCCCCACAAACCCTTTTTTGATACCATTTGCAGGGAAAAACCCAGACGCTTTCATTTGCAGCACTTTTTTCCCATTTTTCCCAAAAAACCCAAAATTTAGCTGTATTTTGGCTAATTTCTGGGACCCCTCCAGGGGAATCCACAAGCCCTGGGTACCTTTAGAATCCCCATGATGTTGGAAGAAAAGGACGCAAATTTGGCGTGGATACCTTATGTGGTCAAAAAGTTACAGGGGCCTAAGCGCGAACTACCCCAAATAGCCAAAAAAAGGCTTAGCACAGGGGGGGAAAGGCCTAGCAGCGAAGGGGTTAATGCCACTTTGTAAATATGGTGCAGGGCATTGTGCCACCGGAATGTCAGTAAAAGTGACGTTCCGGTGGCACAATTCCCTTGTAAATATGCCTCACAGTTTTAGAAGCAAAGCTCAATCTTCTAAGATAGCCAGACCGGGGTTTGTGTCAAAAACTAACACCTCTTTCAAACAGGTACTTATTAGGAGAACTGTTTTCATTTCTCAAAAAAAAAATACGCATTGCAGGTGTGTTGAAGGGCACGTCACACATCCAGTGCATGGAAATTTGTGTTTGTCTAGACAAAGGAATTTGCTCTGGAAGGGTGTGCTTTTGTATCAGTTCTATGCTAGCTAATGCACACTCACATCTGTGAAGCTGTGGTAATGCAAGGCAACATGTTTGTGCACCAGAGCAGTGGATGACAGCTGCAGACCAATCTTAATAGCTATGACTCTGTACTGTGTTTCCCCCCTTGCACAATGCAGCAGAGAAAATGTGGTTGCTTCACTGTGTCCCACTAAAAATGAGTAAATGTGTCCCTTCATGTTTGGCTGTTAAATTACAGCTCTTTGGAAGGCTGTGGGATGGTATTATGGAGTCTGAGATAATCCATTGCCAATCAGTGTCCGATACTAAGGCATGAAAATTATGTTACGATAAGTTGCTTATTTGTGTAGCTCTTTAACAAACTCTAGGGTCTGATGCAACTATGTTATATAGTATGCCAGCAGGAACTGGAGTAGCGCTATATTGTCATTAGTATGGTCTACTAGCACTGTCAGGTTGTGCACACTGCTGAAAGGGACGAGGAGGCATGTAGTGCTCATGTGCTTCTCATTCCTCATACTTGTAGTATGGCTGTATGACAGACCATTATAAACTAATGGGGTAACCCAAAAAGCCTTAGGACCTGGGTAGCATATAGTACATGTAGAAATATGTCCCTACTGGCAGTCATTTAGACAAGAAAAGCAATATTAATTTGCAATGTCGGCATGCGAGAAACACATTGAACAGAACACACTTAGAACTGTTTGAAATCATAAAACAAATGTACATATTTTCAAAGTCATTTATAACTTATACATTTTTTATGAAGATTTTCTAATCACGGTTGCTCCAAAAAGAGTGCAAGAAGTGGAGTTCATAGAAGTGCTCGTGTATACAGTGATCAAAAGGAGAGAGAAATAAGTAAATAATAGTAATTCACACAAACATTTCTTAGTTCTTCCAATGAAAAACTCAAATTAGCCAAAGTCAATAGCCTGTCTGAAAAAAATCAAATATTAGTAATCCATATTTCGAGAGGGGGGTAGCTGAATCTTAGCACACCCCTTATGGTGATGGATATATTCAATCCAGGCTTAGAAAATCCTTGTTGATGTTTCGACCCGACTGCTGCATGAGGTGAATTAAGCCCTTGCACTCGGGTCTTCATCAGGAAGGTAAAGAGGGATAGGGCAACCTACAAAAGAAACACTAATCAATAATCAGAAAGTATAGTTTAATAAAGAAGTTCACTCGCATCGCCGAATGTACAGGAAACACACTAACCTAAAATGGTGCAGCCGCACCGTAGGTGGGTGTGGGTGATCAATGTGGATACACCCCCTTTCCAGCCGAAGGCTTAGAATCCAAATAGTCCACCAGTTTAATCTGGGATTACAGAAAATATGGAATGAGTCATAATAGACAGGGCCTAGTTTCAAAGAAGTGTCTATGAAACATGCTGGTAAACGTACCTTCTCATGGGCAGCTGATTTGAGAGATTCAGCTTAATCTGTGTCAGATTCACAAAGTATAATATCCTTAAATTGGAAAAGCCGGGCAAAGCAGGCTGCGAATGGAAAAATTACAAGGAAGTCTCAAAACGCCTGCATTTGTGAGTTAAAAAAAATGAAGACATCAACATATGGGTTTACTCACCCTTCTATTCTTTCTTACTATCCTTCTATAATTATTCTCAAGTGGAAATCAATAGATGCGTGCCGGGATAATGGCGATCCAATCATTTCTGAGATTGAAACAGAGAATCAAGGTAAAACAACTGTCCAGATCTGACAGCTGATTAAAAGTTTCAGAAAAGTTAAAAGTTGCTGCGGAGCAGCTTACGTTATCAAGCGATCACCTAATTTACAACACCGGCACTTATGACAGCTGCCACAAGGTGGCGCTATTTGTGCAATTTAGAAATGAGATTAACAACAGTTGTTTATTAATTGAATATACAGTAAAAACATCTAATACCTGCCGCACAAGCTATTCTTATAGCTTTGGGAGCGTTGAACAGTCTGAATTGTCACACTTGTAGCAGTTAATGGTTAGTAGATGTGCACGTACTGTCACTGGCAGCCCTGTCGAGTTTTTGCCATACTCCGCGCTCCAAGTGGAGTGGGCAAAACTCCAAGAACTCCGCCGGCGGAGCAGAGTTTACTGCCCACGACTAATTGTTGCTAGGCAGGAATTTTCAGTGCAAGTGCAAGGGAAAACACAGGGGTGCACCTTATTCTTGTAAATATGGCGCATCCCTGCGTTTTTGAAATGACGCAGCAAGGCGCTGCAAAATTGTAGATATGCCCCAGAGTTTGAGGCATTCTATATTCTAATTTCAATCGTATTATCATGAGTGTCAATCACCTTCACCTATCACAGATTTCTACCTTAAGAGTGCCCCTAGGGAAAAGCTGCTGCCCAGGGCAATCACAGACCAGTCGCTAGAGCTCAACAACAAATACTGGCAAACTCTCCACAGCGAGCATTGAAAACCGAGAAAAATATGAAGAGCATTACAACATTTGACGAGAATACCCTCCCAAGTGAATTTAAACACCAAAGAAACATACACTTTAAATTGGGCCTACACGACTCCAATAAGCAGGGCTATGTTGTTTTGCGTTTCGTGCGGTCCAATACCTTTTCGGTAGTAGTCTCCTGCTGAATACCTCAATGTAAACATAAGGAAGTCTGCTTTAACGAAATTCGTGAATGGAAAAGGCTGCCTGAATCAGCATTTTCAACCATTCATGATTGCGATTGGCTGTCATAACACCAGCGCATTCACAGATGAATTACATTTGTGAAGGTAATTCTATCAATTCAATTCAATTCATCTTTATTTGATTCACACAAGGTGTATCATAAAAGAGTACATAAACACTAAAATTCATTAAAAAGGAAAGGAAAAAGAGCTAAAATGCAGTAAAACCAGAGATACAAACATGCAAATCACATTTTAACATACAAATCACATATTAACATACCACAGGTAGAGACTTTCTTCTTACTTGAGTTGCCCTAAGAAACCTTGCCAGTTCCACACACGTATAAAGATTTGGAAGAAGTTGCAGATGTAGAAAAGCCGGCCTACATTGTTTAAAATGTAAAGATTTCATAAGGGTATAATAAATGATCTTCTCAGGTCCATATAAAATTTACAAAAAAACACTATGTGCATGGTTGATTGGTTCGACACATTATCACAAGGGCAAAGCAGTAGATCCTTAGACCAATTATTAACGGTTGGGAAGCTTATCAGGCGGTGGAATATATTTAGCCTAAAACGTATTAAAACAAATCTGTGTTGGGCGTTAAAAACATTAAAAAGGTAAGGTTGCATAGAAAGGGTGGTCAAGACCATTTGATTATATTGCACAGTTGGTTTGGCCAGTTCCACACGCAATCTTAAATCCTCCAGTTGATTTAGGCACTCTGATCTTAGTGCTTTCCTCGAAATGTTTGACAGAGATTCTGGTTAATCATAAAATTCCGGACGACCAATGTCTGACATAAAGTTCTTAATAAACCTTAGCCAAGGAATCTTTAAGGCTAGTTCTGAATCACAACAGACCTTGACTATGGCATGGTTCAAGTCCATTTAGTCCGAGGTACATATTTTGTGCCAAAGCAGGACTGGCTGAATCTTGACCAGGTCTATTAAATAATTAGCTCCCAATTCAGAGTGACATACATGATTGGAACAGTAATTCTATCAAAAATTACTTTGTTTTCCGAGCATGATTGAACAAGGCCACTCCAGTGAAAATTGTGCTCAGGCTAGTCCGAAAACGAGCTTAAAGTTGGTTGACAAATTAAACTATCCTCCCGAAAAGCTACCACAATTACCACAATATCCCTCATATCTAAACCAGTATATTCACAAATATGTTGTAGGGGTTTGGGAAAACACCCTGTTTTTTTGTAGTTTTATATAGAACAAGCTCAATCTGAAGGTATCTGAGGCTTTACATAAGTGGACACATTCATTAATTGGCATGGAGAGATTAAGGTGCACATGCATCAAGATAGGCAATTGCGATTCTTTAATTGCGATTTTTAAAGAATCACAATTAAAGAATCGCAATTACCTATGCATGTAGGAATCGCAAAAAATTCTGCGATTCCTAAACATTCCTTAATTGCGACTCGCAAATTGCGAGTCGCAATTAAGGGATTGCTACCCATTCATTCCTATGGGCCTAGAGGCCCATAGGAATCAATGGAAATTGCATGCGCAATTTGCGAGTACCAAATAGGTACTCGCAAATTGTGCATGCAATTTCAAGGGTGCAATGGTGCCAAAAGGACACCCTGTTGCACCCCTGAAATTGCCATGTTGCACACACACATGCCCCAAGGGCATGTGTGGTGTAACATGTAACTTTGAAAAATGCACTTAAGTGCATTTTTCAAAGTTTTCTCAAATTACCGTCCAGTTTCATTTGACGGTAATTTGCGACCCCCTAATAGCGAAATCGCTATTTCAATTTGCTTCATGCAATGCATTTAAGGAATCGCAATTTGCGATTCCTTAAATGCAATCGCAATTTAAGTAATCGCAATTTTTGCGATTCCTTAAATTGCGATTTTTGAATTTGGGATGATGCATCCCAAATGCAAAAATACAGGTCGCAAAGGGGCAGATTCTGCGAATCTGCCCGTTTGCGACCGGTTTTTGCATTGATGCATCTGGCCCTAAGTGATTTGTCTCCCGCTTAGACTCGAACCTTGTTCCCCAGCTTCAAAGCCTGACGCTCTTACTGTTACGCCACTATAGGGTTTGGGGGGGGGGGGGGCGGCAGGATGCCCTACTCCCCGGAATTTTCCTGCAGGCAGCCTGATTGGTCTGGGGGCGCAGGGGTGGGGTCACATATCGAGTTAAGGGTTATGATGATGAGGTTTAGTTTTGGGTACACCCCGGTTGGCAGGGTCAGTAGCGAGAGTTTTCAGCTTTTCCATAGCAAGGTTTTGGAGTAGCGAGGTTGTCATGTCAGCATTTGCATTGGCTCTGAGTGATAGTGTGCGTCAGGCACTAATGACACTGCAAGAGGTGGGCAGGACCTATTTGTGTCAGAGGGGGCCATGCAACGTGCAGGTGTCCCCCACGTCGAGCGGCCAAAGAGGAGGTCGACGGGGGTGTGGCGGTGGCCATTATGGCCTGCCCTCCCCCTCCAGCAAACACAAGCGGGGAGGGGTAAGTTAAGGAGGGGTGCGGCGGGCTGCGCGGTGGGTCGGCTATCTCGGGCTGAGGTGCTGCATCGCACTGCGGTAGGCATGAGGGGCGGAAAACTATGGGGCAGATTTACAAGCCCCTTGCGCACCTTTTGCGTCACTTTTAACATGGGAAAAGTGACGCAAAAGTGGCGCAAGGGGCTTGTAAATCTGCCCCTATGTGCGGTGATCCCGGTGCACTCTGAGCCCCGGGGGGTGCTGTGAGGTCAAAAGCTGTTGGGCTGGGAAAAGGCCGCGGGACAGCTGTTAAAGCAGGCATGGGCATTGGCAAGGCCTGCTTTGGAAGAGGGCATGCATCGCTTGGGGGTACTCACCAGGGTAGGAGAGCAGTACCTGTTGCCCCGACTGGTAATGGACTTGCGGTGGTCGGGCCCATTGTTTGGCAGGCACCGAATGGGGTGTTGGAGCATGAGTTTCGAGTGCGGTGTGAGAGTGCGGTGACACCTCTCGGCTGCACAGGGGAGGAGGGGCATGATGTAGAGGGGGTGAGGCTTCTGAATCACAGGGCCTGACGCTGGATCTATCGAGCCCGCTCAGGCAGGCCCTGTTTCCTGATGGGGAGAGGGAGGGGGAGCACCGTGATGGGGCAAGCCAAGTGGTAGAGAATCTGCTTGACTCTGGTGAGGGCGGCGTGCGAGGAGCAGAGCCAGGGCATGGTGTATCAGGAGTGAGAGGGCAGGGTTTCCAGCGAAGGGCCACATGGAAGCAGAAAATGGGTATCAGGAAGTGTTTAGGGTGGTGCAGGGGGCCCTAATAATATTCACGGTGAAGGGTAAGTGCAGGGGTTTCCTGGTCAATGGGGGGTACTGTCCTCACAGATCAGTGGTAGGATGGTTAGGTCCCCTGTGCCTAGGGCGCTTTCTGTGGTTTGGATGGGGGAGGGGTTGTTTCAGGATGGGGGCTGGGAGGTGGGGGTGGTGCCACAACAGCTTCTTTAGCATTTCTGGGCAGGCAGGCAGGCAGGGTCAGGTTAGTTCCAGCCAGGGAGTTGAGGCTGGTCCGGTGGCAGCAGCAGTATCTGGTCAGCCGGGAGGGCCTGGTGCGGGCTGGCAACCCTGGTCTGAAGAGAAAGCTTGTGTATTTACAGCTGGCTCTGAAACGGCATTGGAGGACTCTGTGGAGAGGCAAGGACTGGTATCTGCATCCGCCTTGCAGGAATTCGATCCTTCTCAAGACCTTTATGAGGAGCAATTTGGTGATGGTGGTGTGGGCGATGGTGAGGTGCCGGGAACAAGTGCGGACTGTGGTGGTGCTTTTGTGGATCCTGACTGTGAGCTGAATTATGGTGAGGATGAGTTGGAGGAAGGAGAAATTGTGGAGGATGCGGTGCGTGAGACTGCATGGTGGGAGGTGCCCCAAGACATACATCGCCGATGTGGTGAGAATAACCGCAGGGGAGTACTGGTGTTTTTTTACAGCAGCCTGTCATGGTTTCAGCCTCAGCACGGGCAGTGTCCATCAAACAGAGGCAAGACCGGCATTAGGGAGAACAGCTTTGGTGCAGACCCCAACCTTGAGGCCAGTTAAGCAGCCTTGCGCGGCGGGCACTGCTGCTGGGGCAGTGGGAGTGCAGGCTGTAGGGACTGACACACAAGTGCAGGGGGATTCTGGCCTTCGTTTGTTGAAGGGTAAGTATGTGCAGGATCAGGTGACAGGCATGGAGGGAGCAGGGGAGTGGGAAGGAGAAGGAGGGGATGAGTGACAAATCACAGGAGACGATGGTAGAGTCTGAAGCTATAGGTGAGGACAAGAGCATGGGGAGAAGAAGGAGAGCAAGGAGGTGAAGCGTAAAAAGCTGCCATACATGGGGGTCATGAAACTGTTGGGGGCCCACTTTATGTTGGTCACTATGGAACGCATTTGGAAAGGGGAGTACGTGGAAATTTTTAAACTCTTTCATAGGGAGGTTCGGGCGAAGGAGGGCTCCAAGGAGAAAGAACACGAGCTGTCCTGCAGGCCAAAGGTGCCAGTTCATATTGAGAATTGGACAGAGGCTTTTCCAATTTACTCAAGCATGTATTGTGCAAAATCTCCAGAGATGTGTGTGGCATTGTTCAAGTACCTCGATGTAGTGTAAAAAGTGCAAGTTACGTTCGGGGGGGCTTGGGTGCAGTACGAGGAGGAATTTCGAGCTCCCCTCTTGGACGATGCGGATGGTATTTGGGGGCAGCTGAAGAATTAACTGTTCCTTCAAACAATGATACCAGAACGGCCCACCCCATCGACTTACATAGCAAGTGGTTGGACGGTTATCTACAAACCCTTTCGAGGGCGTCCCACCCAGGCGGGGGGTGTGGGGCAGGCAGGAGACAGGTGGGGAGCTTAGCGGTCATACATCGGGGACTATGCTTGCAGAGTACTGTAAGTATAGACATAAATGCTCCAAATGCACATGCTTACTCAGTGTGGACCTCAGGGGAGTGGGTTCAGGCAGCCGGGGGGCAATGGGGGTCAGTGGACAGGTTCCAGTGAGTGTGGTAGGTGGTAGGGGAAAAGGGGGGCAGAACCTCATGGGCAAGAGCGCATATGTCGGTTAAGGTGGAGCAGTTGCGGCATTGGGTCTGTTTGATGGGGGCGAAAGGGGAAAAGGAATTGTTGTTGCCAGGTTTTCAGTATGCGTTTCGTTTGTGCTATTATGGTTCCAGGGTGCAGCAATGGGCGGATAATTTACAGTCAGTAAAATGGCAGGAGGAATTGGTTTGGGAGAAATTGTTGAAGGAGGTGAGAGAAAGAAGGATGGAAGGGCAGTTCTATGACTGGCCTCTGGAGAACTTGAGGATTTCCCCAATTGGGGTGGTCCCTAAAAAGGAGCCTGGGGAGTTCCGTCTGATTCGTCATGAAATCAGCGTATCGGTTGCTGCCAGTTCACCTGAGGACTATGAGTTGTTGGGCATGCATTTTAGAGGAAAGTTTTTTGTGGACAAGGCGTTGCCAATGGGGTGTTCAAAATCATCTTCATTGATTGAGGCGTTCAGTTCCTTTTTGTAGAAGCCTTTCATACACGTGGCAGGAATGTTGCAGGGATTCTGTTTGGAAACAGAACTGTGTCTTGGGGGACCAGGACATCAGAATGTAGGGACTGAGTCTCTCTACCACGTGAGTACCTGTAGGCCCAAATCTGACTAGCTCACAGGGCCTCACCTGAAATCCTAACCTTTCAGAGTAACAGTTGGTTTTGGCAAACCTAGAACATGAACCTCTAGTCTCCAAGGGAACCGTGGAAACAGATCATCACGTTTCATTCTCACTTGTGCACGTCCATTGTAAACACAGAAAAGACAGGAATGGAAGTTTACAACTAGTCTATTTTGAAGCAGGTGTGCTGTGTTTAGTAGACACATACAACTGAGCAACGTAATCAACATTACTAGTAGACTGTATACAACGAAAAGCCCAACCATAGTAACTAATATAACTATCTAGGCGTACCCTCACTATGAGAGCACAGGGATATATTAGTGATCTCTGGGATTAGCACCGGCCCCTATACCTGGTTAGGAGGTCCTCATCATAGGTGTAAACTCAGTTTACGCAAGGCTGCTGTCTCCGTTCAAAAGACTGGTCTCTCTGCTGGAATTCTCCCCTCAACTCTCCAAGGGGCCGAGATGCAGTTTATATGGTAAGAACTATTGTGTTAGAAAACTGCAGCTGTGATAGTGTGTTTTGTCTAAAAGCGTTAGGCGATGTTGCTGACCGGGCACATGCAAACAGTACACCATGTTGTTCGACCTCATATGAAATGTACAGACTGAATCCTAAGAAGTCACTGAATAACAAATAATATGCACAACGTATTTTTAAAATAATATCATGTCACAAGAACAAATGTATTATGTGTGACTGTGCGTAACAAAGGCAGCCTAGAGCTGATAACACATGTAACCAAGGGAGAACCAAAATGGGCCTTGAAGTGGAAATGCTAGACCCCCTCCTTGGTTGGGAAAGCAACTTAGCGACTAACAAAATAAAAAAAACACAAGCACAAGCTAAGCAAATTCAATGTGAAATGTAGTACAAAAAATTATAATCATAATAAAAAATATAACTTTACAATTTGGAAAACATGGCCAAATTAAGGTGAGCGGGAGGTACACAAGATCTCTTCCACAAGATTAATGTTTAATTAATCCAGAACGGATTCCGTCTCCGTTGACGAGGATTCTGCAATTGCCTCATTTAGAAGCTCCAAAGAACAGACATGATCCTAGTTAAAAGCCGATGCTGAGGAAGTAGCCTGGCAACCTGCATCTGTGTTATTAGAGCCAGAGTTCAGTATTCCTGGTGCTGAGGTACCCATCTCCCCTGGACGGAGTGGCTCGTACCATGCATCTTGAAGCAGCTGCAAGTTCAAGGGACAACTCCAAAAATGGGTGATTATCAGACTCATCAACAGGATTATGTCCACAGGAACAGGCAATTGCAAAGCCAAGCAGACATCCAGTGTCCACTCAAAGTGGGCACAATAGGCAATGAAACATGGGCTGTATACAGGTGAACCAGGCGGGTCGGAATGACAATGACCAGTCAGTGTTCAGTTCCTGGAGCAAAGAGACTCCAAAGAGTTGTATTTGGTGCTTACGGCACAACTGGACCGGGGGTAGTCCCAGAACCAATGGGTTTCAAAATGAAAAATCCATTGCGGCGTAACAAAAATAGAACCAAAATGCCGCAACTGAGGAGTAATAGCATGGGTATGCCCCCGAACACATTAGAAAATAATGAATAGATAAATGCAGGTATTACTCCAAAAATCTTCTGGATAGTACTGACTAAGCCAGTCCAGACTGTTTTAAAAAAGTGTGCTACACCGGAGGTATTGGACGCATCAAATATCGGGTGCACAAGCTTAGCGAACTGTAATGGAAGATTTCTATTCAACAGGACTGTATTTCACTGGACGTCTTTGCAACCTGCAGTTCAAAAGTTTCTCTGGCAGATGTTAATGCTACATCTTCTTGAAACAATAAGGCTTTGAGTCAGCTTATCTTGTTAAAATCGTCCTTCAAAGTTGGAATTGAAGGCACAATGACCTATCAGAGACCGTATGTTTAGGTGGAAAACACATTATTACACTAGGTCGCTATCTGGGAGACCAATAAAATATATGGGAGCCTGGCCTTCATTCTGCAACAGTCTTGGTTGCTTAGCATTAAATATCTTCCATTTCAAAGGACAGTGACGAGAGGGAGAACTGAAGGCGCTGGTGTGCCTTTTAAATAACAGGCCAAATTTGCTACTGAAGGATTGCACGCACTGTGGTATTCTGTGGCTGGGAGATGATGTGGGAGAGTTCAATCTGTCACTATGGAGACGAGAGATTCCAGGAGAGAGCAGTTGGGTTCATTTGAGCACTGAAGGGACGACCCATCTAGTTACTCAAGGAGGAGTAATGGTGTTGCAGGGTACGGGCAGACGCAGGGTACGGAGTGAGGTGATCGTTTTTATGAGGAAAATGGTTACCGTTTCTGCTTGAAGTGGTGCGCTTGAAGGTAAAGCTGTACTTTAAATTTAATTGGGAGCCTTTTACCTTCATTGATTTAAAATATAAGGGAACTGCCATTCGTGTGCGCGCGACAATTGGATTCCCCGTTGTGCATGGTGTGAGCTTGAGCGGCTAACCGTGAGAAGGCTTGCCTTTGCTACGTGAAATTTCCAACATGTGGCATACATAAATATTTTTCAATGCGGAGACTTAGGACCCAATAGAAAGTCAGGTAGGTCCATGCCTTCTGAAAGGAGAGGAAGATATTGTTTTACTGCATCAGTTACTGAAACACCTGAATTGTTCACAAGGAACAAGTCTCTTTTTAGCTTATGTAAAGATGAATGAGGTGTTAACACCTCATCGACCAGTTCGGTAGCAAAGCATTTTGGAAGGTAATGGCCATTTATCAGCACGAAAAAAACAGTCACAAGTCCAATCCAAAGGAATAAAAAAAAAAACAAGGAAAGTGTAATCCAAACATATATCCAAGGAGGGACCAGATAAGTGCATTTCAGCCATGAAAAGAAAACACAGGCCCATGTAGGCTGAGTGTCTAAAACGGAGGAACTGTCAAGAGTCGGATGAAAAATCATCTATTCCCACATAATAACCAGAAGCAGTTCGTTGAAAAACAGGAGCCACAGGTACAGTAAGAGAACCAGTAAAGTCCATCAGAGGTGGATCAGTAGAAACAACATCAGCTGTAGTAGATGCAGTAGTAAGTACACTACTCACTTCAGTTGTGTGGCTGGAATTTGTAGCGGTATTGGGAATAACCTGAAGTTCATTCTCCGCCCCCTCCCAGCTGGGTAGAAACAGCTTCGACGGAGCTCACAAGCTGCAGAGGAATTTCCTGTATGGTAATGAGAGGAGTTAGGGAACTACCAAGGACTCCTAGTGGCCTACTATTTTTAATCGGCCACATGATGTAACTTGATGTGATCAATAGAGACAAAATGATTGTCTTTAAACAGCAAGCGGTGGCAATATTACAGTTCTTGTACTTTGAATGCCAAGGACTGGCACCGGTGCTCGGTATGATGGACCAAACTGCTTCTTCACCGCAATCCTTTTTCGAACGAGATCCCTGACTTGCGGAAATCCAGCCGGAAGGTGCTGGCTTCTCCTTGATACCTGCAGAGTCAGACATCTTCAACTACTCATTGGATTGGCTGTCGCGAATGATTTGAAAGTCCTGTAAGACAGCACAATGATCATTTATGACCAAGGGGATGGCTGCCGCCACAATGTCTGGACTGTTAAGGTCTGGAACATACATTTTAATGCCAAAAAGGACCTTGTATGGGGTAGGGCCACCCAGAGATCTTTAAGGGAGATTATTAAGTGCTCATTGTACCCCGTATAGGTGGTGGATCTAGCTACGCCCTTACCTAATACTCTAGCTGTTAAGGACTGCTTTAAGTCATGGTTCATTCTCTCCACAACAGAATTGCCGATATGAAGAAGAGTAATGTATGTCTACACTTGGGGTAGCCATAAAATCCCTATATGCTTTCAAGGCGAAAGCAGGGCCCTGGTCCACGTGGAATGCAGTGCATACATATGTTCCGATAAAGACTTGCAGATCTTTAATAACCGTGCGAGCGTCAGCCAAACGTTGTGGCCACACCCAGAGGAACCTGGAGCAAGAATCAACAGCAACTAGGATACATTTAAATGCTCCATCCGAATTAAGAGGACCACAGTGGTCCAAATAAATGCAGCTGAAAGGTTTGTTGGAAATCAACAGGTGTGTCTGCAGTGGGCGAGCCACGATGGAAGATTTAATTTGTTGACAAATGTCACAACAAAGGACATAATTGTTGGCCTGTTTGTATAACCCATGCCACTAATAACGTTGCTGTAGCAACAAAATTGTGGCTGCCACACCTGCATGTGCAGAAGTATCACCTTCATGCTCAGCTATCACTAAGGCTAGTGTGTGGTCTTGTTTGGGAATCAAACGGTCACCAACTTTAGGAATTGTAACAAAGGGAACGTTTTGTTCCCTTAAAGGATATGTATATTTAGTTGGGAATGCCATAGGCAATGGGGTGCTGTTGCGTGTAGCATTAACGGCAGATAGTATATTGTTGTCTACCCTCGTATGAGAACGAGTAATTGCAGCAACTGTTGCAGTCGCAACTGCAGATTTGGCAGCTTCGTCTGCCAAGGAATTCCCTACAATGTGTGGTCGCACACATTGATGACCCAACGTATGAATGACATGAGCCTGTGGCAACCTATCTTTAAGGTCTGCCACCTTCACCCAAAGTGTTTTATGCATTATTGTGTTGCCCTTAGAATCTTTGAATCCATTTTGGTGCCAATAATGCAAATTGTCGTTAAAAGACTGGAAAAGTGATATAAATCGCACACCATATAAGTGTGGGGAATTCTGGATCTGTATTTTCCAGTGCAAGTAATAAAGCTTTTAGTTCAACTAACTGCACAGTGCAGTCCCCTAAGGACTGTGTGCAAATTGTTTGTGGTTGAAATTTTCCATCCAACATCACACCAAGAACAGCCGCGCGCATGCAGCTGAATATTGGTGTTTGGTACCTATAGCAGGTTGGGCTGAACCATGAGTATAAACAATTTATTTATTCTGCTCAAGAGGCAAAATATTGCTGGGCATGGGATAAACATGCTCATATTGAAGAAACTCTTGTGTCTGTAAAGATGGGACGAAGATGAAGTCTACATCAACAGCTTACAAGGATGTTGCCCATTGTATCCATCTAGAATGGATGGCTTTAGCATTACAAACACTTGCTTTTGTAACAGCCTCAAAGGCTGGCACGGGAGTAACGACAATAATGCATTTCTTTGCGCAAGTGGTTGCTCTTTAACTATAACCATCTGCACCGTAGTCAGTATTTTTTCAGTGGATACAAAACGCATTTCTGCACTGGAATATGAATGCGATTTATATGCAATCGACACTGTCTCATCTTCATTAAAGGTGACATAGGTAAAGCCAATCAAAAGACGCACATTTGATGGACGGAAAGCGGAACAAATTAAAACATTCACCCCCAGTCAAGAGATCTGTGTTAAATCCATCGTTCTTTTGCTCACCATGCCACCCCAGTTTAGACCACGCCATATGCAAGTCAGTCTTGACCCTGCTCCTCATGGGAACAGTCCTGGACCAGAAACAAGCATCCTGGAACCGGTTTCGGGGTTTCACCCCTCATCAGCCAGGCTAGCTTGAATCCAGTGGCACAGTGAGCCCGGGACCCACGTCTGGGCATACCCGGCGCACTTAGGGTGAAAAAGCAAAAGACACACAATTGATGGATGGAATGCGGAACAAATCAAAACATTCACCCCCAGTCAAGAGATCTTGGTTAAATCCATTGTTCTTTTGCTCACCATGCATCCCCAGTTTAGACACAGACCAAGCTAGCCTGGCTGAAGGAGGTGAAACCCAGAAACCTGTCCCAGGATGCTTGCTTCCGGTCCAGGGAGGACCTGGCCTGGCAGTTCGGGCTGGACTGTTCCCATAGGGAGCAGGGTCAAGACTGATTAGCATATGGCTGGGTTTGAACTGGAATGGCACAGGGAGCAAAAAAATGATGGATTTAGGCCCAGATCTCTGTACTGGGGTGAATGTTTGACATTGTTCAACATTCTGTCCATCAATTGTTTTTTTTGCATTTGTCACCCTGAGTGGGACGGGTATGCCCAGATGTGGGTCCTGTGCTCTTCATGCCACTGGAGTCAAGCTAGCCTGGGTAATGAGGAGTGAAACCCCAAAACCAGTCCCAGGATGCTTGTTTCTGGTCCAGGGAGGACCTGGTCTGGGAGTTTGGGCTGGACTGTTCCCATGGGGAGCAGGGTCAAGACTGATTTGCCTATGGCTGGGTTTAAACTGGAATGGCATGGGGAGCAAAATAGAAATGGATTTAGGCCCAGATCTCTGTACTGGGCTGAATGTTTGACATTGTTCAACATTCTGTCCATCAATTGTTCTTTTTGCATTTGTCACCCTGAGTGGGACTGGTATGCCCAGACGTGAGTCCCGTTCTCTCCATGCCAAAGGAGTCAAGCTAGTCTGGTTGATGAGGGTTGAAACCCCGAAACCGGTCCCAGGATGCTTGTTTCCAGTCCAGGATGGATTTTGGCCCAGATCTCTGTACTGGGGTGAATGTTTGACATTGTTCAACATTCTGTCCATCAATTGTTGTTTTTGCATAGGTAAAGCCAATGGCACCTGAAATTATACGGTTGTGTTGACACGTGTAATGAAGTGCCTTGTTGCAGCAAATCAGATTGTAAGGATCTGAGTATGTCTGTGTGTTCTGATGTACAATGAGAACTAGAAAAATCAAGATGAATCAATTATCTAATCTGTGTGCATATTCAGGTATGTAGGTTCTGCCAAAAGTAAGGAACCCTAACAAGGACTGCAGTTTCCGTAAGGTATTAGGACCCTGCATCAGTGGATACTTCTCCAGGAAGTGTAGTGCAAGGCTTTTGCCTTCATGTGTAAGTTCGTAACCGAAAAATAGGACACTTAGAAATGCTATATTAGATTTCTTAAAGTTGAACTTGTAGCCACAGTCAGCGAATCCCAATATTATGCGATCCACTCTGGCCAAATGTGTGTTTAACTCATCATCTATTAAGTAGATATCATCTACATAGGACAAAGCATCTGGGTCAATCTCTTGTAGAATTGACACTATGTGGGCAGCAAACAGTACAGTACTGTTTCCTATAGCCCATGGGGAGTCGTGAAAAATGACACTGAAAGTCGAGTGCTGAGAAGGCAGTTTAATCTCTGCTTTCAGCTGCTATATTTTGGCATGAAAAAAACATTGGAAATGTCCAAGCTTGTTTTGTAATTTTTACCAACTATATTATCTAACAGTTATTGTTTCTGTGTGCATTTTGTATTGCATAAGTGTGTATATGACTGTTTAAATGTCTGCAGTCTAAGACTATGCAATATGGATGATCCGGTTTCAAAACAGGAAAAAGAGGATTATTCATCCGAGAGACACAGGGTTCAATTACTCCCTGGTACTCCAACTGGGAGAGTATTCCTCTGACAGGTGCTTTAGCATCACATTTTATTTGGTATTGTGGTTGCACTTGTGGGCTGGACCGTATGGGTATTATATGATAAGGAGAATCCTTATTCCAGCCGACATGATTGCAATATAGAGCTGGGGCTACTGCAAGAGGCCATTCTGCTGCATAAGCTTGTTTGACTTCGTCAGGGACAAGTGCAGAGAAAGACAGAAGTATTACATCGTCACCTTGCGGGGATGTTTGGACATACTGCGGGGGCCAATCAACCTCCGCTAGAAGAATGTCGTATGACAAAGTAACATTTTCCTAGAATATAACTTTAATGGTGTACTGTATGTCACCCTCAAATTGTATGTGCAAATTATATAATCTCTCTGGAAGGACTACACGCCTGTCTGGGGTTTCAACTGTGGCAAAGTTATCAGTTGCTGTCAGAAACTCCTGGAGATTCCGACGCACTATAGTGGCGTATGCCGCGCTGTCAAGCAGAGTCAGCGCCCACCTCCTGTTCAGGAGGAGAGTTCTCAATGTTCGTGGCATATTTTGCAGTTATAGCTGCAACTTTCTTTTTCTGAAATTGGGGCTCAAATTGAGGAAGTTTCTCCTCTTTCTTTATCTTCATGTGAGATGAGCGTTGTGAGTCCCTCTTTGGTTTCACATACTCTTCCTGTCTGTGTTTAAAATGCACTCCTCTCTCGTATTATTGGAACGAGAAGGACGAGTATCAGAAAGCTGATACCGATCAAGAGCTCTGATTTGTGAGTGGTCATGCAAATTATAGTGTCTGTCAGATCCCCCTCAAGGCTTGGCTTTTTCTTTAGGTTTGAGTTTGTCCCATCGCTTTTTAACAAAGCTGGGCTTGGCTTGGCAGTCTCCTTGTCAGAACTAGGTTTGCCAATTTGTGGTTTACTGGGCCTAGTTCCCAAATTATTGCATCCCATAGAAGTATATACTTCAGCAATAATTATAGGTAGCTCGTGTTCCTGGTTGAGTGGTGCAACCTGAGCGAGCCGCTGCCGTATAGCCAGAAAAGCTGTTTTACCTTTTAACGTTAGACAGAACCATTGAGGACGATACAGGAAGGTTTCCCATTAGTTTTATCCACAAATCCAGGGCAGCAGCTTCCCCATGTTTGTTCTATATTTGTTTTAACACCTCCGGCAAGACTGACATAGACGGAGTACCATGTGTTATGGTATAGACAGCGGCAAAGAATGTGCCCCAACTGGCGCAGTCACCTATTATGGGCACGATCCCATGGGGTAAGCACATAGTCCATATTCTGTGCTTGTCTTATGGTCCTGTAAGGGGAAACACAGCTTCAATTTGAGCGATCCAAAAAGGGATTTCTTCATGATTTGTGAGAATTTTGCCCATAATTGAATTAACAATTACAGGACTTATAGTTGGCACTGCAGGCATCTGGGCTTGTTCTGCTAAGCCGGCTCTTGCTGGAACCGCCAGCTAGGTGCTCAAAATATATTGAGTTAAACGTCTGTAGAGATACTTGTAGCTCATTAACATTGAGACTTTGTAGGTTAGGGTATGGTGTATAACCAGCTAATGCTGGCCAGGTGGGCCCTTCATTATTAAGGGGACCCATGCGTACTGGTGCAAGTACTAGTATAAGGGCGCCCGGAACAAATTTTGATGTTCCCAATGCGAAAGTGGATTTTTTAAGAGCACATATGCTCTGTATTGTTACAGTGGGGGTGCATTAATGTATGCATGAAATGTGCCTGAATTAGCATCTGCAGGTGGACAATTTACCCAAGAGTAAAAGACTTCTAAGTGGTAGCCATTGTGGGCTTCAATCACAAAGATAAAGTCACTGCCTGCAGCACCAAGGCCATGCAAAGTAACATGTGCCATTATCAAAATAGTAATGGAAGCAAAGTGCATACACAAATATGGAGAATCCTTTTAAAGGTTCAAGTATGAACAAACAGCAGAAAAAAAGAGGTGCTTCCTAAAAATACAGTGGAGAATATATCTCCAACACCACGGGGGTCTCTGGTGGTAGGTGTGAGGGAACTACGGGCTCGCACAAGCCCTACTCAGGAGACCTGCTGAATTAGTACCAGACCATTGTTGGTGGTGCCATGTTGCAGGGAGTCTGTTTGGAAACAGAACTGTGCCTTGGGAGAACAGGACGTCAGAATTTGGTCCAAATCTGACTAGCTCATAGTGCCTCACCTGAACTCCTAACCTTCCAGAGTAACAGGTGATTTTGGCAAACCTAGAACATAAACCTGTAGTCCCCAAGGGAATCGTTGGAACAGATAATCACCTTTCGTTCTCACTTGTGCACGTTTATAGTATATAAAGAAGAGACACGAAGGAAGTTTAAATTTCTATTTATTGAAACTATCGTCATCTATTTTGAAGCATGTGTGCTGCGATTAATAGACAAATACAACTGAGCAACGTAATCAACATTACTAGCAGACTAATGAAAAGCCCAACCATGGCAACTAATATATCTGTCTAGGCCGACCCTCACTATGTGAACACAGGGATGTTGTATAAGTGTTCTCTAGGATTAGCACCCCCCACTCCATACCTGGTGTGTGTAGTTGGGTGGTCTCATAGCTGTAAAAACAGTTTATGCACTGCTGCTGCCTCAGTACAAGACTGGTCAGTCTGCTGGAATTCTCCCACCGGCTCTCCAAGGGTCCGAGATGCAGTTTATATGATACGAACTATTGTGTTAGAAAACTGCAGCTGTGCTACTGTGTTGAGTCTAAAAATGTTAGGAGATGTTGCTGACCGGGCACAAGAAAATAGTACACCATGTTGTTCGACCTTGTACGAAATGTTCAGACTGAATCCAAGAAGTCACTGAATAACAAATAATATGCGCAGCGTATTTCTAAAATAATTCCATGTCACAAAAATAAATGTATTATGTGTGGCTGTGCGAAGCAAAGGCAGACTAAATCTGCTAATACATGTAAATAAGGGTGAACTAAAGTGGGCCAGAAGGGGAAATACTACAGGAAAAGAAGTCATGACACTATTTAGACAATTTTTTCTTGGTTGGTGCCCCGCAGTCCCGGGTTTGTCAGGAAGTTTGATGTTGCTTTAGGATTTGATTCAGGATGTGGGTGTCCCATTGGCGCCGGAAAAGACAGTGGTACCAGTGCAGGTGCATACTTTTTGGGGCACTGAGTTGGATTCTCACAGGATGGAGAATTGCCAGAGGAGAAGAAACAGCGTTGTCAAGAGCTCCTGGTCAGGATTGTGGACAAGGCCAAGGTGCAAGTGAAGGACATACAGGTCCTGCTAGGTCAGTTGAATTTTTCGTGCCAGGAAGTAAGGGCAGGCAGGACGTTCTGTAGGAGGTTGGCTTGGGATCTGGCAGGGAAGTCTCTCCCACACCACATGGTGGTGAGCGGAAGAGTGGCCAGAGGCGTGGAAGCGGGGGGAGCGGAGCATTTACTTCCTTGAGTTTTTCCTATTGGTGTTTGCAGTTTGTCTGTATTGCGCCAATTTGCTAAAAGAACAGTCATGTTCAACGTGGACAATATGCCAGTGGTGAGCATTGTCAATCAACAGTCGGCATGGGAGCCGAAGGTTTGGCAATTGTTACAGGTTTTTTGTGTTGGAGTGTTTGCGCATGAATGTCTCTTACAAAGTACGACATATTGCTGGAGTAAACAATAAAATTCCCAATGCTCTTTCTCATTTCCAGTGGACGAGGTTCCGTGGGCTTGCACCGTGGGCCGACGAGATGAAGACTGCGATGCCGACTCATTTGTGGTCCGTGAGCTACAGCATGTGATGCAGCTTATCTTCTGCTCGTTGTCGGAGTCTACTAGCAAGGCATACGGGCTTGTGTGGGACGAGTTGGTGCAGTCAGGGGCGGTGCGATATAGCGGTGCAGATGGAAGTCAAGCCTGGCAGAATGATGTGGTTCATTTCATTATGTCTCTGATTGACAAGGGTTTGTTGTCCTTCCCTATAGCTGGGAAGTTGGCAGGTGTGGCGTTCTATGGGAAACTGTGGTAGGGATATGAGCCGTCGGCGGGGGAAATGGGGAAGCGTATTCTGGAAGGCTGGTCAAGAGAGAGGGGCACTGGGGCGAAAGAGCGACGCCCCATCTTGCTGGACATATTGAAGCAGGTGATTTGCATGCAGCTGATCGCTTGTAAGGATGATTGGGAGACTCTGGTTTTCTGGGATTATGGCTTGGTTGTTTTTCGACACATTCTGGGTTACTGAGGTGGTCGGCTCTAAGGTCCAGGTGGGCAGGATGTACGTACGCTTTCTGGTGCAGTTCAGGTTTGGATCCCAAAATAAAAAATGGACCAGTCGGGCAGGGGCTGCTGTGTGACGATGAGAGTGTATCTGGATGTGTGGGTTTGCCCCCGAGATTGGTGCGTGTCATTGTTCCGGCAAGGGGGGGATCAGGGAGGTTTTTCGGCATGCGAATGGGATGCGTTTTGTGAAAGGCGCAGGGTGTTTTGGGGTATGGAGCCCAGGATTTCGGGACACACTCATTTTGGGAAGGCAATGGAGGCACAGCGCTGGGGTTGGACGGCGGCAGAGATTAGGCACATGGGGCTTTGGCGATCAGATTGTTAACAGCACTCTTAGCGACTTGGCTGGGTTGTTCACAAATTAAATTAACATGATCCTTTTTTCTCCTACGTTGCATTGCAGCTCCTGGGAGAGGGCATAGTGAGGTTTGGATATGTGGGCGCTCATCCGTAAAGTGGGCAGTGAGGCATGCTGATACCAGGAGAGGAGGATGACAAATGAGACTTTCTAATACGGTGGTGCAGATACAATAGTTTGGAAAAGGGGGCATGCGATGGCATGAGTTGTTGACCAAGTTAAATTCATTGGCAAGGGGCAGCCCCTGCTCGGATGTCCTGCTTTTGCACATAGGAGAAAATAACTTAGTACAGTTGAAGGGACTAGTGTAAAGCACAATTTTTTTTAAATCAAAGTGTCATGGTCTGGTACCACTATTGTGTTGACCAAGTTCATGCCGAGAAGAGTCTGGCGGGGGCAGCAAAACCTGGGGCTATTGACAGGGCAAGTAGGAAGGGGAACAGGGAACTGCGGAGTTTGTTTTTTCTTGAACACTGTGGCATAAAATATGAGATGTTGGGGCTCTTTCGCAACGATGGAGTGCATCTGTCCATCTATGGGGTGGAATTGTATTTTATGCAAGTAAGGAACGTGTTGGCGGAAATGTTGCATTTCCTGGTGGGGATGTAAAATGCTACTGTCTGGGGGAGGGAGGAGGACAGAAAAACTCTGTGATTTTTCTGGTGGTGGTTGGTACACAAGTTTAAAAGTTATTGCAAGAAAAGTTGGCCATGTTGGGACCCAGTCGAGGTTTTGGGGGGGAGGGGAGAGGGAGTTTATAAATGGAATAAGATGGCAACAGTGGTGTATGCACGAGGGTTGGATGCAAGGAGTTTGAGTAAGAAGAGTTGTGATTGGATTTTGGTTGGTTTGGTTTGTGAAGGGTTGTCTATGGAAGGAGGATTTGGATAGTTATTAAGATGTATAATGATGTTTAGTATGCAAGACATAAAGCCAGGGTTGACATAAAGCTTGTGCACCTGTTTCATTAAAGCGGCCTTTTGCACACTATCACATAGTCAGTCGTTCTTGGATATGCCATCCCGCCCGAAGAATGCTGATGTCAATAACAGAGCAGAAGCTAACATATCGAATGACACGCTGGAAACAAACTTGCCCGCTGCTTTCCTGTCAAGTGGCACTTTGATCGACAGCAGTGTAAACATGCAATAAATGAAAGCTACCATGTTTAGGTCTTATCTTAAGATACTCTTAGGTCAGTCAATGGCTATCTTAAGGCTCTTTACGCAGTTCTGCAGAGCATTTTCGTTCAATTGTACTGCCATCCTTCATAAAAAGAAAGCCACATGTGAAGCGCTGCTAAGACTCTGGAGTAGAGTTGTGAATATCCAGTCCAGCTGGAAACACAAAATGGTTTCTGCCTCGAACAGAAGTTGGTGGTGGATAGATAGGACACCGCTTCAAAATAAGATACTAGTGGGATGCCGAATTGCTGTATTAATGATACAAGTATTGGCAAACCCAATTTACAGTAAATCAAAAGAAACCGCTATGGCACAACCAGCGTTGACAGCACCATAGAGCTTTGTTTTGATCTACTTTAAGCAATGTTGCATAGCAGCGTGCGCTGCTGTGCAATAGGACTTTGAACAGAATTGGGGGTTGGTAGTGGTAATAACAAGAGAGAGAAGGGCGGTAAACAAATGTGCTGCGGGAGGCGGCAGGATGGATTTAAGTGAACAACGGCAGGTTGGGGTTGTTTTAAGAATGGACGGCGGGAGGAGGGAGGGTTGAAAAGATCGTATGGCATGAAGGGTCAATATTGGGGCGGAGGTTATCAACTCGTAGAGCAGGTGGAGGGCAGAGCTGATTGCAGGTGGGATCCTGCACCATTCAGCACAGTGGGCGATAGATGTCCCGCAGCCTGTCCCTGAGATGGAGCAGGGCAAGGTGGCAGATGTGCAGCAGCCTATCCTTGCGAAGGAGCAGTGTTTAGTGGACGCCTGACAGCCATGGTGGAGGGGAAGACCCTCCATCTATAGTAGGAGCGCCTCCCCGTCCCTCCCGTGAAGCGCAGGCACAGGCTGTCCGATCCGTCTCAGCACCGCAAATCAACAAGTGGTAGGGGAGTGCTGTGGGCTTGGCTAGAGCAGCACAAGGGAGCAGGAGGAGGGCAGGGAGAGTGCATTCAAAAACAAACACATAGCGATCCGGTGCTGGAAGACAACGGGGCCACATGCACTTGTATGGAGTGCGGGAAGAAAGTAAAAAAAATGTTTAAAATATTCCAAAACAATAATTAAATTCCGTAAGAAGCACAACAGCACAAATCATGTTCAGCAGCCAAACATGCTTGCTCGCAAAGAAAAAAGTAGGTCGGAAAAAGTGTATGGGAAGTTAAAATGAAGTACATGGGTAAGCTCCACTGATAAGAAAAACACACAAAGAACAACAGGAAACAGCATGCTACAATCAACAGAAACTGAGGAAAACAAAGTGGCAAGCACACAAACAAATGAAAAGTAAGAGAGGGCTGTAAGCCCCCTTTAAGATTTATATTTGATTACCAGAGATTTCACAAGCACTGTGCAGGCGAAACCTAAAAAGGGAGTGGGAAAGAGAAAAGCTGAGGTCAGTACATATGTCTCCACCTTCTGTGCAGACTTGATTGAGAGAGTAAGGCGGCTGGCTGTGAAATAAAGACTGTCCTGCAGACAGGCGCGGTCGGTGGTAGGAGTGCCGGTCGGGCGGTGACGTGGGGCGGGGGAGGGGCAGAGTGGGGGGTAGTAAACTACGGATTAAGGCCCAATACAGGTAAGTAAACATTTAAATAAATAAAACGAATTTCGTTGCGCGCACTGCATCGCATTTGGCGATGCAGCGCTCACAACGAAATTCGTTTTATTTATTTAAATGTTTACTTACCTGTATTTGGCCTTAATCCGTAGTTTACTACCCCCACCCGGTCCCTCCCCCGCCCCACGTCACCGCCCGACCAGCACTCCTACAACCGACCGCGCCTGCCTGCAGATGATTTCTCGTATTCCACTATTTTTTAAAAGAACCTCTGAAAACTATGTTGCACTTAGCCCTGTAAAGACTGTATATACCCAATGAGCTTTGATGCAACAGCAAGGTGACAATCACACTTATGCATGGAAACATTTTACATTTGTGAAAAATTGAAAACGGAACCCTATAGCCTAACGTAGGAATGAGGGAAAGGACCCGGCATTGAGTTGACAAGCCCTGAAGAGAAACAAGAACATTACTAAGTACTGGTGAGGTGAAAAAAACTATGTCTTTCTACCTGGACTTATATGGAATAATAATAGCTCATGAGTGGGGCCTCCGCATCCACTGTATAGCATGGAGTCAGATAAAAATATGGTACTTGCAATAAGGTGAACGAGATGTCAGTCATGTTTGTGACAAAGTAACCCTCCCTCCAAACTCTAAACCAAGCCCTACGTAACTAACTGAACCCAAGCCTCAGGTCTTAAACAAAAGATAAAGGGCCAAATGTATAAAATGTTTTTGAGTTTGTATATGTTCCGATTCGCTAAATCGGGCTGTTTGTGAATGCAAAAAGGCCTTTTCTTATGTACTAAACCCATTTGCTCCCCTTCACTGGCGAAGTGAATGAATACGGAATCGTTATTTTTACGACATTAAATTTGCATTTGTATTTTGCGATTTCTTAATGGCAAATCGCAATTTAAATGTAACTAGCATTCCCAAATTGTGACCAGTCAGAAAATGTTCGTTTTGCATGTGCAAATTACCAATAACTAAAAACTGGTGGTAACCAGGTACAACCTACACAAACAGTCTCAGAATGCACCTTTTTTTCCACAATTGCTGCTCTGTACATGATGGCTAGGAGGATGAGGCTACAGGCTGGTTTGCAGGGTAGGAGGAAATGAAATGAGCGCATATTTAGAGTCAGAGTTACCATTTTCCAACAGACAGAGGAGGAAATCTTTGATAAAGCACAATATCGGAGCCAACAATATTTTATAACAAAAATATTGTGTCAAAAATATTGTTTACAAAAATATCGCTTCCGTACCCTTATAATAGTAAGTACAAAAATATCGAAAAAAATATTGTTTCACACTAATATTGTTAAAAAACATACAAAAATATTGTTTCTTAACATATATATTTTTAAGGTAGTAAATCTTAAATATTTTAATATATACCATCAATATAATGTTAATTAAATAAATCTCACTTATACTATATATACTTATATAAACACACATACATGTGTGTGTGTGTTTATAAATATATACATATATTGTATATATATTGATATATTGTAACACAAAATTATTAAAAATATATCTTTTACACAATATAATATTTTTTTAGTTCAATTATTTAAATGTACTACTATAAAAAGCACTTTATATATATATATATATATATATATATATGTGTGTATTTTGTTGCATGAAACATAGAAAATATTAACAATTCAATTCCACACTGTTACATAAATGGCTAAACACAAATAAAAAATAAAAAAACAAAAAAGATAATTAAATTTTTTTTTTAGAAAAAATAAAAATATAAACAAATACTATAAAATTGTAATTATAAACAAATACTAATTATATACATTTAAACAATATTAGAATATGTATTTGAATCTGGGAATAATACATACACTATTGACACTCCAGTTTATGCAACAGTAGAAAAAGTGAAGAACTTCGGAGGGGTTAAATATATTATTCCCACTCCAAACAGTGTAACATTGGGAAAGTAATGGACTTTAGGGGGTTATATTTACTATTCCCACTCCAGTCTGTGCAACAGTAGGGTAAGTGTTGGACTTTGGAGGGGTTACATTTACTATTCCTATACCAGTCTGTGTAACAACGGCCGAATTTCTCTGGTTTTGTACGAATGAAATGTCCAACTAACTAGAACGTCCCTGTAACCTTTCATTTTTTCAGTGAATTTCTAAGGTTTTTTAGATGCTAATTTCAAACTATAACGTCCCTGAAACCTATGGTTTTTTCAGTGAATTTCAAAGGTTTTTTAAATGCTCATTTCTAACTATAACGTCCCTGAAACCTATGGTTTTTTCAGTGAATTTTAAAGGTTTTTTAAATGCTAATTTCTAACTATAATGTCCCTGCAACCTATGGTTTTTTCAGTGAATTTCTAAGGTTTTTAAATGGAAATTTCTAACTATAACGTCCCTGAAACCTGTGGGTTTTTCAGTGAATTTCTAAGGTTTTCTAAATGCTAATTTCTAACTATGCCTACAGAGGTAGGACATGTGCAGACAGAGGAAGAAAGGCGCAGAAAGTAGCAAGAGAAATACAGAAAGAGGCAACAGAAGTCCAGAAAGAGGAAGAAAGGTGCAGAAAGAAGCAAGAGATATGCAGAAAGAACCAACAGAGGTGCAGAAAGAGGCCTTGTTGCAAAGTCATCCTGTGCCCTGGGCACCCCCCAACTTTTTGCTGACTGATACTGGTGGTAACTGACTCTGACTGACCCTGGGCACTGCCTAACCAGGCCTGGAGCCAGTGCTTTGCTGAAAGACACTTAGAATACAGTGAAAACACCTACATACACTAGGCTACACTATGGGTTGGGGTACCCCTGTGATTGGCATGACCTCCCCTGTAAGGCCCTAGTACATAATAGGGCAGGGGGATTAAAACTACCTCTAAGCCCCTAGCATATAATAGGGCATGGCAGTTTAGAGGCCAGCAGCCCTTTTCTGCACTTGCATGTGTGCACTGCTGAGCCTTAGGTCAGTTTAAAAGTAGCCCTGTGTGTGCTGAAAGAGGCAAGAGAGGTGCACAAAGAGGCAAGAGAAGTACAGAAAGAAGCAACAGATGTGCAGCAAGAGGGAAGAGGGTTGCAGAAAGAGGCAGGAGAAGTGCAGAAAGAAGCAACAGAGGTGCAGAAAGAGACAAGAGAAGTTCAGAAAGAGGCAGCAGAGGTGCAGAAACAGGCAGAAGAGGTGCAGAAAGAGGGAACGGGGTGCAGAAAGAGAGAAGAGGGGTGCCGAAAGAGGCAAGAGGGGTGCAGAAATTTGCAAGAGAGGTGCAGAAAGAAGCAAGAGCAGTGCAGTAAGAAACAACAGAGGTGCAGAAGGAAGCAAGAGGGCTACAGAAAGAGGCAAAAGAAGAGCAGAAACAAGCAAAAGAGATGCGGAAAGAGGCCAGAGGGGTGCAGAAAGAGGCAAGAGGGGTGCAGAAAGAGGCAAGAGAGGTGCAGAAAGAGGCAAGAGAGGTGCACAAAGAGGGAAGAAAGGTGCAGAAAGAGGCAAGTGGGGTGCAGAAAGAAGCAAGAGAGGTGTAGAAAGAAGCAAGAGAAGTGCAGAAAGAAACAACAGAGGTGCAGAAATAGGGAAGACAAGTGCAGAAAGAGACAACAGGGGTGCAGAAAGAAGCAAGACAGGTGCAGAAAGAAGAAAGAGAAGTGCAGAAAGAAGCAAAAGAGGTGCAGAAAGAGGCAAGAGAAGTTCAGAAAGAGGCAGCAGAGGTGCAGAAACAGGCAGACGGGGTGCAGAAAGGTGCAGAAAGAGGGAACAGGGGTGCAGAAAGAGAGAAGAGGGGTGCCGAAAGAGGCAAGAGGGGTGCAGAAATTTGCAAGAGAGGTGCAGAAAGAAGCAAGAGTAGTGCAGTAAGAAACAACAGAGATACAGAAGGAGGCAAGAGGGGTGCAGAAAGAGGCAAGAGCAGTGCAAAAAGAACCAAGAGACGTGCAGGAAAAGGGAAGAAGGGTGCAGAAAGAGGCACAAGGGGTGCAGAAAGAAGGAAGAGAAGTGCAGAAAGAAGCAACAGAGGTGCTGAAAGAGGCACGAAGGGTGCAGAAAGAGGCAAGAGAAGTGCAGAAAGAAGCAACAGAGGTATAGAAAGAGGCAAGAGTGGTGCAGAAAGAGGGAAGAGAGGTGTAGAAAGAAGCAAGAGAGTTGCAAAAAGAGGGAAGAGGGGTGCAGAAAGAGGCAACGGGGGTGCAGTAAGAAGCAAGTGAGGTACAGAAAGAGGCAAGAGAGGTGCAGAAAGAGGCAAGAGAAGTGCAGAAAGAGGCAAGAGAATTGCTGAAAGAAGCAACAGAGGTGTAGAAAGAAGCAAGAGAAGTCCAGAAAGAGGCAAGTGAGATGCAGAAAGAGGCAAAAGAGGTGCAGAAAGAGGGAAGACGAGTGCAGAAAGAGACAACAGGGGTGCAGAAAGAAGCAAGACAGGTGCAGAAAGAAGCACAGGAAGTGCAGAATGAAGCCACAGGGGTGCAGAAAGAGGCAAGAGAAGTGCAGAAACAGGCAAGAGAATTGCAGAAACAGGCAATAGAGGTAAAGAAAGAGGGAACAGGGGTGCAGACAGAGGCAAGAGAGGTGCAGAAACAGGTAAGAGGGGTGCAGAAAGAGGCAAGAGGGGTGCAGAAATTTGCAAGAGAGGTGCAGAAAGAAGCAAGAGCAGTGCAAAAGAACCAACAGAGGTGCAAAAAGAGGCAAGCGAGATGCAGAAGGAGGCAAGAGAACTGCAGAAAGAAGCAAGAGAGTTGCAGAAACAGGCAAAAGGGGTGCAGAAAGAGGGAACAGGTGGGCAGACTGAGGCAAGAGAGGTGCAGAAAGAGAGAAGAGGGGTGCAGAAAAAGGCAAAAGGGATGCAGAAATTTAGAACAGAGGTGAAGAAAGGAGCAAGAGCAGTGCAGAAAGAACCAGCAGAGGAGCAGAAAGAGGCAAGAGGGGTACAGAAAGAGGCAAGTGAAGTGCAGAATGAAGCAAAACAGGTGCAGAAAGAACCAACAGAGGTGCAAAAATAGGCAAGAGGGGTGCAGAAAGGGTTAGGAGAGGTGCACAAAGAGGCAAGAGGGGTACAGCAAGAGGCAGGAGGGGTGCAGAAAGAAGGAAGAGAACTGCAGAAAGAAGCAACAGAGGTGCTGAAAGAGGCACAAAGGGTGCAGAAAGAGACAAGAGAGGTGCAGAAAGAAGCAACAGAGGTACAGAAAGAGGCAAGAGTGGTGCAGAAAGAGGAAAGAGGTGTAGAAAGAGGCAAAAGAGTTGCACAAAGAGGAAAGAGGGGTGCAGAAACAGGCAAAAGGGGTGCTGAAAGAAGCAAGTGAGGTGCAGAAAGAGGCAAGAGAGGTACAGAAACAGGCAAGAGAGGTGCAGAAACAGGCAACAGAAGTATTGAAAGAGGCAAGAGAGGTGCAGAAAGAGGCAAGAGAACTGCAGAAAGAGGGGTGGTGCAGAAACAGGGAAAAGGGGTGCAGAAAGAAGCAAGTGAGGTGCAGAAAGAGGCAAGAGAGGTGCAGAAAGAGGCAAGAGAGGTGCAGAAAGAGTCAAGAGAGGTGTAGATACAGGCAACAGAAGTGTTGAAAGAGGCAAGAGAGGTGCAGAAAGAGGCAAGAGAACTGCAGAAAGAGGCAAGAGAGTTGCAGAAACAGGCAAAAGGGGTGCAGAAACAGGGAACAGGTGGGCAGACTGAGGCAAGAGAGGTGCAGAAAGAGTGAAGAGGGTTGCAGAAAGAGGCAAGAGAGGTGCAGAAAGAAGCAACAGAGGTGCAGAAAGAAGCAAGATTAGTGCAGAAGGAGTCGACAGAGGTACAGAAAGAGGCAAGAGGGGTGCAGAAAGAGGCAAGAGAAGTGCAGAAAGAAACAAAGGTGCAGAAAGAGGCAAGAGAAGTGTAGAAAGAGGCAAGAGAGGTGCAGAAACAAGCAGGAGAGGTGCAGAAAGAGGGAACAGGGGTGCAGAAAGAGGCAGCAGAGGTGCAGAAAGTGGAAGAGATGAGCAGAAAGAGGCAAAAGAAGTGCAGAAAAAAAAGAAAGTTGCAAAAAGAAGCAACAGAAATACAGAAAGTGGCAAGAGAGGCGCAGAAAGAAGCAAGAGTGGTTTGCACACCATTAGTACCAATTTAACTCCCACATATAGCAATAAGTAACAGGTGACCATTCTAGTTTTGCAAAGGGCCTTCCACCACGCTGTAACACTTGTTGCTGCACTTTTGGTAACGTTTGAGCCGTTTGAGCTAGAAACAAGGCTTTTTTTGTTCAAATCTGCAGATTAGGCAGCAGATGATGGATTATGTGGCTAATGCGGAAAATGTATAATTGTGCAAAAGTCGGTGCAGCCAAACAGTCGCATAATTCCAGTGGCCCTGCTCATACGTCTGACTAGGTCCAGAAGTGCTCCTCAGTGATTCCTTCTTTTTTTTGTCTCATTGAGTTGATAATTTAGCTTCTATGGAAATGAGGAAGACTAAACCCGAGGTTACCACTCCACAACACAGACTACCATACCACAGAATTACTCTCCATAACACATAATCCCACTCTACATAATTCTTATACACTAAATACCACATACTTTCTATCCACATAATTTCACTGCACAACATACCACATAATTCCACTACACACAAAGTACATCCACTCCAAAAAATATTAGTAAAAAACTTTTAGATTTACAACGCCAAGAGCTCTTGCAAATGCAAGACCTATTACATTACAAATGCTTCTTTAACTGGTAGTCGCGTTTGCAGAGTGGTGGAGAAAGGGGGCTGGGCCTCCAACCAGCGCTCAGGAATTCCGCTGCATAGGACTTACAGGAGGTACCAGGAGGGCTACTTGGCCGCCAAAGTCCCTCAGGAGTAAAGTGGACTTCATACCCCAACCAGTACTGTGCCAGGAGGGGCCTTTGCAGAGTGGTGGGGAAAGGTGAGCGTGGCATCCGAAGACCTCTCAGCAATCCCACTGTGTAGGACTTACTGGAGGTAACAGGAGGGGTAGTTGTCCCCCAAGGTAAACCTTGGGGTCCAACTACCCCTCCTATTACCTCCAGTAAGTCCCACACAGCAGGATTGCTAAGTTCTCATAGCAGGCCACACCCCCTTCCCCACCACTCTGCAAACGCACTTCCTGGCATGCTCTTGGATGAGGATTAAAGTCCCCTTCGCTGCTGGGGGTCCTTAGGGGCCAACTAGCCTACCTGATACCTCCAGTATGTCCCAGATAGTGGGATTGCTGAAAGGCGGACATAGGCCACGCCCCCTTTCTCCACCACTCTGCAAACGCGCCTCCTGGCGCGTTCTGGGTTGGGGGATTAAGTCCCCTTGAATCCTGAGGGTCCCTAGGGGCCAACTAGCCCACCAGGTACCTCCAGTAAGTCCCACACAGCTGGATTGCTGAGAGTGGTCCGAGGCCACGCCCCCTTTTTACACCACTCTGCAAACGCGCCTCCCCGGGGCTGCGGGGGGGCTGCGTGCCCCCGCGCACATAATGGATAAAGCCCCGGGGAGGTGGCGTTCCCCGGGGCTGCGGTTTATTGCACATTGCCCCCGGACCTGGCCCACCGGGGGCTTATAGAAAAGGAAGCGCGGGAGGCCCCCTTTTCTTGTGTTTTTTATCATTTCTCGGTTACCGAGTCACAAGATGGCTGCCAACACTTCCTGGTTTGGAGTGTTGGCAGCCAATCAAAATGAAGCTCGTGCTCGGGAGGATTCGCGAATCCTCTTCGGTGCTCAGATATCGATATTTTTATCCCGCCAGTAGGTAATATATATATATATATATATGTATATATATATATATATAGAGCATTTCCGAAAATAAACACTGCTTTAGTTTTCTTCAACGTCACAGCTTGTCTATGTTTAAACAAGCACAGCATGATATGTTGTGAAATATGCTGTCACGTGCCATACCTGGTTATGTTAAAACAAATGATGCTTCACTGATGCATTATGGGACTATTAGTCCTCCATGATTTTTCTACAGTGATGTGGTAGTAAGAGGGCATTCAGCTACGCTAATTTTATACAGGTGGTATGCGCAGGAATGTTTATGTCCTGGAAAAACTGGCATGATTATTCTATGTTGTTTCTGAGTCATAGAGGATTGTATGCAATTTGATAAAATGTTATCAGAACTAGGCTGTTCGGCAGTTGTGAGGCAAGCAGTAATATTCAATCAATTCAGATAATCCGTGTCCACACTATGATACAATTAAAAACAGCCCAGTTGACACATTAGTGCTATCCGAGGTGGTTTGCGCTAATCTTTTTAGTTATAGAACAGAAGTGGTTTTAATAATTGAAACACGTTTATACTTCATGCTTAATGTGCAATGTGTTGCAGATGTAGTATGATAGCGCATTTGTATTGGCAATAAAAATGACTATTGGTGCAGTTTTAAACATTTTAAACAGCCATACAATGTTATCACATGATTCGCTGTATTGATGTACACATTGCATAATATGTATATGCATTAGGCATTGTATATTATCTTGTATCAGTATGTAGTATTTTTACTTTATCTATTAAGTTGAGACTATATATAGAAAGAAAAAAATGGCGCTCATCAGATTGACAAAGGCTGTCGTTACAGCCAAAACGCTTCCCTCCTGGTAGCTGGGTCGAGGGTGACCCATTGCAATAAAGAAGCCATATCCCTGCAATCCTCGTGTGCGTGCTCTTTTCCTTTGGGAGCAGGGGTTGTGTTATATATATATATATATATATATATATATATATATATATATTCACTGAAAAAACCATAGGTTTCAGGGACGTTATAGTTAGAAATTAGCATTAAAAAAACCATTGAAATTCACTGAAAAAACCATAGGTTCCAGGTACGTTATAGTTAGAAATTAGCATTTAAAAAACCTTAGAAATTCACTGAAAAAACCATAGGTTTCAGGGACGTTATAGTTAGTTGGAGATTTCACTCGTACAAAACCAGAGAAATTCAGCCGTTACAGTTAGTTCAGCTAACTATAACTCGCGCCTCCGCAATGCACTGCTGACGACGTCACATATTACATCATTCATGACATGGTCAGTGACATCACTGATGACATCACTGATGACATCTCAAATGACATCACTGATGACATCATCCAGTGACTGTGTGTTTCTTTAAAGTTTAAATATGTTTTATATATATGCCAAGGTGTATTGAAGAATGAGTGGGTGTATAAGTGTCTGGATGGAGGATTTAGTAGGTGCGTGACTGACTGTTTAAGTGAGTGATTAAATGTGTCTTACTGAATGCATGGGTTAGTGACTAAACTGTGTGAATGTCTGTATCAGTCTGTCTGTTGTTGTATAAGCTGCTGCATGGGTTGGTCAGTAGCTACATGAGTGTCTATATGGGTTATCGATTGGTTGCCTGAGTATTTGTATGGGTGCCTGAGTGTGTGTGTGTGGGTGGGTGGGAGGTGTGTGACTCTGTGCATAGATGTTTGAGTGGTTGATTCACTGGGTGTATGGGTTCAAGAGTGCATGTGGAAACAGCTGTATGGGTGGGTAAGTGTGTGTATGGGTGTGTTGGTGAGTGAATGGATGTCTCAGTGGTACATGTCCAAGTAACTACATATATAAAAGGCAGTGTATGTGAGAGTTGGAGTATATAAATGACTATACGTGAGTCAGTGATTGTGAGAGTGGCTGTATGGATGAGTGTGTACTTGTATCAGTGATTGTATAAGAGAGTAAGTATGCGTTTGTTTTTGTATGAATAAGTGATGTGGTGTGTGTATAACTGTATAGGTGAGTAAATGGAAGTGTGATTGATTCTTTGCATGACTGACTAGGTGTGTGAGTAACTCTGGATGAGTGGTGGTGTGTGAGTGTCTGTATAGGTGTATGAGTGCATATGATAGTGTTGCATTGATGAGTGACTGCATGTATGAGTGACTGTATGGGTGAATGAGTGGATGTGTGTGTAGACCTAGGAATCAGTGAGTGCGTATATAGTAACTGGTATTGGTGTGTCGATGGTTTCGAAAATGGTAGTCTGTATTTTACAGTGGGTGTATCAAAGGTTATATTAGGGTGTGAGGAGGTGCATCAGATTTTCACGTGGATGATGTCATCAGTGATGTCATTTGAGATGTCATCAGTGATGTCACTGACCATGTCATGAATAATGTAATATGTGACATCATCAGCAGTGCATTGCGGGGGCGCGAGTTATAGTTAGCTGAACTAACTATAACGGCGGAATTTCTCTGGTTTTGTACGAGTGAAATCTCCAACTAACTATAACGTCCCTGAAACCTATGGTTTTTTCAGTGAATTTCTAAGGTTTTTTAAATGCTAATTTCTAACTATCAAATAGCAGTCTCGTTTTCAGAGTGGTGGAGAAAGGTGAGCGTGGCCTCCAAACCCCTTTTAGCAATCCCACTGTGTGGGATTTACTGGAGGTAACACGAGGGGTAGTTAGCCCCCAACGTCAACCTTGGGGGCCAACTACCCCTTTTATTACCTCCAGTAAGTCCCACACAGCAAGATTGCTAACTTGTTATATGAGGCCCTGCCCCCTCCCTGCCTCACTGTGCAAACGCGCCCCCTGGCGCGTTGTAAGTTAAGGGATTAAGTCCCCTTCAATCCTGAGGGTCCCTGGGAACCAACTAGCCCACCAGGTACCTCCAGTAAGCTCCCCGGGGCTGGGGGTTTGTAACGGACCCCCGAATTGCAATGATTATGTGCCCCGGGGAGGTGGTGGTCCCCGGGGCATGTGGGGGGGTTCTTGCCCCCCCACACATGTTTTAAAATATTTTAAAAAAAGAGCCCCGGGGAGGTGGCGGTCCCCGGGGCAGCGGGGGGGCCGTGTGCCCCTGCGCATATTTAAGAAAAGCCCCGGGTGGGTGGCGGTCCCCGGGGCTTGGGGGGGCCACAGATTAAAAAACAAGCCCTGGGGAGGTGGTGGTCCCCGGGGCTGCTGGAGGGCCGTGTGCCCTCCCGCACATAATTTACATAGCCCCGGGGAGGTGGCGGTCCCCCGGGCTGCGGTGGCCCCCGCGGGCCCCCGCAAATAAATAAATGATTGCCCCCGGGACCTGGCCCACCCGGGGGCTTTTTGAAAACGAAGCGCGGGAGCCCGCGCATCGCTTTTTTTTTAATTTTCACGGCAGGATTCGCGACTCCAACGTGAATTCTGCCGTTTTAAGCAGGCCTAGGGGGTCAGGGTGTTTCTACCCTGCCCCCTTTTCTTGTTTTTTATCTTTGTTTTACTGTTTTCTTGTGACTCGGTTCTACCGAGTCACAAGATGGCTGCCAACACTTCCTGGTTTGGAGTGTTGGCAGCCAATGAGAATGAAGTTCATGCTCGGGAGGGTTCGCTAACCCACCGCGGCCACAGATATCGAAACTTTTTCTTTTTCTAATTTCTCAGGCACTACTGAATGGATTTACACCATTTAACAAAAAGGGCTCTTTCTGAACCAAGGGCTACCTTTTTGCCAAATTTGGTGTAATTCCGTTCAGCAGTTCGGGCTGTAGCTTTGTCTAAAGTTTCCTATGGAAAATAACATGGGGAAAACGCGTTTTGGGACCCCCTTTTTTCTCGGCCCCCGCTTGACGATTCACCTCGAAACTTTCAAGACAGGAGCTGACATGAGCACCCCACTAGTTTTGAAAATTTCGTGAAGATTTGTCAAACGGCGCCAAAGTTATTGGCAAATCAAAAAACGCTTTTCCTATGGAAACTAGGTCCCAACTATAACTACCTACTGGCGACCGCCAGTAGGTAATATATATATATATATATATATAAATAATTATAGCACAATTCACAATTGATAAAAAATTAAATAACTAATGCATTATTTTATTAATTGTTAATTAATAATTACTTAAATAACTTCCCACCCAACAACCCTACAAACCGAGCAGTCCACACCTAAAATATAACTAATATATAGAATTATTACAAAATTTACATAGTTATTCATCAATTAATTATTTAATTAATTAAACATTAATAATTATAAATGTTTAAATATTACTGAATTAACTTCCCACCTTATACCGTGACAAACTAGCAACTAATATAACTAAAATCAATCAGTATTACATCATGTACATAATTAATAATCACTCCAATAATTAATAATAAATTAATAATTATTATGTAATTAACTTCTCACCCTATCGTCCCACAAACCCAACAGCCTGTACCTAAAATGTAACTAAAATATATGATTGTTACACAATTTACATAATTAATAATCAAGCAAATAATTGATAATAAATAAAAAAAATCATTGTATATTTATAATTACCTAATTATCTTCCCACCCTATTCCCCTACAAACATTGCAACCCACACCTAAAATATAACTAAATTAAATCAATATTACATAATATACATTATTAATATCAATCACATACTTCCAATTTTTAATTAATTAATTATTACTTAATTAACTTCCCAACCTATCCCCTACAAACCCAGCAACCCGCTATGATACTATAAATTACTATTAACAATTAAATCAAAAATTCTGAATTACTTAAAATTACAAACTATATATAAAACAATTAACAATTATAGAAACAATAACATATAAAATTAATATATGAACTAAAACACATTAGAATAATTAAAAACGATATTCTTTACAAATATATTATTGAAAACAATATTAACAACAATATTACTTATTTGAAAAATCTATATTCGTGGCAACGATATATCTGCATCACAATATTTTTGTATAATAATTATTTTTTTTAAATATAAAAACTCAATATTTTGTCCAAATACCAATACAGGCTGAGTAGTGCAGTCATATTAGATATTATTGCTGAAATTAAGCCTCACCTAGAGAGGAGCAGGAGCGATTCAATTCCCACCCATGCACAGGTATTGTGTTCACTGCACCTCTTAGCCTCTGGAAGCTACGAATATGTAATTGCTGATGCAGGTGTGGTATCCCAAAGTTCACCGTCATATTTTTCAGAGCTTTCCTGGATGCAATGCTCTTCAAAATATATGCTTATATCAAATTTCCTTCGACTGCACAGGAATTGCAGTTAACTAAGTTACAGTTTTATCAAGTTGCACAGTTCCCCCATGTAATTGGCTGTATTGAAGGAGCTCATGTTCCAATATGTCCTCCATCGCACAATGGATATAACTTTAGAAATAGGAAGAATATGCATTCGCTTAACATTCAAATTGTTAGCAATGCATCTAGCTTCATTACAGATATAGTTACAAGATTTCCTGTTAGTACCCATGACTGCTTTGTGTTTATGCATAGGGGATTTATGCATGTCTTTAAAGAAGGAAATTTGGAGATGGAAATTTACTTTGTTATTTAACACATTTACACATAGGGATATGATAGATATGTTCACCCATTATGTTTATAAGATTTTTTGTAAATGTAACGTAGTAGACAGTGGTTATGCTTTGTGCTTCTGGATTTTAACCCCTTATCTGAACCCGGGAACACGAAGTAAGAGCCGCCACAATGCTACCCATAAATGAACACGTAGGCCCTGATTACGAGATTTTGGCAGAGCGGTGGTGTGGCAGTGCAAACCACTGCACCACCGCTCCGTGAAAGCTCGCGGCGCCCACCCGGTTCCAACTTTTTTGTAGTCTGGCAGATGGGCAGTGTGGTGGTCCCATGGTGATGCCCTTTTTTAAAGGCGGCAGTGCCATTAAAAAAGGCATCGCAATGGGACCACACTACAAGGTTCCTGCACGGCATGGACTCGAAAGTGTCATGTTTACAGGCTGTGGCTCTAGGGGCACAACCACATTACGCAAACTCCAAAGCGGATGTTTCAGGAAACTGTGTGGGAAGCTGCACGGTCCATATGTGTTGGCAAAATTCTGGTGGCGATGCTACATCTTTGTTTTGTCTATGTCACATATTTGTTTATTTTTTCCTTTCTCTGTTTTGATTGCATGGACTGTTGTATTATGCAGTCATACATTGCAATCCTGACTGCTACCGGCATTGGGATTTCATCACGAGCGCGGCGGCTAGGAAGGGGAGCGATCGCGTATAAAACAAGCCCTGCCCATGACTGCGTGCTCGTTATTCTTTTGCCGAGATTCGGTGCGGACGTCTCTGGATTTTGTTTTCAGCGCCCAGGAGTGGGTGTGGTCTTGGCATCCTTGGGGGATTTTGCGAGCGCAGGAGAGCAGAGAGGAATTGTCTTTCACTTCAGATCGGGCCAGAACATTCAACAAACCGGAAGAGGTAATGAGATCGGACTGATCTCTCGGGCAAGAGCGTTGGAGTTTTTCTAACAAGAAGCCAGAGACTAATTTTTGGAAAACATTGTGTTCTAAACTATAGTGCCTTTTTTCCTTACGCTTTTCTCCTCTAAAACAAAGGCCAGAAGTTCACCTTTTTGGTAACATTGTCAATCCTATTGAACATTGAACAATACTCTTGTATAAAGTTGCGTGGCTGGTCCCGCTATCTCTTTAAAACTATAAGAAACCTTCGGGACAGTGTATTGCATATAATTTGATGAGACTAATTGCCACCAAGTTTCAAGTGTGTAAACTGGTAAGGCATTAAACAACTACATCTATGTAGGATTATTAACACATTTTTATGATTGTTTTATTTTTGAGTAACTATGTTTTGTCTTGTGTTTTAATCCTTTTCACCAACAGTCACCCTCCTTCAAGCAGCTGCAGTCCTTTAGCAACAAATTAGTATTTTCAGGTGAATATCTCCTTATCAGTGAATACAGATTTAGCTAGTAGTAAAGGTGCAGAAAACATGGATTCACGATCTTGATTGTCTTTTGCAGGTCTCCTTCCCTGCAGTTCCTTCCCTAACACCCTTTCCCCCACCTGGCCACTCCAACAGTCTGCGCCATAACGGCATTCAGACTTGGTGGTGCCTGGAGGTGGACGTTCTATCATCGAGTAGACGTTCTATCATCGAGCAAGCCCTGAGGAATCGTAGCCCCTTGACAAAGTCCATGCCGTGCAGGAACCTATGTGCATGCACACAGGGGGGCACATGTTATGCCACAGGGCCCCCCTGTGTATGTTTGATGCACAGGGGGGCCCTGTAGGGCCCCCTTTGGTTCCTCTCCACCAGGGATTTCATGGCGGTGGAACCGCCATGAAAAAACTAGCTGAGAGGAAACTCATAAAATGCTTGGCAGGTCCCGCCAAGCATAATGCGGCCTCTGATTGCCGCTCCTACGCCAGGGAACAGCTGTTCCCTGGTGGATCCGGTGGTCCCAGGGCGGTCTGACTACCCGAATCGTAATAGGGCGGTCAGACCCACAGTGCGGCGGTGGCTGGATCTGCCACAGCCCCGCCTCCACGAGTCCAGCGGTCCTCGGACTGCCAGACTCGTAATAGGGCCTATAGTGTTATTGAACTGACTTTCGACTTGTTGAAATCTCGTTTCTGCTGCCTTCTTGAAAGTGGTGGTGCACTGCAGTACAGACCTGATACAAGCTGCAAGATAGTAACAACATGTATTATATAACGCACGATAGCTACACAAAGATCAGTACCCGTGATCTTGTCCGAACCAGATTCGGATGAAGATGATGTTCAAATACCACTACATCACCCTGAAGATGGGTCAAGGACAAGGAAAGGTAAATTGCGATGTGCAGAGATCACTTGAAATTATTTTTAAAGTAAGTTTGACATTGAAATGTAAAATTAAAACCACACAACAAAGTAGCTTTTAACATAACTTTTTATTACCTAGTTTTCAGGTTTTATCCCTTTTCTTAATGTTTCTTATCCTCAAGCAATAGCCAAATGGTCTTCAAAGGAATGAGAAAAACTTTAAACATTGAAACAAATATAATATGTACTAGTGCAAACATGTTTTAATGCTTCTTTTTCCCTCTCACAACGCTTTATCTTTCTGTGCTTTCAACATAATGTGCGCCTGATACTTAACTTCCAATATTTTGTTTGCGAGAGGGACACAGAGTCATTGCTTCTGCTACAGATATGCTAATAAGGCTTGAGGCCTATTTGCTTTCACACCCACATAATTCACTAGTGCAGAAATGTTTGAAGTTTCGATATTCTCTAAAGCACCAGTGACTTGAACCAAGCCATGAGCAACATCCCACTGTAGTGACCCTTCTCTACCTGCATGTTGACTGTGCGCCTTGATAAAGTAGTACCATGCGGAATCCTTTGAACAGATCTTTTGAATCCATCTAATCAGCATGGAAGCTGATGATGACAGCACCTGTGATTTACATTAACCTGTTGTAAACTGTACATAAATTAGATACTGCATATGTAAATTGTTTCAAATTCTCGGAAATATCTTTTTAGTCAGTTCTCAAAATTAATATTCAGCTTGTCTAAGCCACCTTCCTAATTAACTATATTAGGATTCATTGACATTAACTGTGTATTAACAGATTTCATATTCTTATTTTGTAGCTGCTGCACTGCCAACTTTTTTTTCTCCTAATCACCAAAAAAGTTGGGTTGTGACCTGATCATCTGTAGACCTAACAACCCTTGAACCACTCCATCTTGAAGCACGGTTTCTTTGTGCAAAAGCCTTCTATGCATGTGTCTTCCTTTTCTACCAGGTTGTGTTATATCCAGCCCGGTTGATTGTCCCTCTGAGTTCATGTTTAAAATTTGGCAGTGGCGAGATTGCGACCCTTCGTCTGGCAGGTGTGGGTGTTGTAACATTATCTTGCGCCATGTCTTTTGGAGTGTTTTAATGTGCCTTATGTTCAGAATGATCACCTCTTGCTGATGGTACATTTGTGTTATATATAAGAAACATTTAAGTATGCAGATCTGAATGCTTTTTTGTTAAATATTTTATCCCAAAAAATAATCTTTTGGTTTGGAATATGTTTTGTTATTAATGTTTAACAATCCTAAATTACTTCTGTTTTTAGAAACATCTAAAATAGTACAGTCTTTTAAAACTTTATGCTGTGTACTAAATCTCCCATAATGCATCATAAAGTTATTAGTAACCATTGATCTAGAGTGTTTTCCTGAAGGCCAATTATTTACATTGTTTCAAAGTATTAAATGTGGAAAGTGTTTTTTGATTTACTATCTTACTTTTTGAAGTAGTAAGTGGTGCATAGGTATCAATTTCTGTCTGAAAGCCGAATTAAGCATTCTGGCTCTTAGGAGTTTCCAATCATTTCTTCTAGGGATGTTGGAGGTGCCTGGGTTGAGGGTCCCCCACCTGTTCCACAGGCCTCAGCAAGTCGATTTGCAACCTTTACTTTAATGCATGAACGCAGATCGTACCACCGCTTTCTTATCTCCTCAATGGTAATGTTGCGTCACTCCAACTGCATTAATTTTGTCTTGAATGTCTTTCCAGATTTTTTTCTATTAGCATCTTGGAAAGAGCTTTTGCCAAATAGCTCATTGTGATGAAGCACACGCTCTTCAGTGAGAACCTCCTTCTCAATGCATTATATTTTAATTTTGAGTGCTGCTGCTTCCTTTTCTGTCTCCAGATGGGACATAGTTGCCAAAAATAGTTCAAAAAGGGTCCAAAAGGTAACCAAGAAACCAAAAACACACAACCTGTTCTCTCTCCTTCAGATACCTCCAATGAGCATGTGTGAAAGCACTTCCCCCTTGTGAAATCATCAAGGTGATCCTGAAAGTGAATTTCACAATCTTGCCATTTCCAAACATTGATTCGCTATTAAGAAATCACAATTAGGAATCGCTAAATTGTGAATGTGAATCAAACCGTATCGCAAAATGAATTACGGTCACTATGATACATTAGGATTAGCAATTCCTAAATTGCAGTTCGATAACATTTTCAATTTAGAAATTGCTAATTCAAACATTCGTACACCCAGCCCAGACTTACCAGAAAAGACCTGAAAACGAAATAGTTCTGGCTTAAGTTCAACGAAACCCTACACATCAGTGGATAGCGACTGAACAATATTTTTAAATGATTTTTCATTTACCAATTGGATTCTAACTCACACATTCTGGACCTTATTTATGTTTAAATTTCTTTATTGGTTTTCAAGGGACAATACATAAAGACAGAACAATGAGCATTGCCAATTTGAGTCTATAACCCTACTGACGTAGGAGAGCATATCAAGGTAAGTAAAACATAAAAATCTCAAACTCCCCCCACCCTCCAAAGGATTTCTCCCTCCGCCCCAATGTGTCCCCGAGATTGTCCCTTGTCTTGCGCATTATATAACAAGTGGGTTTGCTTGAGGCCATCTACCATTCACAATGCTGTCGGTGGGGATTCTGTGAGCCTTAGAAGCCGTAGGTACTTGGGGCATGTAAGCTCTCGGAATTCAGAAGTGAGCAATGAGAGGAAGGGTTTCCTGAAATCTGTAAATGTGGCACTCTGGTTGGAAAGAGAAAGAGATATTCGCTCCATCCCCAAAATATAGCATATACGGTTGAGCCATCCCAAATGGGTAGGTGGGCTTCCTGACCCCCAGTGAGCCAGGATGTTCTGAAGAGAGGCATTTAGTGCCAGAGCTATCTGGCGGCCCTTCCGCAATTTGAGTGGAAAAGTGAGGGCATTGTGCAATCCTAAGAGAGTGTAGGCCGGAAAGCGGGGGAGCTGTGTATCGAAGTGAGTATCAATGTCGTTTAGCACTTGTGTCCAATACGTGGAAATTCGGGACAATCCCATAGAAGATGTGTTATTGTGCCGGGCGAGCCGCAAGCTCGCCAGCACAGGGGATTTCTAGCTGTGTTCCCTCTATGAAGTCTCTGAGAGGTGAGATACCAATAAGTGGTTATTTTCGTAGGTGTCTCAAAGCTAGCGACATTGCGTGCAGTGTGACGGGATCTAGAGTAAATGTCAGCCCATTCCCTCTGGGAGAGCGTTCTCCCCAGTTCCGCCTTCCACCTCTTCTGGCCCGGGGATTTGTCAACAACTAAGGCCTGTCAGATAAGGCCGTGCATTTCGGTTATAAGGCGAGTGTCCAATTGTTTGGATAACAGCCATTTCTCAAACGGGGTGAGGAGATGCTGCGCTTGGGTACGAACCTCGGGCTGTAACACCCAATGTCTTATCTGTTGGTAGCGAAAAGGCTCTGCTTCGGGGAGGTTCTGTTGTAGGCGGAAGTCCTGAAACATCAAGGGGCCTTTCTCATCAAAGAAGTGTCCGATAGACCTGCAGCCTTTCCGATTCCATTGTGCATAGGTTTCTAGTGCTGGGCCAGGGGTGAATGCAGGGTTGTTCACAATGGGGGTCAACGGCGAGGGGAATGTTGTCAATGCTCGTTTCTCAGCAACTCTGTCCCATGCTGTCAGCGGGGCTTGTGTGATTGGTGAAAGGTAGAGGCTTTTGGGGCATGCTGAACTGGGAAGGAAGGGGATACTCCACAGGCGTTGGCCCTCCACCGCCCTGTCCATGAAAAGCCATTGCTTTTCAGATTCAGAGCGGGACCACTCCACAAATGTTTTCAGTTGTACCACACAGTGGTACTCCAGTAAATTTGGGACCATGAGGCCCCCCTCTCTCGGAGATCTATAACACAATTCACCGTGTAAACGGGGTCTTTTGGCTAGCCAAATAAAGTGTTCCAGTTCGCGCTGCATGGCGCCTGGAGGGTTTTTAGCAGGAGAGTTTGAAAAAGAAATAGTATTTTGGGTAATATGGTCATTTTTAATGCCGCCGTGCGACCTAGCCAGGAAAGCATGTGAGGCCTCCAGCGACATACGTGCGCTTGAATTTGATGGAGTACTGTGGTGTAGTTCGGTGAAACTGTGCGTTGTGTGTTTGCGGTGAGTTGAATGCCAAGATAAGGTATTGCGAGTTGGGTCTACTGTATAGGAAACTCTTGTTGCAGCCCCGCCAAGGTGAGGTTAGTGAGGGACAAATTAAGGGCCTGGGATTTGGGGATGTTGACCTTGAAGCCTGCCGCTTGGGAGAATCGGTCCAGCTCTGCCATGAAAGCAGGGAGGGAAGTCTGGGGGTCTTCTAATGTCACCACCACGTCGTCTGCATACAGGCTGATCATATGCTTGTCACCTCCAAAACTTACCCTGGTTATCAGGGGATTGTCGCTGGTCCTTTGGGCTATTGGCTCCATGGAAAGGGCAAAGAGGAGGGGAGAAAGTGGACACACCTGCCTCTTGCCTTGCTGAATGGGGAACGGGGTTGAAGTGTGGCCGTTTACTCGGACCGTTGCTACCGGTCTGATGTAGCTACTGAGGACCCAGCTCAAAAATCTTGCGGCGAAGCCAAAATATTTCAGGATCTCTTCTAGATAAGGCCAATATACCCTGTTGAACGCCTTTTCGGCGTCAATAGAAAGGATCATGCAGTCGGTGTCAAAGCGCTGTGCTTTATCAATGATATGAAGTAAACGCTTTGTGTTATCAACGCATTGTCGGTTGGGCACAAAGCCCGCCAGGTCTGGGTCTATCAGTCCAGGAAGGAGGGGAGACCGGCATGATGCAAGGATCCCGGTGAATAGTTTGAGATTCACGTTAAGGAGGGATATTGGGAGATTTTGTGTCTCATATAGCCCTGCGTAGTATTGGCGAAATATTTCAGTGATGTCTCGGTCCAAGGTCCTTTCCTCTCCTGCAGGGGTAACCACCGAGGTGATCCCGGACCTTTGCCTCTGTATTCTGAGCCTATTGGCCAGGAGTCTCCCACATCTGTCCACCCCGGTGTAGAAGGTGTGGCGGAACTGCAGCGCTGCGAACTCTGCCCTGTCCAGGTCTAAGCCAGACAGTTGAGCTTGTGCGGCCTCTAGCTGTCTCCAGATACGGGAGCCCCTGTCCTCTGATGTATGCGTTCTAGCTCCTGAACTTGTTGTGTCAGGGAGTCTCTCTTCTCTCTGTGGATCCTATTATCTGAAGAGGCAATTGCAATAAATTCCCCCCGAATCACCGCCTTGAGAGTATCCCATAGAGTAGCTATTGGAGTCTCGGGAGTGTCGTTTATCGCTAGGTAATCATTTAGTGCCTTTGTGATCTGTTGTACCACCTCGGGCGTTGGAGCATTGTGTCTCTGAGGCGCCAGGTCTGGGGCAGGTGTGAGGAAGGGCGAGAGTTAGCAGCACCGCGGAGTGGTCTGATAGTGTGCGTGGTAAAATATCTGCTTGTTGAATGTGAGGTATGGTGCATTGTGTGGATAAAAAATAATCAATTTGTGCATAGGTCTTGTGGGAACGGGAGTAGAAAGTGTATTCACGACCCGAGGGATGTAGAGTTCTCCAGACATCTATGAATCCTATTCCCGTGAGTCTCTGCCGACCCACCTCTGAAAGGGCTCCTTATTGTCCCTGTCTTTGGGCCGATCTATCTAGCGTGTTATCGAAAGCCAGGTTGAGGTCACCCCCCAGAAGCAACATCCGGTTGGACGATCTGGAAATCTCTGTCACTGCTCTGTGTAGGAACCCCTCTTAACCCTCATTTGGAGCGCAGGCCGAGCCTATGGTAAAAGTGGAATTGGAAAGAGTAGGCTAATAGTCTGCCCTTAAGTTCTGCTTGTTTGGGACCGATCTTTCCTCTAAACTTAGAGGATATCAAGATGGCACCTGCTGCAGTCTTGGTGGATTGGGAGGAGAAGAGCTGGTAGGGAAATGCTTTGGAGCGGAGTCTGTGAGTGTCTCCCGGAAGGAGGTGGGTTTCTTGAAGAGATAGGGCAATATGGCGTGCCTTTTGACTGGGTTGTTGAGGACTTTGACGTTCAGTGAAACTATTTTAAGAGGCTGGGTTATAGCGATAGTCTCCTGGAGAAGGCTATTGAAGCTCCTGGGGGGAGAGTAAGGGGCTGCAATTGAGGAGAGGGAGAGAGAGCACTTGGGGCCAGTGACATTCCAGGGAGGTTGACCAGGGGGTTAGACTAGTGAGATCTGGGAGTGGGGGAACGTCCTTCAAACCCAATTCAAAACAACCAACAATTAACAGTACATGAGAAACATTATTAATGTCTTGGGTATTATGACCCATGAGCGAGGAGTGGAAGAGGCCAGCACCGCCTGTCCCACTGCCCGCCCCGCCCGGGCCAACATCCAGCTGAGAATAGAAAATTCAACAACGGGACCACAGTACCAGCTCCAGTCCAGCCCCTCCACAACCCCCTACTGTAGAATATAGTTCTTTTCATGCTGGAGCATCGGTGTCATCTCCCAGGGAGGCCAAGACCGCCCTGCGTCCCCTGGCAATCGTCTCTGGATCCAGGCGAAGGCGTGTCGAGGGGCGGCCCACCGTCATCCATTTACGAGTCGCAGGGTATTTGACCAGACAGGCGGCCAAAGGAAGATTCTCCGAAGGATCCTCGTTAAGATTCAGTAGCTGGCGGGCCTCCTTTAACGAGCGGATCTGATGTATCTTGCCATCCAGGCGGAAGATCAGCCGGAATGGATGGCTCCAGGAGTATGGGATTTCGATAGAGCGAAGGTGGGCTGTGATTGGTCAGAATGCCCTTCTTTTTTGTAGAGTGAGGCTGCTAGATCTTGGAAAAGGGTGGGATGGTGTCCCTGAAACTGGACTGGGTGATTGTCTCTGGCTTTTTGGAGGATACGCTCCTTAAGCTGAAAATCATGTTCGCTTGTAAGAATGTGAGCAGGGGGTGCCGGAGGGGACCTCTTCGGTCCTGCTTGATGTGTGCGGTCTAGCTTGATTTTTTGGGTCAGGAGGGGCCCCAAGAATGGATCGAAAAAGGTCCTCCACAAACGAGGCGATGTTCTGGCCCTCCGCTCCATGAGGCACCTTCGGAATGTGTATATTGTTCCGCCGTGAGCGGTTCTCTATATCCTCGGGGTGTGCTTGGAGGTCCAGATTCTGGTCTGTTAGGTGGATAATCTCTTGTTTGAGGTGTCCTATCTCCTCATCTCTAGATGTGCCTTGTGATTCTAGCGAGTCCAAGTCATTTCTCACCTCTCTGATTTCTTGAGCTAATTTTTTTCTCATTGTTTGTATGTCTTTCCTCAGTGAGGCAAATAACGTTTCTATGACCGAGCGGGTGAGAGGGGCCTCGGTATTCCCAGCCTCGGTAGGTGCTGACATTTCTAGCAGGGACGCCAGAACGTCATTGTTGGAACAAGGCGTTTCGAGGAGGAGGTCTTTAACTGAGCGGTCTTTCTTCCCCTTGCTTATGCTTTGTTTCCCGAATATTTCCAGCGATTAGGGGCGCTCTGTATGGGAGCTTCAAGATGCTCGGGTCTTCTGAATGAATCAACAAAGCGCTCCTGTGATCTTCGGCGCAGGGTCTTTGTGGGGGTATCTGCATCAGAGGGAGGCACCAGCGTACCTCCGTGCAAGCCTGTACAGGCCTCCGATTGCCTTGCTCCCCACCGCAAGTCCAGGGGGGGAAAGGGGGAGCGGACGCCCTCCTGCCCTCTCAGTACGGTGTGCTCTCAACTAGGTCTCCCTCGCTAAGTCCCTCATGGGTTTGATGCGTGCTGGGGAGGGGGGACTCTAATGCTGGACAGAGTGAGTGGCACTGTAGTGCGGCGTGTGGGATCGCCCTCCGTGTGTCAAAACCCCTGCATGTGTGTTGGTAGGGGATTCACAGGAAACCCCCCCCCCGGCGAGCGCTATCTTGGCTACCACCACCGGAGGGGTGTCCTCAGGCTTAGCCCTCCGTAGCTGACTCTGAGGAACTGGAGCCGGCCCAATGTTCTTTGCTGTGCCTGTGGCAGCGGTGTATCTGGCAGCGAGGCCTAGCACTTCTGTGGCTTCTCCTGTCGGCCTATTCACGGCGCGCACCTCCGCCGCCTCAGGGAAGACCTCGTTTACAGCTCTCTTTAAGGGGTGTGCTGCAGTCGATCGCGGCTCTTGGTGGCCCCCCCCGTTTACGCTCCGTCGCTGGAGTAACTAACCTTGTCTTCTGGAGAAGGGGGGGGGGGGCGCCGCTCCATAGGCCTCTCCCAGACCGCGACTGGTCGGGATCCCCCACCACCGAGGGCCTCAGCTTTCACTGCCCGAGCAGGCAGGATGTAACAGCAGCGACGATCCTCTGCCCCCGTGGCCCACCGGGGGTCTCTGGCCGCCTGGGTCTACGATGGTGCCCCTCTTAGCGCCCCTTGCTCTCCAGAACTGGGAGCTGTCAGGAGGGCCGGCCAGTCACCGCCTCGAACGGCCACAGACCTTCAGGGCCTCCGGGCTGCACCAGGGTGACTCAGGTGCCGCAAGCAGTTCTCCGTCGGCTCCTTGCCGGCCCCGGGGTAACACTGGTCACCATCAGACTTCCGGAGCAGTGAGCTGTAGTCCAGGACCGGGTGCATGGTCCAGCTAAATGATGCAAGGGCAGTGGGCCCTGTCGGCAGAATGGAGCGACGAGCAGGCACGTCCTACTCAGTCGCCATCTTGGCCACGCCCCACCTGGACCTTATTTATGAGGCCTTACGCCGAGTTGCGTCACTTTTTTGTGATGCTGCGGGGTAAACAATGCGCCACATTGTGCCATATTTACAAAGTGACACATCTAGGCAGATGCGTCACTTTGTAAACCCCTGCGCTACATTATACCTGCGTCAGCTATAATGTATGCAGGGTGGGCGTTCCCCCGTAAAATAGGCTTGTAGAAGTGGTGCAGTGAAATCTATGAGATTTCACTGCGATACTTCTACGAGTTCACTGCGTCAAATCCTTACGGCTGCTTCACAGCAGGCTCTTTTTCATGGGACCCACCCATGTGTAATGAAGTGGAGTTGCGTCTGTTTTGCGACACACTCCGGCAATGTGTCATTACTGCGCCACCAGATACGTCAGGATTCCTGGCGTATATGGTCAATGATTGTGACATGGAGCGCCATACTGTAAATACGGCGCATCCATGGTGTCGCACTGAAAAGTGTTGCATCGCTGTTTTCACCCAGCGATGCGACACTTTTCATAAATGAGGCCCTCTGTCTTTTACCTACACACTGAAGTATCAGAAAGAGGACACTGTCTTGTATAAAAACTGTAAATAAATAAGATGATTCCTTTTAGTACAAGACTTTCTTCCTCTACCGCAAATCATTCTTTCCATTTGCCCATGAGACAGCTCTCGGGTAAATTGCTAAGTCTTACTCAGTGCCCCCACAAACCCTCCCCATTTCAGCTAAAATTCCTCGAGAGGGCATCTAAAATGTCTAAAAACATTTAAAAGCCCTGCATACTTATTTCACGCTTAGCCCTTCTAAATACAAATAATTACATTATCACAGACAGAGTAAATAGATTAATTCGCTAGAATGCAAGAAAATGCATTTCATCCATATGTGCATTGCACACTAGGCAGAGAGTGCAAACGACTACTGCGCATGCATAATTTAAAAATAGAAACATCTTTCATTTCAGCAGCACACTTTACCAGAGTGCAGCCCAGTGGTTACATAAAGTTCATGATTTAGTTATGGTATTATCCTCTGGTCCAGACATTTCCAAACGCCAGAAATACAGGCCTGACATTAATATGGCCCAAACGTTTACACTAGAATGGCACTTCTAGTAAAAAAACATCTAATTGGTGCCGTCAAATCATTTAATACATTTTGTAATGTTGTCTTTATCAAACTTAAAATGCCTTTTATTCACAACATTCCTACGTTGTTATTATGACATATCTCATACAGTGAGGTCCGTTCACACTCCTGTGATGAGGCTCCCAATAATGGCATTCGGTGGCACTGATGTCACTTCCTCTAAGTCGAAATCTGAGGGGCAACTAGATGAAGGCTAGCACGTTGAACAAGTCTCACTGCACAGCATCCAAATAGCAATGTGTTTTAATCACCACAAGCCCTGGCCAGATGTGAAACTCCAGACAAGCACACTTTGGGGATCCTGGGCCATGGCTGACCTCACAGGGCCTCAAGCTTTGCAAGATGCATGTACAGGACTTGCTCTCCCATACATCGCAGCTGGGGTAGGAAAAAGAGAGATCTTTGATTTTTACACAGGACATTCATCAGTTTGCAAGTACTTTAAACTCACAGCAATGTTGCAACTTGAAGAGTTATTCTGCTGGTTGTTGCTCATGCTTGCAGATTACATGTGAACAATTTCCAAGAATATCTTGGCTGTTGTAAGAGATGTGAATTTAAAAGCAACACGCCAGGGAGAAGGGAAAGAGAGGGAAGATGTATTATGATACAGGAATTATGGTAGAAAGAGGAGGGAGCAGAAAGAAAAAGAGAAGAACAAATGTAGTCTAGAAAGGGATACAAGGGGAGTTCGGTATACATGTAGGGATGAGAGACAGAAAGAGAAGGGGAAATACAAGGAAAGAGCGAAATGTTGAGAGATGTACAAGTGGAAGATGAGTTCAAATTGCAAGCAAGAAGGGGAAATTAAACAGCAGAGAAGAGAGGATATAAATAGTATATTATAGGTTGAGAGTAACAGATGAAAGTTAATTTAAAAGAAGGTACAGGTGGTAGGACCAGAAGATGAATTAAAGAGGAGAGGGAGGAACAAGGGTATGTAGAGGCATATAAAGTATGGAGGTTTAAGATGGGACCACAGGGAGAGTGGCAGACCATTGAAGATGGAGAGAAAACAAATGGGTGATGGAAAAAGGGGTAGGTGAGCAAGGAAAGAAAAAACGAATGAGAACAGAGTAAAGACAGGAATTTACAGACCAAGATGCATGAGGGGGATAAGAAGGAAACAGCATTGACCAAACAATGCACAACACCCACTGAATTGTCTCTTGGCCTTTCAATAATGATTGTTGGTATTAATCACTAAAATTACACTCAATTTATTTCCTAAGAAAGATGAATAGAAGGTGTTTGTGCATTTCCATCCAGTTTTATTTAGTGAGTCCTATCACCAACTGCACTGATTCTCATCTAAACAGGCAAGAGACAATAGCAGGCTGAAAGAATTCTGTTTTTTTATTTCTTGCCGTGCTGATTTAAGAAAGAATATGTTATGTCATCTAGCACTGGTATGGCGCACAATTGCCATTAATTGCAGAACTGTGTGTTTGGTCGGATAGTTGTGTGATTGTAAAATGACCTATGTTGGAATAATTGGTTGAGGTGTGCGAGATCTTGCCACGTGGTATTGTCGTGTGTCGTGGAAATTGAAACTGGTGTGGCATGAGTTGAGTGTAAAAGATAGACAAGACTTAGAGGCACACAAACCAAAAGGAACTTGTTGTTCTATTTTGCTCCTTTCATTTTTGCAGCGTTTTTAGTAGGCTTTTGTGACTGGGATGGGATGTGGGCTCGAGGCTAATGTGCTTACCTTCTAAAACTGCTTCCCTCACAAATATGCATAAGTCAATTTGTGTATTTTATTGATGTGGTGACAAAGTACAAACACTGATGCGACAAGACTGCACTGGCGTCTGCGATAAAAAAAAATAGAAACAATAGCACATTCTGACAATATGTACTGAAGTACTAAATATCACCTTGTGCAAATTATCACTGCTCGGTCAGTTAAATTAATACAGTGCCTTAGAAAGAGACCAGGACCAAATTCCTGTTACGCTGGTGTATTCTTGCGAGTTTCACGTTGCGAACGACCAGAAAGTGAGCAGCTGTTGTACGCAACATTTGTGGTTTTTGCTGGATTTTTTTGCCCTAAATGCATCCTTGATTCCAAAATGGACGTAAGGATGCATGTCTCACTAAAATATAGCTGTTCGAAATTGGGTTACTGGCTGACTGAGGTGTGAGCCCTGGTCAAGCAGCAACCACGATCCTAAGTCAGGGTAAGAAAGCAAAAGACACACAATTGCCTGGCTGATGAGGGGTGAAACCCGAAACCGGTCCTAGGATGCTTGTTTCCAGTCCAGGGAGGACCTGGCCTGGCAGTTCGGGCTGGACTGTTCCTATAGGGAGCAAGGTCAAGACTGATTTGCATATGGCTGGGTTCAAACTGGAATGGCATGGGGAGCAAAAAACGATGGATTTAGGCCCAGATCTCTGTACTGGGGTGAATGTATGACATTGTTCTGCATTCTGTCTATCAATTGTTCTTTTTGCCCTAGTCAGGGTAGGGCACAAGCAAACCCCAAATTAACCTGTGCTCAATCCCCTGGTAGCTTGGCGCAGAGCAGTCAGGCTTAACTTAGAGGAAATGTGTAAAGTATTTGTGCAACACTTTAAACAGTAACTTAGTGAAAACACTACACAAAACACCCCACACCAGGTTAGAAAAATAGTGCAAAATGTAAAAAATTCAGAAAGACCAACACGACAAAAATCCAATCAGTAGAACCGGAGTTATGAATTTTTCGAGAACAAACTGTAAAATACTGCCTAAAAACAGAAAGCGCCAACTGCGACTATCTGGTTGCGCTTGTCTGGGTCAAAGTCAAAAGTTTAGGCCGACCGCGGGTCAGATACAGTCGCAGATTAGTACAGCTGAAAGTTTACCTTCTGAAGTTTAGTGCCAAGAGTCCTGTTCGCATTGGAAAGGGTTACCGGGAGCAAGGAGAGAGTCGCAGTCGTCAGTCGGCGTGGTGCAAAGAACAGGTCGGGTGCTGTAGAGGGGCGGGCTGGAGCTTCACGTTGGTGGTCCCCCGCGGACTGACAATGCTGCTGTGTGAAGAGATGTGCCTGCGCTGGCTCGCGCTGATTTTTCATGTGAGGGGTGCAGATCCAGTACAGTGGTAAATTGCACAGAGTCCTATGGCCAACAAAAACAAATTCAATAAAAAATAGGAGGAAGAGGCAAAAAGTCTGGCGATGACCATGCAGAAAAGGCCAGGTCCAACAATAGCACTACATACCGGTTTTGCATTTTGCATAATTTCACACAATTTTCCCCCACAATTTCACGTAATTACACAAATGCAGCTCACACTAACTTCGCACACCCTTACAAACAGTGCGACCATGATGAACTGCATTGTAGAAAAAAGAAAGCAAGGGACACAAAGAGTTAAAATGTTACTGAGAGAAAAGAGGGGAAGAATAAAAAAGCGTGAAAAAGAAAACTGGATGGGACTCTAAAAAGGGGAACAAAAAGTATGAGAGTTGGAAAGTTAGAAAGTTAGAAAGAAAAAGCATCAGCGACACGCAGAGCAAGAAAGAAATGAGAAAAGGGAACCAGCTCAGAATCTATAAGCGCGAAAGGCCTACAGGGAGAGAGGCAAGGTTTTCTCATCTTTCAGCAGGCCGCCGGCCTTTCTACTTTTCCCTTTAATCTTTCTTTTTCATTTTTGGAGGGGAAGTTCAAGGCCTGAATCATCCTTGAACGCAGACGAGAAGATATTTTTGTGAGAAAGATCAATGGTCCCTGTGAGAGCAGGGAGAGGCATTGGGGAGAACTGAGGAAGCGCACTTTGGCGATCAATTAATCCTCTGTGCTGGGAAACTCTTGCTTTGTAAATTATTCACTCGCCCCTAATACATTATGAAGAGATTGGAAAGGGGCAGTCTGGGTGTTAACCTTTGGCCCCCGTCCAGTTACATCTCCAGACAGTGTCTTGCAGAGGGGTCTAGTCTTGGGCTGTTTTGGAAGAATGGAGTCTGGGCCCTGATAACGTTACCTGCAGTGCGACTGGTTATTCCCAGAAGAACTATACCTGGGCTATACATCCAGTTCCGGATTACCAAAAAGGCAAAGTAGGCACCGGCCTATGGGCCCCACTCCTTATAGGGGCCTCGCAACAATGGATCAAAATAATAATGATTTGATCTTGAAAGAAAATTACAATCAAGCTTTCTTAAATATTGTTTCCAAAAGATAGGAAAAAATGAATCAACTCAAAGAAACAAAAACTTTACATTAAAGACTCTATAGAGAAAATACAGTATTAATGTAATGTACCCATTAACAACTTAAAATACATAAACCAGAGACCTCAGATTCACATAACAGTTTGGGGGAGATTTACTAAGATTTTGCACTGTGTTTGTGTCACAAAAGTGATGCAAATCAGTGCAAAATCTTGTATTCCAAATTTACTTTCCAGCGCTAAACTTGTTTAGCGCTGGAAATAATGGAAAAGTAATGCAAAGCAGCGCATAGCGTTGCTACGCATTACTTTGGGCCATGGGGGCGTACCAAGGGTGGTGCATGGGTGTTCCTATGCAACCACCCAAGGTTTCTCATGCTAAACCCAATTTACTAAATAAAGTAGATTGGGTTTAGCGTAAAAAACTGCGCCCTTTTCAAGTAGGCGCAGGGAAGGACAAATGCTTTCATTTCTCCTTCCTTTTCCGACTTAGATGTGTGCTGCACTTTACAGCACACATACAAAGTGGGAAAATGGTTAAAGTGAGTCTGTGCATAGTATTTTGTACTGGAAGGGTTCCTTTCAGTAAAAAACGTATGCTAGACTCACGGAGACACCCTTGCACCATGGCGCAAAGGTGTCTCCGTGGCGCACGGCAGCTTATTTCAGCACCGGCGCTAGTGAGAGGGGAGGAGAATGCCTTATTTTAGCAAATAGGGCACTTTACTCTCTCCTTTTCACGTAGCGCAGCGCAGCATCTGCGGCTGCTGCAGCGCGCTATGTGAAAAAATGGTAAATCTGCCCCCTAGTCTTTTAAATGCTCATCTTTTGGCAGTTGTCAGTTTGCAAAACACATCCCGTGTATTGGGTATTAGCAGATAATTTGCGAGGGGGGCCCAAAGTTTCAACTGCCTAGAAGCCTCCACAGGGTTTAACCTGGCACTGTGTACATCCTATCTTACACCTGCAATCTTTGACATTCTTAAATGGGTAGTAAATAGGCTCTCAATTTGCTTCTCCTAACCCTGTTATGTTAAGAAAGTCTGCCGGCTAGATAACAAAATGGTATCTGACTGTCTGGGCTAGCAGACTGCTCTACTGAGCAGCGTTAAGGATTTGGGGAGCTTTAGGCGCTGACATAATTTTGTGCCCCCATTTTAGAGCATTTAGTGATAATTAGTGTGAGAAATGCCATCCCTCCACGGCCTTACGGTTATCCAGACTTCCTTATGGCCATGTACTCTTTAGAGGCACACCGCCATTAACTTTATTTAAGTACTTACTGGTCAACCCACCTCCTCAGTATACCCCCTCCACCTTTTTCCAGATCTGCGCTTAATGTTGGCATCTAATAATCAGTGAGCGTGCACCAGTGGCCAGCATACTAACGTTTATTAAGTGATAAACAGCCAAGGCCGGTGCAGGTAAGAGTGGTGGGGCGGTGAGGCCGGGTGGGGGGATTTCAACGGACGATGATAAGGGGAAATTAATTATTTATTTAATTTGCCCTCGTCATCGTCCGGCGAAATCCCCCCCCCCAACACGGCCCCACCGCTCTTACCTGCACGGGCCATGGCTGGTGATAAAACCTTTCTTTCCCAGTGTCATTGCCATCAATACATGCCCCGTGGTCTGCCTTGTATAAGTAATAGCAGCCTGTTTTTATTAAGGGTTTCTTATTTTCAGCAATGTCTAAACACTATAAATAACTGTTGTTGATATTACTTTATTTTATGTGAGTACGAAATGTATTACATTGCCCATCATGCACATTTTTTTTTGACATTGCACTTCCATCCATCACATCTTCATATATATGGGTCTGTTTTACAAGACACGTTCAAACACATGGCCAAAGCCCTCAGAGGTAAGAAAACTGAATCCACCATTACTTGAGTGGCTGAACTTTTAAAAGAAGGAAAGGGGAAATCTCTCCTCAGGAGCACAAACTTGCAGTAACCCCAAGAATTATAACTGCTACCCCAAGCCAGCCATATTCATCAACAGCAAAGAAGGGTTACTCTCCATCAAGGACTATGGTGGGGGAAGGTATGCGGAAGTCATTTTTCTTTGCAACAGCCTAGAGCTCTGCAAATGAGCACTGGAGCTGGTGAGTGAGTGGATCCCCAGATTTGTGGTTATCCAGGTGGAAGGATGGGACAGGCAGTACATTTAGCTTTGGACTTTTGTCTGCCTCTTTTTTAAACCTAGTTTCAGTGGTTTGAGCATCAGCCAGTGAGATGAGAGAGATCTAGTTCCTGTTTACATTTGTTTCTTCAGTCTGAACTTGTCCTGCTGGATTTGACCCCATCGCTGGCAAATGTTTGACCTCATATAGTTAGTCTGAGCTACTACTTGCCTCCCTTCCCTCCATAATCATAGTTGCATTCTCTTTCTCTCTAACAATATTGTCTACAGAAACTGTGAGTGAGAACCTAGTATTAAGGACTGTGTGTCAAAATAATGTCTATAAAATATTCGGCTGCCATAATATTGTCGGTTAAATATCGAGGACCAAAAGAGCGAGACGGTAAATGCATATATGTAAGAATGAATTTACTATTCTTCACTCCAGCTCCATTTGACGAATCTTCGCACAACTTTCCCAAAAAGTTCATCCAACGCAGCACTTTACCGGAAACGTACAGGGGGATCCTTCAATGGGGGAACCGAGAAACGGGGGAGGGGTGCAGAAAGCTAGATTGTTACCCAGAAATTGTGCTTTTGTGATTTGGTATAAATCTGTTCAGCTATTTTGGAAGAAATTAAAGTTCACAAAAATAGAGATATCTGGACTGTTGGTGTCCAGATATCCTTGGATTGGCCAATTTTAAAGGAGAGTAGTCAATCCTAATTGGTTGGTCACAACATGAACAATATGTTGTGGTAGCCATTACAGGACTCAGGGACATGGTCCCCATATCCTGAAAATTAATTTAAAAAACATATTAGGGGACAGGGTGAGTACACCCCGACCTTAAATGGCACTTGAGGGTAGTCTCTTTGGGACCACCCTTTACTTGGCTGGCCAGAACACTGACATGTTGTTACAGCCTTTAAAGGACTCTGGGACTTAGTCCTCATTGAAAGGCACTGTAGTGAAAGCCTGCTTTTGAGGATCACACAAATGAACACCTATAAATGGTGACAACATATTTTAGTCACAATATTAAGCATTTGGAAGTGGTACCATACTAATTTTAGGAATTGTTTTGTATTCTAGTGTGAATTTACCCTGAGCAAAATCACAATCCTCTGCTGTGATTTGATGAACCATGTTTGAGAGTAAACTTTTTCTTCTTTCAACTTCTCATAGAGGCTATAGCAGCTGCTCAATATGCTAAAATGACACTATCGTCCTCAGCCATGTGATAATAAAGTCTGGTACACTGAGTAAAACATGTACTTCCAACAGCAGCAGTAGCCTGTTGGTCGGTTTCCCAGTGCTCTACTGCAGCCTCCTACAGTGTTCTAATGAACAACTAGAGCAATAACATTCTTATTTATGACAAAAATGTGGCACACCTGAAGCCATCTTGATTGAATCAAAGCTTCAAAACTGAAATCATGTCCTACAGAGGAACTGCAGTAAATGAAGAAATGAGGGTGCTTTATAACAAAAAAGTCTCCCAAGATGGCCACCTGAGGAAAAAGAGCAGAAATGTAGCCCAAATATCACCAAAATGTAGCCCAATGATAAATGTGTGGAAACTAATGCAACAAATAATCAAGTCATCAATTAGATAAAAAAACAAACATAGCAACTAATTTTAAAGCACTTTATCACTATTTGAGAACTAAGAAAATGTGTTATTACAACTTTCTAGAGCACTAACTATAATTTTTATGAGGAACAAAACCCTAATTTTGTTCATATCTGAAGGAAATGCTTTAGGTTTCACAGTTTTAATTCCATCAAGATGGCTTAAGGGGTGCCACACTTTTGTCATAAATTAAGAATGTTGACGCTCTAGTTGTTCATTAGAGCTCTATGAGGAGGGAGCAGAGCAGAGGCAGCAAGCTCACCATGCAGAACAACGGACCACGCAGGGCAGGTGGGAGGAGCACTGGCAGGAAAATGGATCATGGAGGGCAGAGGCGAGGGGGCAAGGGCAGCAAGCCAGCCGTGCAGAACAGGCGAGAGAAGCTGTGACAGCATAACGAACCATGGAACACAGGGGAGCGGGCAGTGGCACACACCAGACCATGGAGGGCAGGAGGGATGGGATGGGGGCACAGATTCAGACAACGGAGGGTGGGAGAGAAGTGGCAGAGGCAACAAGCTGACCACATAAGGCAGGTTTCAGGGGTTGTGGCAGCAGAAGGACCATTAAGGGCAAGAGGCAGGTGGCAGGGGCACATACACTAACAACGTTGGGTAGGAGGAGGGAGTTAAAGGCAGCAATCTGAATATACAAGGTTGGCAGGAGGGGCAGTGGCATCACAACAGACCATGGTGGGCAGGAGGGAAAGCATAAGGCACAGACTTGGAGAACGGAGAGCAGGGGCAACAAACCGACCATGCAGGGCAGGCAGGAGGGGCAATGGCAGCAAACTGTACATGCAGGACAAGTGGTAGGGAGACTAGCACCACAGCAGACCATGGAGGACAGGAGGGTGAGACAGTGGCAGCACACCAGACCATAAACAGCAGGAGGGAAGGGGTATGGGCACAGACTCAGACAACGGAGGGCAGCGGGCAGGAGACTGGGGCAGTACTGCAAACCATGCAGGGCAGGCAGGAGGGGCAGTGGCAGATCACTAATCTAAGGAGGGGGCAGGGCCACATACACAGAAAACAAAGGGCAGGTGGAAGGGGGGCAGGGGAAAGACCAACAAGCTGATCATGCAGGGCAGGCAGGAGCACAGGGGAAGCACAATGCACCATAGAGGGAAAGAAGGAGGTATAGGGGCATTCACATGGACAATAGTGGGAAGGTGGGAGGTGTGCAGGGGCAGTAAGCTGTCCACGCAGGGCAAGTAGGAGGGCCAGTGGCAGCACGACGGACCATGATGGACACAGAAGAGGGTGCTGGGGCATGCAGAAAAGGCCATGCTGAAGGGATGGGGTAGAGGTTGGACCCAGACAACAGAAGGCAGGGGGAAGGAGGTGGGGCAGCACACTAACCATACAGGGCGAGCTGGAGGGGCAGTGGCAGAACAAAAGACCATGCAGATCAGGCAGGAGGAGCAGTGGCAGCACAATGGATCATGGAGGAAAAGAAGGATGAAACTCTGATGATGAAGGTGGGAGGCAGAGGGCAGGGAAAGGAGAGGAGCGGCAAGCTGACCATGCTAAGAAGGCAGGAGGGACAGTGGAAGCGCAATGGACAATGGAGGGTGGGACGGAGGGTGCAGGGGCATGCACACAGATAACAGAGAGCAGGAGGAAGCAGGACAGGGGCAGCAAGCTAACCACCCAGGGCAGGCGAGAGAAGCAATGGCAGCGCAGGCAGTGACACCGGACCACCCAGGGCTGGAGTGAGGGGGCAAGGGCATACATATGAACAATAGAGGGCAGGGACAACATGCTCACCACGGAGGGCAAGTGGAAGGGGCAGTGGCAGCACATCAGACCATGCAGGGCTGGAGAGAGGAGGCAGGCGCATGGACTTGGACAATAGAGGCATGGAGGAGGTAGACAGGAGCAGCAAGTTAAGCACTAAGGGTAATCGGGAGGGACAGTGACAGCACAAAAGACAACACACAGCACGAGGGAGGGGGCAGCACAGACTCAAACAACAGAGGGCAGGGAGGAGGCGGCAGGGGCAGCAAGCTAGCCATGTGGGAAAGGCCGCAGGGTCAGCACAACAGACCATGTAGTGTGGGCCATGGCCTCATACAGAAATTGAAGGGTAGGAAGAGTGGACAAGAGCAGGGGCAGAAAACTGACCACCCAGGGCAGGCCAGCATGGGGAGGGGCATTAAGCTGCCCCAGAGGGCTAATGGGATGGGACTGGGGCACACAGGTGGTGAACAGAGGGAAGGCAGAGTGAGAACAGGGGCAGCATTCTCAGCACAGCGAGTAGGCCTACATGGGCAATGTCAGCACAATGGACCATAGAGGGCAGGAGGGAGATGCAGGGGCATGCATATCGAGAACAGGGGGCAGGTGGTGGAGGATAAGGATAGGGGTGTGGGGTAGCAAGCTGACCAAAGAGGGAAGGCTAGCATGGGCAAGTACAGCACAATAGACAATGGAGGGCAGGTGAGAGGGGGCAGAAGCACATAAGCAGAGAACAGAGGGCAGTGGGAAGTGGGCAGGAGCAGCAAACTGACCAAGGAGGGCAGGCGGGAATGGCTTGGGCACACAGATGGAGAAAAGAGGGCAGGCAAGAGGGGACAGAGGCAGCATGCTAACCACTGAGGGCAGGAGGTGGGGGCAGGTATATGAAGATGGAGAACAGAGGGCAAGCAGGCGGGGAGCAGGGGCAGCAACCTGATCATGGAAGGCAGGTTGTGGTGGGTTGGCTACCAGTAGGTAGTGGCCTTTGCCAAACCCTGGCTGTGAGTGGAGAAGTGTGGCTCAATGGTTAGAGCGGCAGACCCTGATGCAGAGATCTGGCCTGGGACCAGGGTTCAATTCCCGCCTCGGCGGGTCTTGGGCTCAATTTCCTCGGACCTGATAATTCTCGCCTCGGTGCCTATTCTAATCATGGGTCCCACTCTGCAACTCTGGGCAATAGCTTGCTTAATCTCCACAACGGCCTCAACAGCGCTGGGATGCCTGGCTTCACCCTGGGGGTGCCCAGGAGTGGACATTTCACAGGGAAAAGCCAGGAAGGGTTCCACAGCGGTATGCGTACAGCGCCTGGACACCCCTTTGGGGGTATGGGTGCGCTTTACAAGTACAAATTTCATTGGCCAAAGGTTTTGCGCAGTGGAGGTGTTGGTTTCATTTGTTGGTGGTGTTACAGTAATTTATGGTGATATGATCTTCCTTAACAAAAAGAAACAAAGTGTTGTCATAATTAGGTATGGTAATAAGATCTTGGCTTTGGCTTACATTAAAAACCATTAACACTCACTTAAAAATCAAAGGTTAAACTAATGTTATAGTTAGGTGTTTAAGTAAGTTAAAAACTAATGCTTAAAAAACCAACTGAAATTCGCCAGCTATAGTTCAGTGAGCTGACTATAACTTGCGAACTGCTTATGACCTCACATATTATATCACTCATGACATATTAAAGGACATCATTGATGACATCAATGATGACATATCAAATTACATCATTGATCACCTCACTGATGACATCATCCAAGTTACTGCTCCTAAAATTGCTCTATAAACCGCTCAATCAATGAAGAAAAAAGTAATTAATAATGGGCCCACAAACATTTACAGGATACATTGATTGTACATACATGTGTGCATCTAGGAAATATAAATAGTATAGTCTTGGATACAAGTTTAATTCTTTATGGTAACTGTTAGAACTGGGGGTCTCTAGTTGGCAGAGGTAGGTACCTTGTCCAAATAGGGACCCTTGCTTCTAGTCAGGGTAAGGGGGATACACACTTTAGATAACCCCTGCTCACCCCCTTGGTAGCTTGGCACGAGCAGACAGGCTTATCCCAAAGGCAATGTGTAAAGTATTTGTACCAACACTCACAGTAACATAGTGAAAACACCACAAATGGACACTACACCAGTTTAGAAAAATAAAGTATCTTTACTAAACTTAAACAAGACCAAAACGACAAAACTCCAACATACAAAACTCAGTAAAATGTCTTTAAAAAGGGTTGTTGCAAAAATAAACTTGTAGATCTCAAATGCGACACTTTCAGTCTCAAAGTACCTGGGAGGCGTAACGCAAAACAAGCAAAAGGGGCGCAGTGAAGGCGATGCGTCGGTTCTTCCTGCGCTCCGGTTCCGGGGCGACAACATGGCGCCTTGATGCGTTGCGCTGATCCGGTGCGATGCGATGAAATGGCGTCCTTGTTGCGATGCGACACTGTAGATGCGATGCGTGCACACCCGACGGCCGTGCGGCGAACTCGGTGAACTTCTGAGCCGCGACAGGCCCGGCGACGCGCTTCTCCGGTGTTGCGACGACACCCTCGGTGACGGCGACACGCTTCTCCGGTGATGTGGCAGCGATCAGCGGCGGTGCGCTTCCTCAGCGATGCGACGGCCCTGCGACACGCTTCTCCGGTGATGCGACAGCGAACAGCGGCGACACGCTTCTCGATGATGCGACAGCGGCTGCTGCGGTGGCGTCACGCTTCTCTCGTTGCGTCGCGCTTCCAGCTCCCAACAGCAAGAGAGGCCTCACACACAGTTACAGGCCCTCCTGGCAGACTGGAACTCCCAGCAAGGAAGTTCAGGGTAGCTGGGGGTGAAGTCCTTTTGTGCCTGGGATTTCAGAAACAGGAGGCCAGCTCTTCTCAGGCCCTTGGAGACTTTCTCTTCAGATGGACACAGCACACAGCAAAGTCCTTCTTCAAGCAGGGGACACAGCACACAGCAAAGTCCTTTAGATCTCTCCTCAGTAGAAACAGCAAACAGCAGGCCAACCCCAGACACACAGCAAGGGCAGTACTTCTCCTCAGTCTCTTCAGCGGATCTTCTTTGGCAGGGATTCCTCTTGATTCCAGAAGTAGTCTAAAGTTCAGGGGTTTCAGTTCTGATATTTATACCCCAAAAGTCTTTGTTCTCCATGTGTGAGGGGTCCTGGACCCAGTCCAAACCAGTTCAGGGTGCATTCTGCCAGGGAACCTCTCCTTCCTCTGTGAGTGGGGGCCAGGGTCATCAGACACACCGCAGGAGGTGGAGCCAGCATTGTGGAAGGCAGGCACAGCCCTATTCAGACCCAGGTGCTCTCCTCCCACCACTCTACATGTAGATAGGTATATTCAGCCTAGTGCTGACTCACCCAGCCTCCTGCAGCCACCCCCAGCCCCTGTCACTCACAAACCAGACAGTCAATTCACAAACAGGCAGAGGCACACAGAAAGGTTGAACAAGAAAATAGCCACTTTCTAAAAGTGCTATTTCCAAACTTAGAATTTAAAAACCATCTTCACTAAAAGATGTGTTATTAAATTCTGAGTTCAGGGGTACCAGATTCCAACTTTCTATCTTGCTGCTATGGGAAGATATGCATGTAAACATGTTACACAGCATTCCCCATGTTATCCTATGGGCAAGATAGCCTTTCAATAGTGAAAAACGAAATTGGCAGTATTTCACTATCAGGACATGTTACCCACACTAGTACATGTCCTACCTTTCATATACACTGCACCCTGCCCAGGGGGGTACCTTGGGCCTACCATAGGGGTGTCCAATGTGTAAGAAAAGGGAATGGTTAGGGCTGACAAGTGTGTACACTGGCCAGGACAACATGGCAGTTCACAAACTGCGCACAGGCACTGCAGTGGCAGGCCTGAGACACCATCTTAGGGCTACTCCTGTGGGTGGCACAATCAGTGCTGCAGGCCCACTAGTAGCATTTGAATCACCAGCCCTGGCACACTCAGTGCACTTTACTAGGGGCTTATTGGTAAAGCAAATATACCAATCATGGATAGCCAATCACAATAACAATTTACAGAGAGAGCATATGCACTTTAGCACTGATCAGCAGTGGTAAAGTGCCCAGAGTCCTATAGCCAACAACAACAGGTCAGGAAAAACAAAGGAGGAAGAAGCAAAAAGTTTTGGGATAACCCTGCAAAAAGGGCCATTTCCAACAGTAACATTATATGGGGACCAGTTTAGCTAATAGCAAAATTTTAAGTGCAAACAGTACTTCATTTAAACTAGGGAGAGACTGAGCTCAACTAGTGTGACTTGCACATGCATGTTACAACTAGGTTGTGGCTTAAATCAAAAGCCTGTTGCCAAATAATGTGCGAAAAACTAAAGCTTATGTTTACAACACATTATTCTACTGTGGATTTCTGTGCACATCCTATGCTTACATCAAAGAGTTGTCATGCAGTGGTATGGACACATTTTATATTAACTGGAGATTTAGAAGGCACAGATATTTATTTCCAGAAGTTCAATGAAAATTCTGAGGCATTATACACTGTTGAAGAATGTATAATCTATGGGTGAATCATTTACAAATGGTGCAAGTCACAGAATGATTGTAAGCATTGTTGCACTGGTGTACACCATTCTGTTCATTTCAAGAATATGTGTAAGGTGTTTTTACAAACATGCCTTTTCAGTCACTAAAGCAGAGCTGTGAAGCCCCTGACTTAAAATTCGAGTCACATTAGATATTTAACAGGTACATCTGATTAAGGTAGATAGTGACCATTAACACTACAGAGGTAGTAGTAAATTTGGTCTACGTGTAGTTTGCTAATATCTTCCAGTATGAAAAGTGTGTGCACACTGTCACATTCTATGGATGATGTCATAAGGGATGTAATCAATCTTGAAATTATAGATATCATCAGTGATTTTGTCAATTATGTCATTTAACATGTCATGAGTGATGTCATATGTGAAGTAATAAGCAGTGCATGGCGGGGGCACAAGTTATAATTAGCTCAGATTTTCAGTGTTAATTTTCAACTCATTTCAAAATCTAACTAACATTACTTTTTCAGTGAATAGTGAATATATATACAGCTCGATGATATATACATATCATCAAGGTACATTTATGTGGTGTTAAGTAAAGTAAACCTATATATTTTTACCTTGTCACAATTTTGTTACTCATTTTTTTCCAATGATATTATGATAGCATGGTATTTTTCAAACAAAATTTAAATTGAATAACTCAAGTCGCCTCTCAGCTAGTTCACAACATATTTCTGCACTTCACTACTTAAAGCTCTTTCTATTGGGGTTACGTTTTGCACTTTTTCAGTTAACCCTCATTTAATGCATCCTACTGCCTACTCTTATAGTAAAAGCGTAGTGGTTTGCAGCACTTTATTCTGGGTCTGACATTTTATCTTAGCAACGTCACTATTGACGATGTCAGTAATAGATCTAAGGATGCTTGTGCAGCATCCAGATACATAGTTAGTACTGAAGTGCACTCCACTCTCTGTTTAGCATTTTTGGTCCACCGTTTTGTGCTGTCGTCAAGAGCCACTTTTTGTACTGTATATCTTCCAGGCATAGACAGCACATAGCACTTACACTCCTTCCATGTTCAGTAGTATGTGTAGTGAAGTTGCTTGAGGTTTTTTCGCAAAAAGTTTATCCATGATTTGATTAAAGAATCCATTCAGAGTTCTCAAAGAGTTGCCGTGCAGCCCGGGTTGCTAGTTCCTGGCTGAAGATGCATCTTGCTGGCCAGATCTGCCTCCCTGATTGCCCTCATGAACATTGTCCTGAGAGAAGCTGCCGCTATGCCATAGCAGAAGAGGTGCTGCTCCCTTGTAGGTGGGTGCCTGGACTATACCCGCTGAACAGTCTGAACTGCCACAGTAACCAGCACTTAGAACGCTGCACTGTAGACAAGACACTAAGGGCCATATGTATGAAGCCAATTTGCGATCGCAAATTAGCAGTGTGCAATGTATCACACTGAAACCCCTCACAAAATAAGGAATCGCAAATTTTGCGATTCCCTATTTTGCGATTGCATTTAAGGAATCACTAATTGCGATTACTTAAATGCAATGTAAGAAGCACAAAAAAGTGCAATTTGGGCTTAAGGAATCGCAAATTACCACCAACTTCAAGTTGGTGGTAACTTGCGATTTCACTTAAAAATGCACTTTTTTGCATTTTTTAAAGTGCCATGTGGCGACATACATGCCCTTAGGGCATGTATGTGTGCCACATGTGCACACATGCACATTTCAGGGTGCAACAGGGTGTCCTTTTGACACCCTGGCACCCTTGAAATTGCATTCTCAATTTGCGATTCTCTAATTGCTAATCGCAAATTGAGAATGTCTTCCCATTCATTCCTATGGGCCTCTAGGCCCATAGGAATGAATGGGGAGGTATTCTTAATTGCGAATCGCAATTTGCGATTCGCAATTAAGGAATATGAAGGATTCTGCAAAATTTATTGCAAATCCTACATACATCTCGTTTTGCGATTCTCAAATAGCGATTCTCTAAAATTCGCTATTTGAGAATCGCAAAACCAAACTTTCATACATATGGCCCTAATACACTTGCATATGAGTCTGCTGCGCGCACTAAGACGTTTAGCAGAAGTAAAGAGACATTGACTTCGAGTATTTTCAGCCATCTGCATGCGTGCTTAATCCTTGCCTAAACCTGTTGAGTGTTGGGGACTATAGATGAGGGATCTCAACTATAGCGGGAAAAACTAGGAATACCGAGAGCATACTGATAAGAATGGGGTGTTGCGCCTTACTGTAAAATGCAGATTGCTTTGCAATTTTGTATGTCATTTCCGTTGAATGATGTTGTACTTAGATCTGCTGTGTGATTAAAGTACTTTCTTTTTACCTAAAAGGGAAGAACTGGTCTGGAAAATATATTATTGTGTCTGTTGTTGGACTTTTGAGTTCACAGCTTTTGCCCCCAGCACTACCTCTCAGAGAAGCCTGTGAGTGCTCACTCTTGCTTTCCTGTGAGACAAGTGGGGAAAGAGTTGCATGTGGCTAGGTTTGCAGCGCTGCAGTGGAATGGGCCCCAGGACTCTAGTGTCAAACGACCTCAACCACCATGGTTGTGGCCCATTAGCCATTATGTGCCTTGAGGGGTCTGCAACTTGACTATGCTGGAGTAGTTAAAACAATTGCAAAGTTACGTGGTCCAGGACTGTTCTGAGGAAAGCACTAGAGCAATTGGGGGTGGCAGCGAGGGAATATGGGACAGATTCATTATGAATTGGGGCAGCAACGGAAGCTGGAAGGAGGGGCTGGAGCCGGGTGAACATCTTGCAGCTGGGGCAGCGGTCCTCTGATTGTTACAGGAGGTATGTGAGAAATGAAGGGAGGAACTTTAAGTAATTGTTCCAGTTTACCGGTATTGGTTGTTGTTTTTTGTTGCAAGTTCTGTTCCAGGTCCGGAATGCGAAGATTTATCTATCTGGATTGTGGGTCACTCTTTTGTAAAACGAGCAGAGAGACCAGCAGCTCAGAGGGGCTATGGAGTCAATTTAGGTTTCGACCCCGGTTGTTCTCTGTTATTTGGCAGGGGAAAGATGGTATGCAATGGTAAGAATTGCTTCCCAGTTTGAATAGGTTCATGAAGGGTAAACAATGCCCAGATGTGCTGGTGATTCATTTGGGGGAGAATGCCTTTATGGTGGAAAAACGTTTGGCTCTGATGCGGTCTATGAAATAGAATCTGAGAGAAATTAAGCAGTAGTGGCCTGGTTCTTTTGTCATTTGGATAGTGTTCATTCCCAGGTGAACTTGGTGTGGCGCACAGAAGCCTGCAGCCATTGATAAGGCTTGTTGGAAGGTCAATAGGGAAATGACTAACTTTTGTAGGGATGCAGTTTTTGGTGGGGTCGAGCATGCGGTTGTGAAGTATGACAATACTGAATTTTTTCACAGGGACAGAGTACATCTTTCTGTTGGCAGGGACACTAAACACGTCGAACGATGAGAAGATGTTAATTGGTGGGGGAGGGAAGGTGGGCAGAAAATGTCCGGTGGTTAAGGCCTTTTTCTGGGTGGCAGTTAACCGATAAGCTTGCATGGGTTTAGTACACTTTGTTGTTGTTGCCATCGGCGAACCAGGCTGAAAGGGAGGGTGTGAACAAGCTCACACCTGGACGAGGTAAGAAGTGAAAGATTACAATATAGGAAGTTAGTTTACTTGTATGCTACTAGATGCAGTGATAAGCAGTAGCGAAGGTTAAAGGTCACAGTTACAGAAGTTCTGTTACGGTAGGACGTAGACAGTTACAGGGTTAAGTTATGTGGAGGGGGACATTTAGGAATGGGGATAGGATGACTTGTAGGTGACGCTTTCTGTATAGTGAGGCTTTAGTTTTGTAAGGCATAATGCCTAGGAAAATGTGTGATGTGCACTTGTTTCAATAAAAGCAGATTTTTTCACACAAGATCCTGTGTCTGTGCTGTACCCTCTCAGCCAAGTGAGTCCAGTTCCTACATCTACGCTGTGCAACTAAGCCTGTACAGATTGTGGGGCACTCAAGCTCACGTGCCTTGAACATGCACCTCTACAGCCTGTCTGTAACTTGCACTGCTGCTGTGAAGATGGACTGAAAATTAATCAAGTGCAGATCACACATCAGCAATTGGATGATTAAATGGCGTGACCCCCTCTGCAGGCTTTAGTTAAAAAGGCTGTAACAGTTCTGGTGCCTCTTTGAACTATGAACTTATAGGATATTAAAAAAGGCAAGTGAGACTTGTGGAGTGAATCTTTCACTCCATGAAATATAGAGAGAATTATGATTAAACCAGTCCCTTTTTATAATGAGTGTAACTCATAAGCAAAGTATACTGACAGGAAATGTGTTGCACAGCTGTGCTGTTGATAATATAGAAATTACCTGCAGGCCTCACCTTAACTATGGTACTGTACGCCATGTTTCATTATATATTGCTGGCAAAAATCTTCAACATGTCCACCTGGAAATCAGTTTATGCCTCCAGCAAGAGCACAGCCTGTATCAAAATGCCAGAGCATAATCAAGGGACATGGAGCGCAAAAATTAATCTTCAAAATTTCACCCGTCAGCACCATGCACCTGTTCTGTGGATAAGGGTCTATTGCAAATTTTAAATTAAACTTCTGAGAGTACACATACAGGAGAGATGACTTTAGATATTGCAGTTATTTTCATAAAAATTAAAAAGCTCAGTGAGTGTTACTACACTATTCACAGTCCTTCATATGTTTTAATTATTCAATAAGGAGAATTGATCGAAAGCTTTTAGGGTGATCAATACACATTTGAGGCATTCAGTTCATAATTACTAGAAAGCCAGTTTGGACAATTAATAATTCAAATTGTCTCATATCAGCTATAATAAAGTTGCAGAAAAGGGCTGATAGTGTAAATGAAGAAATTAGAGAAGGAGCCAGGAAGAGAGCAGATTGATTGATGTCCTATAGAAATTGACCCAGAAATTGAAACCTGAATGTTAAAGAATCCCATCTAAATATATGTTGATGATTGCGAATCATTTATTGAGGACAAACTCTATTTAGGACTGGCCCATATACAGCTTTAGTGTCTCACCAGCCTCATGTAAAAAGAATACATACAAAACGCATACATTTATACACACATAGAGTGGTTTTGTCACAGCATTGTTCACCCGTTGGTCTATTCAACTTTTGTTCATGTTCTGCTTCCACTCACTCGAGCATAACTCATGGGGCAAAGGGTCTGCCGTTTTCAGCCTTAGGTCCTGTTGCACTTTGATTGAGTGCATTTACCCTCACCACATGTGCACATCATCCTAAAAAGAAGTGCCAGGGCTTGTAGGCCAATACTTTACTTTGATGATGCATTTTTGTTTTCATTATTTAGCCCTTTAAAAAAAAAAAATTAAGTATCCTTGTGTATTTAAACTATGTCTTCATCTTACAGTAATCTAAACCTGAAAATACATTTATTTTTAGCTAATGTGATTCATATACAGTTGTGAAGTTTGTCAAAACTTACAAGGGTTTCTATGCCTGCTCTAAGTACTCCTGTCTGCTAGGGAGCACACTGTTTAAATAAAATAATATGTGATAGTCCAATCGGTTTTTAAGTTAAAATGTTTTTATTGCAGGCTTACGCATGTAGTATATGCTTGCAATAAAATGTGAAAAATAACCATTGCACCAACTTATGAGGGTACACACCAAACTTTGTAAATGCTTGTTACAAATGAGACACTGATATACTATTCATGTCCAAGTTGGCTTTGATAGTGTTTTAGCCTCTTCCCAACCTAAAGTCCAGCTTGTAATACCAGCCTGTGAGAGGCTGGCCTAGTATACGCTGTCCACTAATGTAAGTGGGCACCTTGCACCAGTCCAGACAACCTTTATGGTGATTTAAGAGGTCTCAGACAACCTTATAAAGCTATCCAAGTGGTAGCTGTGGAGAGCAGCCTTCAGGCTTAGTCTTGAAGGAGTGTAAAGCAGCTTGTTTTACCAGAATGCAATCTTATAGTATAGATTAAATGAAAGAGAACCACACAAGGTATTTATAAAAATATGCATTTATTATAGAATACTCTCTAGTACGTTCTAGTATCTCCCACATTGAGATAGACACAAAGCACACATTAGTATAGCAAAGAAATCACAGTAAATAGTACTAATACACAGTGGGCCCTGGGGGGACCAAGCCATATACTAAAAAAGTGGTATAAGAACCACGACTCGAGTCAGGACAATGTCGAGAGGACGTAGATTTGCTGAGACCCCAAGGAACCACCCAAGATGAGTAGATAGGGACCCCACGGAGTGCGTGTGCAGTGTGAGAACACAACTGCGTGCTCCGCACAAGTCTATGTGCAAGTCGCAGTTGGAATTTTAAAGATTAAGGACCCTTCCCAGTGGACTTCGAAGAAACCCTGTGGAAGACAGAAGGTTGGAGAGCCACCCAACTTGTGGATACTGAAGTACCCAAGTTACCTAACCCAGGGAAGCCGGGTGCATAGGTGTGAAGTGGCGTCGGAAACCACAGCCGAACCAAATGAAGGACTTCGAAGAAGAGCCGCTGCTGGAAGATGAGAAAGAGTCCGATGGAATCCAAACGTGGATTCTTGTCGAAGGGTACCTGAAAGCAGAGGGGACAGAGTCTGGGTCACTTAAGAGGGACCAGGGGCTCGGTAGACGAATGCCCACCGATGTCGGGTGCTTTAGGATAGTTGACAGGGACCTTAACTCTGCAGCTGCGGGGACCAGGCGACGTTGAGGATGACCAGGAGCCAGATGCGAGCTGTGCCCCAAAGGATGTCGAGTGCTGAGGGGTCGTTGTCTGGCGGGAGCACCAACAAGCTTTGGCAAAAGCAACCAACGAAAGAAGTCAAGGAAGTGTACGGTTTGGACCAGCAAGGTCCAGGAGACTCCCCACACAGAGGGGAGTCAGGGCAGGCCCCAAGCAATCGGGGGAGCCCAAGGAAATTAAAGATGACCCTCAATTGGACCCGGGGGCACAGGAGTCGCGAGAGGACCTCAGGCAGCTTCACAAAACAACAGGCCACGGAGCACTCGGTTCGAGGTAGTTGAAGATCTTTGTAGGAAACGTTGCCAGAGATTGGGGCTACTTGGAGCCCAGTGCACTTGTCACAGGGTTGCAAACAAGCACAGGCACTTGCAAAAGTACGCAGTGCACAGGGGTTCGGGTATTGCAGCTCCCACGAGGGATTCTGACCTCAAACTTGGTGAGAGGGCAGCCTGGACCTCGAGGGACGTAGAAACCCACCTCCTGTGTTGCTGAGCCTTTCGGAGTCCGTAGCAGCTCGTGATCAGCAGACCGGTCAGCAGTGTTGCGGTCCCTGCAAATGCAGGGGAGTGACTCCTTCACTCCAAGGGAGACTATCTTCAGGTGTATTGGATGCTCCACAAGTCCTACATGGATGCTGTACGGTGCACAGGCTCAGACGATGCAGCAGACTGAGAGGGAGACAAAGTCAGGCCCATA
>CAWUFW010019342.1:0-189523 GCA_963921515.1 Calotriton arnoldi
CTGCAGTAGCAGACCTGTGGTGTCAGTTTGGATGGCCTACCAGGGGTGGCATAATACATGCTGCAGCCCCTGGCAGAGTCTATCTGAGGCTGCCTATGCCCTTGGTACATAGTATACCATATACTAGGGACTTACAAGGGCACTCCAGATCCCAATCAGTGATGTGCCTAAGGCACATGGAGACCCTTTTAAAGAGGAAACAGCTAGGCTGGGGTTCTGAATAGCAGGGCCCCAGCCAGACTAATGTCGAAAACCAGTGAAGTATCAGCAAAAAGTGGGGGTACCCCTGTGAAGCAGATCCTACTCTCCTACACCAGGGACCCTCAGGATTCAAGGTGACCTAATCCCCCAACTTAAAACGCGCCACGGGGCGTTTGCACAGTGGTGAAAGGGAGGGGTGCGGGCCTCAAGGTGACATGTGCGCAAACACAGCCCCTGTGGTGCGTTTTAAGTTGGGGAATTAATTCCCTTTGAATCCTGAGGGACCCTGGGGCCAACTAGCCCACCAGGTACCTTCAGTAAGCACAACAGAGTTGCGTTGCAGAGAGTGAAAAGGTGCGTGGCCTCGGGCCGCCTCTCTGCAACTCAGCTCTGTGGTCCTAACTGCTAGGTGCACTAGGGGGCTAGTTGGAGCCCCAGGGACCCTCAGAATTCAAGGGGACTTAATCCCGCAACTTAAAACGCGCCACGAGGTGCGTTTGCACACATGTCACCTCAGGCCCCTCCCTTCACCACTGTGCAACGCGCCCTGTAGCGCGTTTTAAGAAGGTAGTTTTAATCCCCTGCCCTATGTATGTACTAGGGACTTGCAGAGAGGTCATGCTAATCACAGGGGTACCCCAGCGCATAGTGTTCCCTAGTGTATGTAGGTGTTTTCACTGTATTCTAAGTGTCTTTTAGCATAGCACTGGCTCTGGTTAGTCAGAGTCAGTTACCACCAAGCTACCCGTCTGAAAAGTTGTGGGCACAGGATGATTTTGCAACAAGGCCTCTTTCTGCTCCTCTGTTGGTTCTTTCTGCACATCTTTTGCTTCTTTCTGTGCGTTTTTCTTCTTTCTTCACATGTCCTACCTCTGTAAGTCATAGTTAGAAACTAGCATTTAAAAACCGTTGAAATTCACTTAAAAAATCATAGGTTTCAGGCACGTTATAGTTAGAAATTAGCATTTAAAAACACCTTTGAAATTCACTGAAAAAACCATAGGTTTCAGACACGTTATAGTTAGAAATTAGCATTTAAAAAACCTTTGAAATTCACTGAAAAAACCATAGGTTTTAGGGACAGTTATAGTTAGTTGGACATTTCACTGCGTACAAAACCATAGAAATTCCCCGTTATAGTTAGTTCAGCTAACTATAACTCGCGCCCATAATGCACTGCTGATGACGTCACATATTACATCACTCATGACATGGTCAGTGACATCACTGATGACATCACTGATGACATCTCAAATGACATCACTGATGACATCATCCATGTGATAATTTCATGCATCTTCTCACACCCTAATATAACTTTTGATACACCCACTCTAAATTACAGACTGCCATTCTCAAAACCATAGACACTCCAACACCAAAAACTACATACCCACTCACTGATTCTTAGGTCTACACACACATCCACTCACTCACCCGTACAGTCACTCATACTTACAGTCACTCAGTACAGGACTATCATATGCACTCATACACCTATATAAACACTCACACACCGCCACTCATCCATAGAGGTACTCACACACCTAGTCAGTCATGCAAAAACTTAATCACACACCCATTTACTCACCTATACAGTTATACACACACCAGCTCACTTACTCATACAAATACTAGCACATTCTTACGCTCTTATACAATAACTGATACAAGTACACACGCATCCATACAGCCACTCTCACAATCACACACTCTCACTTATAGCCATTTATATACTCTAACACACATATATACTGCCTTTCACATATGTAGTTACTCACACATGTACCACTGAGATATACATTCACTCACTAACACACCCATACACACACTCACCCACCCATAGCAGTCCATCACAGATGCACTCTTGAAACCATGCACCCAGTGAATCACCAACTCACACATCTATGTACAAGTCACACACACCCACCCACACAAACACTCAGGCAGCCATACAGATACTCAGACAACCAATCAATAACCCATGTAGACACTCATGTAGCTATTCAGCAAAGCCATGCATCCACTTACAAACCAACAGACAGACGGATACAGACATTCACACAGTTTAGTCACTAACCCATGCATTCAGTAAGATACGTTTAATCACTCACTTGTAGAGTCAGTCACTCACGTACTAAATCATCCATTCAGACACTTATACACCCACTCATTCTTCAATACGCCTTTCCCTATATATATTAAACATATTTAAACTTTACAGAAACACACAGTCACTGGATGATGTCATCAGTGATGTCATTTGAGATGTCATCAGTGATGTCATCAGTGATGTCACTGACCATGTCATGAGTGATGTAATATGTGGCGTCATCAGCAGTGCATTGCGGGCGCGAGTTATAGTTAGCTGAACTAACTATAACAGGGGAATTTCTATGGTTTTGTACGAGTGAAATGTCCAACTAACTATAACTGTCCCTAAAACCTATGGTTTTTTCAGTGAATTTCAAAGGTTTTAAATGCTAATTTCTAACTATAACGTGTCTGAAACCTATGGTTTTTTCAGTGAATTTCAAAGGTTTTTTAAATGCTAATTTCTAACTATAACGTGCCTGAAAACTATGATTTTTAAGTGAATTTCAAAGGTTTTTAAATGCTAGTTTCTAACTATGCCAACAGAGGTAGGACATGTGAAGAAAGAAGAAAAAACACACAGAAAGAAGCAAAAGATGTGCAGAAAGAACCAACAGAGGAGCAGAAAGAGGCCTTGTTGCAAAATCATCCTGTGCCCACAACTTTTTCAAACGGGTACTGGTGGTAACTGACTCTGACTAACCAGAGCCAGTGCGCTGCTTGCATAGTGGTGAAGGGAGGGGGCCTGAGGTGACATGTGTGCAAACGCGCCCGTGGCGCATTTTAAGTTGCGGGATTAAGTCCCCTTGAATCCTGAGGGTCCCTGAGGCCCAACTAGCCCCCCAGGTACCTACAGTTAGGACCACAGAGCTGAGTTGCAGAGAGGCGTTCCGAGGCCACGCACCTTTTTCACCTCTCTGCAACGCACCTCTGTTGTGCTTACTGAAGGTACCTGGTGGGCTAGTTGGCCCCCAGGATTCAAAGGGAATTAACTCCCAACTTAAAACGCACCACAGGGCATGTTTGCGCACATGTCACCTGAGGCCCCGCCCCTCCCTTCACCACTGTGCAAACGCGTCCCGTGGCGCGATTTAAGTTGGGGGATTAGGTCACCTTGAATCCTGAGAGTCCCTGGGGCCCAACCAGCCCACAAGGTACTTCCAGTAGGCACCACAGGCCTGCGTTGCAACGCCTGTAACAAATTGTGCAGTTGTGTTTAGGTAGTGAAGAGGGTCGTGCTGGGGGTAGTGTTTTAGGGTTTAGGGTAGTACAGTGGTGTTTGGGTAGTGTAGGGGGTCGTGCTGGGGTTAGTATTTTAGGGTTTTAGGGTTTAGGGTAGTGCAGTGGTGTTTGGGTAGTGTAGGGGATACTGCTGGGGGTAGTGTTTTAGGGTTTAGGGTAGTGCAATGGTGTTTGGGTAGTGTAGGGGGTACTGCTGGGGGTAGTGTTTTAGGGTTTAGGGTAGTGCAGTGGTGTTTGGGTAGCATAGGGGGTACTGCTGGGGGTAGTGTTTTATGGTTTAGGGTAGTGCAGTGGTGTTTGGGTAGTGTAGGGGTTCGTGCTGGGGGTAGTTTTTTAGGGTTTAGGGTAGTGCAGTGGTGTTTGTGTAGTGTAGGAGGTCGTGTTTTAGGGTTTAGGGTAGTGCAGTGGTCTTTGGGTAGTGTAGGGAGTCGTGCGGGGGTATTGTTTTAGAGTTTAGGGTAGTGCAGTGGTCTTTGGGTAGTGTAGGGGGTTGTGCGGGGGTAGTGTTTTAGGGATAAGGGTAGTGCATTGGTATTTGGGTAGTGTAGGGGGTCATGCGGGGGTAGTGTTTTAGGGTTTAGGGCAGTGCAGTGGTGTTTAGGTAGTGTAGGGGGTCGTGCTGGGGGAGTGTTTTAGGGTTTAGGGCAGTGCAGTGGTGTTCGGGTAGTGTAGGGGGTCGTGCTGGGGGAGTGTTTTAGGGTTTAGGGCAGTGCAGTCGTGTTCGGGTAGTGTAGGGGTCGTGCTGGGGGAGTATTTTAGGGTTTAGGGTAGTGCAGTGGTGTTCGGGTAGTGTAGGGGGTCATGCTGGGGGTAGTGTTCTAGGGTTTAGGGCAGTGCAGTGGTGTTCGGGCAGTATAGGGGGTGGTGCTAGGGGTGGTGTTTCAGGGTTTAGGGCAGTGCAGTGGTGTTCGGGCAGTGTAGGGGGTCGTGCAGGGGTGGTGTTTCAGGGTTTAGGGCAGTGCAGTGGTGTTCGGGCAGTGTAGGGGGTCGTGCAGGGGTGGTGTTTCAGGGTTTAGGGCAGTGTTGTTCGGGCAGTGTAGGGGGTCATGCTGGGGGTGGTGTTTCAGGGTTTGGGACAGTGCAGTGGTGTTCGAGCAGTAAAGGGGTCATGCTGGGGGTGGTGTTTCAGGGTTTAGGGCAGTGCAGTGGTGTTCGGGCAGTGTAGGGGGCGGTGCAGGGGTGGTGTTTCAGGGTTTAGGGCAGTGCAGTGGTGTTCGGGCAGTGTAGGGGTGGTGCAGGGGGTGGTGTTTCAGGGTTTAGGGCAGTGCAGTGGTGTTCGGGCAGTGTAGGGGGTCTTGCAGGGGATGGTGTTTCAGGGTTTAGGGCAGTGCAGTGGTGTTCGGGCAGTGTAGGGGGCGGTGCAGGGGTGGTGTTTCAGGGTTTAGGGCAGTACAGTGGTGTTCGGGCATTGTAGGGGTGGTGCTGGGGCTGGTGTTTCAGGGTTTAGGGCAGTGCAGTGGTGTTCGGGCAGTGTAGGGGGTCGTGCTGGGGCTGGTGTTTCAGGGTTTAGGGCAGTGCAGTGGTGTTCCGGCAGTGTAGGGGGTCGTGCAGGGGTGGTGTTTCAGGGTTTAGTGCAGTGGTGTTCGGGCAGTGTAGGGGGTCGTGCTGGGGTGGTGTTTCAGGGTTTAGGGCAGTGCAGTGGTGTTCGGGCAGTGTAGGGTGTCGTGCTGAGGGGTGGTGTTTCAGGGTTTAGGGCAGTGCAGTAGTGTTTGGGCAGTGTAGGGGGTCATGCAGGGGTGGTGTTTCAGGGTTTAGGGCAGTGCAGTGGTGTTCGGCCAGTGTAGGTAGTCTTGCTGGGGGTGGTGTTTCAGGGTTTAGGGCAGTGCAGTAGTTTTCGGGCAGTGTAGGCGGTCGTGCTGGGGCTGGTGTTTCAGGGTTTAGGGCAGTGCAGTGGTGTTCGGGCAGTGTACGGGGTTGTGCTGGGGCTGGTGTTTCAGGGTTTAGGGCAGTGCAGTGGTGTGCGGGCAGTGTCCGGGGTCGTGCTGGGGCTGGTGTTTCAGGGTTTAGGGCAGTGCAATGGTGTTCGGGCAGTGTAGGGGGTCATGCTGAGGGTGGTGTTTCAGGGTTTAGGGCAGTGCAGTGGTGTTCGGGCAGTGTAGGGGTCATGCTGGGGCTGGTGTTTCAGGGTTTAGGGCAGTGCAGTGGTGTTCGGGCAGTGTAGGGGTCTTGCTGGGGGTAGTGTTTCAGGGTTTAGGGCGGTGCAGTGGTGTTCGTGCAGTGTAGGGGGTCGTGCTGGGGGTGGTGTTTCAGGGTTTAGGGCAGTGCAGTAGTGTTCGGGCAGTGTAGGGGGTCTTGCTGGGGGTGATGTTTCAGGGTTTAGGGCAGTGCAGTGGTATTCGGGCAGTGTAGGGGGTCTTGCTGGGGGTGGTGTTTCAGGGTTTAGGGCAGTGGTGTTCGGGCAGTGTAGGGGTCTTGCTGGGGGTGATGTTTCAGGGTTTAGGGCAGTGCAGTGGTGTTCGGGCAGTGTAGGGGGTCTTGCTGGGGGTAGTGTTTCAGGGTTTAGGGCGGTGCAGTGGTGTTCGTGGCAGTGTAGGGGTCGTGCTGTGGGTGGTGTTTCAGGGTTTAGGGCAGTGCAGTAGTGTTCGGGCAGTGTAGGGGGTCATGCAGGGGGTGGTGTTTCAGGGTTTAGGGCAGTGCAGTGGTGTTCTGGCAGTGTAGGGGGTCATGCTGGGGGTGGGGTTTCAGGGTTTAGGGCAGTACAATGGTGTTCGGGCAGTGTAGGGGGTCGTGCAGGGGGTGGTGATTCAGGGTTTAGGGCAGTGCAGTGGTGTTCGGGCAGTGTAGGGGGTCGTGCTGGGTCTGGTGTTTCAGGGTTTAGGGCGGTGCAGTGGTGTTCGGGCAGTGTAGGGGGTCTTGCTGGGGGTGGTGTTTCAGGGTTTAGGGCAGTGGTGTTCGGGCAGTGTAGGGGGTCTTGCTGGGGGTAGTGTTTCAGGGTTTAGGGCAGTGCAGTGGTGTTCGTGCAGTATAGGGGGTCATGCTGGGGATGGTGTTTCTGGGTTTAGGGCAGTGCAGTGGTGTTCGTGCAGTATAGGGGGTCGTGCTGGGGATGGTGTTTCTGGGTTTAGGGCAGTACAGTAGTGTTCGAGCAGTGTAGGGGGTTGTGCAGGGGTGGTGTTTCAGGGTTTAGTGCAGTGGTGTTCGGGCAGGGTAGGGGGTCGCGCTGGGGGTGGTGTTTCAGGGTTTAGGGCAGTGCAGTGGTGTTCGGGCAGTGTAGGGGGTCATGCACGGGGTGGTGTTTCAGGGTTTAGGGCAGTGCAGTGGTGTTCGGGCAGTGTAGGGTGTTGTGCTGGGGCTGGTGTTTCAGGGTTCAGGGCAGTGCAGTGGTCTTCAGGCAGTGTAGGGGTCGTGCTGAGGCTGGTGTTTCACAGTTTAGAGCAGTGCAGTGGTGTTCGGGCAGTGTAGGGGGTCGTGCTGGGGCTGGTGTTTCAGGGTTTAGGGCAGTGCAGTGGTGTTTGGGCAGTGTAGGCGGTCGTGCTGGGGCTGGTGTTTCAGGGTTTAGGGCAGTGCAGTGGTGTTCGGGCAGTGTAGGGGGTCATGCTGGGGCTGGTGTTTCAGGGTTTAGGGCAGTGCAGTGGTGCTCGGGCAGTGTAGGGGTCGTGCTGGGGGTGATGTTTCAGGGTTTAGGGTAGTGCAGTGGTGTTCGGGCAGTGTAGGGGGTCGTGCAGGGGCTGGTGTTTCAAGGTTTAGGGCAGTGCAGTGGTGTTCGGGCAGTGTAGGGGGTCGTGCTGGGGCTGGTGTTTCAGGGTTTTGGGCAGAGCAGTGGTGTTCGGGCAGTATAGGGGGTCGTGCTGGGGATGGTGTTTCTGGGTTTAGGGCAGTGCAGTAGTGTTCGAGCAGTGTAGGGGTCTTGCTGGGGGTAGTGTTTCAGGGTTTAGGGCAGTGCAGTGGTATTCGGGCAGTGTAGGGGGTCGTGCTGGGGGTAGTGTTTTAGGGTTTAGGGTAGTGCAGTGGTGCTTGTGTAGTGTAGGGGTCGTGCTGGGGGTAGTGTTTTAGGGTTTAGGGTAGTGCAGTGGTGTTTGTGTAGTGTAGGGGGTCATGTTTTAGGGTAGTGCAGTGGTGTTTGGGTAGTGTAGGGGGTCGTGCTGGGGGTAGTGTTTTAGGATTTAGGTTAGTGCAGTGGTGTTTGTGTAGTGTAGGGGGTCATGCTGGGGGTAGTGTTTCAGGGTTTAGGGCAGTGCAGTGGTGTTCGGGCAGTGTAGGGGGTCGTGCTGGGGGTGGTGTTTCAGGGTTTAGGTCAGTGGTGTTCGGGCAGTGTAGGGGGTCTTGCTGGGGGTGATGTTTCAGGGTTTAGGGCAGTGCAGTGGTGTTCGGGCAGTGTAGGGGGTCTTGCTGGGGGTAGTGTTTCAGGGTTTAGGGCAGTGCAGTGGTGTTCGGGCAGTGTAGGGGGTCATGCTGGGGGTGGTGTTTCAGGGTTTAGGGCAGTGCAGTGGTGTTCGGGCAGTGTAGGGGGTCGTGAAGGGGTGGTGTTTCAGGGTTTAGGGCAGTGCAGTAGTGTTCGGGCAGTGTAGGGGGTCATGCTAGGGGTGGTGTTTCAGGGTTTAGGGCAGTGCAGTGGTGTTCGGGCAGTGTAGGGGGTCATGCAGGGGCTGGTGTTTCAGGGTTTAGGGCAGTGCAGTGGTGTTCGGGCAGTGTAGGGGGTCTTGCTGGGGGTAGTGTTTTAGGGTTTAGGGTAGTGCAGTGGTGCTTGTGTAGTGTAGGGGGTCGTGCTGGGGGTAGTGTTTTAGGGTTTAGGGTAGTGCAGTGGTGTTTGTGTAGTGTAGGGGGTCATGTTTTAGGGTAGTGCAGTGGTGTTTGGGTAGTGTAGGGGTCGTGCTGGGGGTAGTGTTTTAGGATTTAGATTAGTGCAGTGGTGTTTGGGTAGTGTAGGGGGTCGTGCTGGGGGTAGTGTTTTAGGGTTTAGGGTAGTGCAGTGGTGTTTGTGTAGTGTAGGGGGTCATGCTGGGGGTAGTGTTTTAGGGTTTAGGGTAGTGCAGTGGTGCTTGTGTAGTGTAGGAGGTCGTGCTGGGGGTAGTGTTTTAGAGTTTAGGGTAGTGCAGTGGTGTTTGGGTAGTGTAGGGGTCATGTTTTAGGGTAGTGCAGTGGTGTTTGGGTAGTGTAGGGGTCGTGCTGGTGGTAGTGTTTTAGGATTTAGGTTAGTGCAGTGGTGTTTGGGTAGTGTAGGGGTCGTGCTGGGCGTAGTGTTTTAGGGTTTAGGATAGTGCAGTGGTGCTTGTGTAGTGTAGGGGTCGTGCTGGGAGTAGTGTTTTAGGGTTTAAGGTAGTGCAGTGGTGTTTTTGTAGTGTAGGGGGTCATGTTTTAAGATGCAATGCTCCAATACCTGACCAGTCTGCACTACATAAAACTGCAAAAAACCTAAAAATAAAAAGTGTTTTGCACACTTTTGTCATTGGGCTATATGTGGGCTACATCTGGGTAATATTTGTGCTACATTTGGGCTCTTTTTTCACTGGTGGCCATCTTGGAAGACTTCTTTGTTATGAAGTTTCCTAATTTCTTCATTTACTGCAGTCTCCTCAGTAGGAAATGCTTTCAGTTTTTTACTTTGATTCCATCAAGAAGGCATTCAGATGTCTCACATCTGCCATAAATTCAGAATGTTAGCACTCTAGTTGCTCATTAGATCACTGGAGTAAAGCTACTGCTCACCAGGGAGTTAACTGGTAGTCTGCTGCTGGTATTGAACGTGATTGTTTCAGTCTGCATGTCAGAATTTTCTAATGAAATAGAAGAGGATTTGAGATCTCACTTAAAACATGCCCTAATTTTTCTTTCTGCAGCACTAACTATAATTTCTATTTAAAAAGAACCCCTCATTTTGTTCCTTTTTAAATTAAATGTTTTAAATGTTACTGGTTTATTCCAATCAAGATGGCTTCAGGTGTGCCATACTTTTGTCATAAGTAAGGCTGTTAGCGCTCTAGTTGTTCTTTAGAACACTCTGGGAAGCTGCAGTAGAACACAAAGGCATCAACTGGCAGGCTGCTCCTGTTGAAATATAACAGGAAGATATTTGAGATCACACTTGAAATATGTCCTAATTTTTCTTTCTACAGCACTAACCATAATTTCTATGACAAAATGAACCCCATCATTTTGTTCCTTTTTAAATTAAATGTTTTAAGTGTTACCAGTTTATTCCAATCAAGATGGCTTCAGGTGTGCCATACTTTTGTCATAAGTAAGGCTGTTAGCGCTCTAGTTGTTCTTTAGAACACTCTGGGAAGCTGCAGTAGAACACAAAGGCATCAACTGGCAGGCTGCTCCTGTTGAAATATAACAGGAAGATATTTGAGATCACACTTGAAACATGTCCTAATTTTTCTTTCTACAGCACTAACCATAATTTCTATGACAAAATGAACCCCATCATTTTGTTCCTTTTTAAATTAAATGTTTTAAGTGTTACCAGTTTATTCCAATCAAGATGGCTTCAGGTGTGCCATACTTTTGTCATAAGTAAGGCTGTTAGCACTCTAGTTGTTCTTTAGAACACTCTGGGAAGCTGCAGTAGAACACAAAGGAATCAACTGACAGTCTCTGCCCTTGTTGGATGTACATGTTTTACTGAGAATGTCAGACTTCATTCTCACATGAGTGAGAAAGATAATGTGAATTTACAGAAAATATGCTCTCATTTTAGCTTCTGGAGCACCTTCCAAACCTCCATGGGACAAGCATGAGAAAATAGTGTTCTCTCAAACATGATTCATGATATCCCAGCAGAAGGTTTTTCACATGGTAAAATCACCTTAGAATACACCACAATTCCTAAAATTAGTATGGTACCATCAACAAATAAATTCTAATGTAACTAAAGCCTGTTATCACCCTTTATAGTTCTCCTTTTGGTGACCCTCAAAATCTTCTATTCACTACAATGCATTTCAATGAGGTACTATCATTTATATTGGTCCCAAGATGGCTGCCAGCAATTCCAGGATGAAGTGCTGACAGCCAATCAGATCTCACGATGACATGTGTGGTTAGGCTCCGCCCAGATATATATGTGACTTTACTTTTGATTTTCTCAGAAACTACTGAACGGATTTACACCATTTAAGCAAAAGGCACGACACTGAACCAAGGGCTACCTCTTTGCCAAATTTGGTGTAATTCCGTTCAGCAGTTCGGGCTGTAGCTGCGACTAAAGGTTCCTATGGAAAAATGAATGGGGAAAACGCGTTTTGGGACCCCCCTTTTTTCTCGGCCCCCGCTTGACGTATCACCCCGAGACTTTCAGGATAGGAGCGGACCGGAGCGCCCCAACAAGTTGGAAACTTTCGCGAAGATTCGTCAACCGGCGCCAACGTTATTTCAAATAGAATGTCGCGGATTTCCTATGGATAATAGGTTTTAACTATAACTATCTACTGGCGACCGCCAGTAGATAATATATATGTGTGTGTATATATATATATATATATGTGTGTGTATATATATATATATATGTGTGTGTATATATATATATATATGTGTGTGTATATATATATATATATGTGTGTGTGTATATATATATATATGTGTGTGTGTATATATATATATATATGTGTGTGTGTATATATATATATATATGTGTGTGTGTATATATATATATATGTGTGTGTATATATATATATATGTGTGTGTATATATATGTGTGTATATATATATGTGTGTGTATATATATATATATATGTGTGTGTATATATATCATACAGCGGAATCACAGGCACACACAATTCAACTGGCCGCTTACCTGGAGGCTCTATCGAGAGTCTGAAAAAAACAATGCACGAAGGCAGAACCTATTGATGGTAATACTTGAGCCTGTGACTACAAGTCCCATAAAGCAAAGTATAATGGAAGCCCATTGGAGGGCGATAAAATGACGCATTTGAGGCTTGTGATCATCTGCATCTGCTGGCTGCTCGCTGCCCGTGAACAAGGAGCACTGAGGCTCCGAAACGCGTCGGGCGAAACAGGAAATATCCAGTGAACTTGCCGGTTGGTGTAACAAATAAATTCTTCTGAAAAGTGGGATTACCTGTGATTGAGTGCGACTCCAATTCTTGAACAACCTTTGGATGATATATACCGGCCGGTTCAGGTCGGGGAGTGGGCACCGCCATAGAAACCCATAGACTGCTGACTTTTATTTTCAAGTCATACAGCGGAATCACAGGCACACACAATTCAACTGGCCGCTTACCTAGAGGCTCTATTGAGAGTTTGAAAAAAACAATGCACGGAGGCAGAACCGATTTATGGTAATATTTGAGCCTGTGACTACAAGTCCCATAAAGCCAAGTACAATGGAAGCCCATTAGAGGGCGATAAAATGACGCATTTGAGGCTTGTGATCACTTGCATCTGCTGGTTGCTCGCTGCCCGTGAACAAGGAGCACAGAGGCTCCGAAACGCGTCGGGCGAAACAGGAAATATCCAGTTAACTTGCCGGTTGGTGTAACAAATAAATTCTTCTGAAAAGTGGGATTACCTGTGATTGAGTGCGACTCCAATTTTTGGACAACCTTTAAATGATATATACCGGCCGGTCCAGGTCGGGGAGTGTGCACCGCCAAAAAAACCCATAGACTGCTGACTTAATTTCAAGTCATACAGCGGAATCACAGGCACACACAATTCAACTGGCCGCTTACCTGGAGGCTCTATCGAGAGTCTGAAAACAACAATGCACGGATGCAGAACCGATTGATGGTAATATTTGAGCCTGTGACTACAAGTCCCATAAAGCAAAGTATAATGGAAGCCCATTAGAGGGCGATAAAATGACGCATTTGAGGCTTGTGATCACCTGCATCTGCTGGCTGCTCGCTGCCCGTGAACAAGGAGCACTGAGGCTCCGAAACGCGTCGGGCGAAACAGGAAATATCCAGTGAACTTGCCGGTTGGTGTAACAAAAAAAATTCTTCTAAAAAGTGGGATTACCTGTGATTGAGTGCGACTCCAATTTTTGGACAACCTTTGGATGATATATATATATATATATATATATATATATATATTCACTGAAAAAACCATAGGTTTTAGGGACAGTTATAGTTAGTTGGACATTGCACTCATACAAAACCCGTGAAATTCCCCGTTATAGTTAGTTCAGGTAACTATAACTCGCGCCCCGCAATGCACTGCTGATAACGTCACATATTACATCACTCATGACATGGTCAGTGACATCACTGATGACATCTCAAATGACATCACTGATGACATCACTGATGACATCATCCATGTGATAATTTGATGCATCTTCTCACACCCTAATATAACTTTTGATACACCCACTGTAAATTACAGACTGCCATTGTCAAAACCATAGACACTCCAACACCAATTACTATATACACACTCACTGATTCTTAGGTCTACACACACACATCTACTCACTCACCCGTACAGTCACTCATACTTATAGTCACTCAGTACAGGACTATTATATGCACTCAGACACCTATATAAACACTCACACACCGTCACTCATCCATAGAGGTACTCACACACCTAGTCAGTCATGGAAAAAATTAAGCACACACCCATTTACTCACCTATACAGTTATACACACACCAACTCACTTACTCATACAAATACTACCACATTCTTGAGTGATGTCATCAGTGATGTCACTGACCATGTCATGAGTGATGTAATATGTGACGTCATCAGCAGTGCATTGCGGGGGCGCGAGTTATAGTTACCTGAACTAACTATAACGGGGGAATTTCACGGGTTTTGTATGAGTGCAATGTCCAACTAACTATAACTGTCCCTAAAACCTATGGTTTTTTCAGTGAATTTCAAAGGTTTTTTAAATGCTAATTTCTAACTATAACGTGTCTGAAACCTATGGTTTTTCAGTGAATTTCAAAGGTTTTTTAAATGCTAATTTCTAACTATAACGTGTCTGAAACCTATGGTTTTTTAAGTGAATTTCAAAGGTTTTTTAAATGCTAATTTCTAACAATAACATGCCCCGCCCCTCCCTTCACCACTGTGCAAACGCGCCCGTGGCGCGTTTTAAGTTGGGGGATTAAGTTCCCTTGAATCATGAGGGTCCCTGGGGTCCAACTAGCCCACCCTGTACCTCCAGTATGCGCCAGGGAGCTGCGTTGCAGAGAGGTGTTCAGAGGCCACGCCCCTTTTTACACCTCTCTGCAACGCAGCTCTGTGGTGCGTGGCCCCCCTCCCGGGCCATTACTTGCCCCGGGGACCCCATCCCCCGGGGCTGGCCCTCTCCGTTGGGGACTGTGGGGGTCCCCAATCCCCCACAGTCCCGCCGGCTCCACGCGTCCCTTGGGAGCCGGCATTGCTTTTCCACATGGGGAGCTGCTAAGATGCAGCTCCCCGTGTGGAAAGCAATCTGCTTTGAATTTTGGAAGAGAGCAGGTTTCCCTGCTCTCTCTTCCAAAATCCAAGCAGTTTGCTATGGCAGGACGGGAGCCGCGAGGCTCCCGCCTCTGCCATAGCAAACTACAGTGTCCCGGGGGTAGGCACCCGGGACACTGCAGGAGCCGGCCCTGGGGGGTGGCGGTCCCCAGGGCCATCAAGGGCTCCAGGAGGGGGGCAGCGTGGCCCCCCTCCCTTGAATTGCACAGCCCCGGGGGGTGGCGGTCCCCGGGGCTGCGGGAGGGCAGGAGAGCCCTCCCGCACCATTTTTTTATAAAGCTCCGGGGGTGGCGGTCCCCGGGGCTTGGGGCCTAGAGGCCCCCCATATAAAACATAAACCCACCCCCGCATGCCCCCGGGACTTGGGCCACCCGGGGGCAAAATACATTCAAAGCGCGGGAGACCGCGCTTCGATTTTTTTTTTTTTTATCGGCGGGATTCGCGCACCCTAAGCGCATCCCGCCGATTTTTTTTAAAAATGCTTTTTTCTGCCCAGGGGTCCTTGTGGGACCCCCTGAGCAGACCTAGGGGTCAGGGTGTTTCTTGTTACAAAATGGCTGCCAACACTTCCTGATTTGGAGTGTTGACAGCCAATTAGCATGCAGCTCGTGATCGGGAGGGTACGCGGACCCTAAGCGGCCATAGATATATATGTGATTTTACTTTTGATTTTCTCAGCAACTACTGAACGGATTTACACCATTTAACAAAAAGGGTTCTTTCTGAACCAAGAACTACCTCTTTGCCAAATTTGGTGTAATTCCGTTCAGCAGTTCGGGCTGTAGGCGTGGCTAAAGTTTCCTATGGGAAAATGAATGGGGAAAACACGTTTTGGGACCCCCCTTTTTTCTCGGCCCCCGCTTGACGAATCACCCCGAGACTTTCAGGATAGGAGCGGACCGGAGCGGGCCATAAAGTTTGAAAATTTCGCGAAGATTCGTCAACCGACGCAAGAGTTATTTCAAATAGAATGTCGCGGATTTCCTATGGAAAATAGGTCCTAACTATAACTATCTACTGGCGACCGCCAGTAGATAATATATATATATATAATTTTTCAACAATTTGCCCACAAGCAATGAGAGGGCACTCGACGGCGCTTCCACCAGCTGGTCGCTTGCCTCGCCTCAGCTCGCCTTTCTGTTGCCATAAATTAACCTGTCATGCCGACGCGTTTCGAGGCTACTCCGCCTCTTCTTCATGGGCTGCTCAAAGATGAACTGATGGCTCACCTCATGTTTTCATTACCTTTTATTAACATGATCGCCCTCAGTGGGCGTGGCTCAATTCAATCGCCAAATAGCATGATGGAGTTTGTAGTCCATGGAGGTGAGTAAAAAATTATTTTTCCTTTAGTAGGTTCAATGCATAATTGTTATTTGAAAGCTTATTTAACATCCTTTAGTAGGATTGGACACAGACAAGGCGGGCTCAATATACATTCAGGAACGCCGTGCTGTATGGTGTGGAATTGCTCCACTCCACAGCCTTTCTGCAGTTTCAAAATGGTGCTCCTCTCCACGGCTGGGCGGCCGTGTGTAATTTCTTCCAACAATTTGCCCACAAGCAATGAGAGGGCACTCAACAGCGCTTCCACCATCCGGTCGCTTGCCTCGCTACAGCTCGCCTTTCTGTTGCTATAAATTAACCTGCCATGCCGACGCGTTTCGAGGCTACTCCGCCTCTTCTTCATGGGCTGCTCAAAGATGCACTGATGGCTCACCTCACGTTTTCATTACCTTTTATTAACATGATCGCCCTCAGTGGGTGTGGCTCAATTCAATCGCCAAATAGCATGATGGAGTTTGTAGTCCATGGAGGTGAGTAAAAAATGTTTTTTCCTTTAGTAGGTTCAATGCATAATTGTCATTTGAAAGCTTATTTAACATCCTTTAGTAGGATTGGACACAGACAAGGCGGGCTCAATATACATTCAGGAACGCCGTGCTGTATGGTGTGGAACCTTTCCACTCCACAGCCTTTCTGCAGTTTCAAAATGGTGCTCCTCTCCACGGTTGGGCGGGCGTGTGTAATTTTTTCCAACAATTTGCCCACAAGCATTGAGAGGGCACTCGACGGCGCTTCCACCATCCGGTCGCTTGCCTCGCTACAGCTCGCCTTTCTGTTGCCATAAATTATACTGCCATGCCGCTGCGTTTCGAGGCTACTCTGCCTCTTCTTCATGGGCTGCTCAAAGATGCATTGATGGCTCACCTCACGTTTTCATGACCTTTTATTAACATGATCGCCCTCAGTGGGCGTGGCTCAATTCAATCGCCAAATAGCATGATGGAGTTTGTAGTCCATGGAGGTGAGTAAAAAATTATTTTTCCTTTAGTAGGTTGACTGTTTGTCGAAATAAGGTGCATTAATGCTGGCACGTGCGTATAAGCAAGGCCCTTCAGTATTGGTATCAAGTATGTGGTTATTTATATGCACACTAGGGCAAAATTGGTGGACTCATGTTTTGATATGAAGGGACACGACATTATGAAGACAATGACTTTACCCACTTGGGTTAAATTGTGTTCTGGCACTCTAGGGCCATTTAATGTAACGATGGTTCTGTTTTTGAAAAAACTGTGTACACAAGCATAGGCATCTTTGGTTAAGGATCGGCAGATCTTAGCGATATCCATGCCTGTTGTAAATTTGCTAATTTGATGAATTCCTCGGTTTAAACACATGAGCTTCAAAGTTATGCAATGTCAGCAGTTGTTTAAGTTTTGAACAAAACTTTATTGATGCAGCACATGAGAACTAAACAGAGTATGTTTTTCATGTTTATTATGTAGCACATGACTTCCACTTGTTTCTTTAAAAGAAAGAAAAAACGCACTAACCTTGCCCGTGAGAAAGGAGTGCTTTAACTCCGAAACGCGTCGGGACTTTGTGTTGTAATAGAAACACGTTTATGAATTGAGGCCACGGCGCCGGTGTTTTTCTTGGGAAAGGAACGTTTCACTGGATTGTGTGGATAATAAGGGGTGGCGACCCTGCCGTGTGCCCGCCGTGACAAGAGGCTAAGGCTGAAGCCGATTTCGTGGTGGAATATATATATATATATATATATATATATATATATACATACATACATACATACATACACACACAGCATTATGGTTATTGTATTGCCTGAGCTATTCACAATCTAGCTTATTTGTGCCAAGCCAAGTAGCTATCCCCGTATCCCTCAAAAAGCTGTCAGGCCAGCAGTCGGATAATGGCGCTCTGTCATGACTCCTTTTGCAATCAGTCCTGATGTCTGCTTTTCCAAATATGTGGGTTTCTTTATACCTTTCTCCCCAATGATTCTCTATGGAGAGGCATCCTCTGTCCAGGTGCTCATATCTACATGCTAAAGCACATACAATTCTTCTGTCATTAGAAGTATTCAATAAGCAAGCCACTGTAACTAACATCTTTCCTTTCAAACGTTATCCATGTGAGGCCAGAAGGCCTTGCAGTGCTACTCACTACATGTAACCCACAAGACAGCAGAATGAAATATTCGTCTCTGCTGCATTTGTATTATGTTTGTTAACTTGACTAATGTTAAACTGCAGCTAAAATAATATGGTGATTTTGCACACACTTGTTAACATCATCTCTTAGAGTATTAGTCTCCAAGACCTAAGCCGCATACTTACACACTCTAAAGAGTTAAGTGTCCTTTATGCTCGTATACAGTTAGGTCTGACTAGTATGTAATATGCAGCTATTTCTAGGTAGTCCCTGTTACACATCTGTTTCCTCAAAGAAATGATAACCTAGTTTCCCTCATTGGATTTTTGTTTTGGTGTAATTTTATTTAAAATATTCTCTATTTTTCTGAATTGGTTTGGAATTTTTCTTGTGTTGTTGTATCGATTCGACTTTAATAATGTATTGGTACTGCTTAAATACTTTACAAATTGTCTCTAAATTAAATGTATTTGCTCTGTGCCTTATCTCCAAGGGGTTGAGCTTAGGTTTATTTAGTGACTCTAGTGGTTCACCCTGACAAGAATTGTGATTATTACTTGAGATGGGCACTTACCCCCTCAACTGATGCACCAAATTTCTTGCATTATTGTTGAAAAAAATAATTATGTAGTCTTTTTCCAAACCCAAAGATGATTTTCTTTATAAAAAGAACACATGTCACATAAGAGCATTTACATACCTAATTTTTCAATCATACTTGATGACTTTTGCATTCAACGTATAATCCCTTTGACAAATAATGTCTCCAATGGAAACTCTTCCTACAAGGTGGAAAGGTACACCAGTTAACCAATAGCATGAACTGAGGAATGTTTATCTCTCTGAAACTATCTCTGGTTTATAAAGCATTCAACAATCTCAAAGAAAAGGCCAGGTCGCACTCATGAGATTTATTGTAAATGCTTCTTAGTTTATTGGCAGAAACCCCCTATGTGTTTCAGCCACTCAAGGCCTTATTCGTGTGAACATCTAGACAATAATTTAAAGAAATGAATATGAAGCCTTGGAATAACCACCATCATTTCCTAAAATTATTAGTGTTCTAAAGTCTCCTAAGCAAATAAGGATGTATGAGCGAATGAGTAATTGAATTGATAGAAGATTCATCTAAAAAATGTAAAGTATGGATGCTACATGATGGTGCAGTGCAAATAATAAAGTAAGATTTCAGTATACCGCAGAATGATTTTGTTGAAACTGATAGACCATTGCAGTTTTCAGGATATCGCTCATCTGTCATGTTATGACTATACACTTTTGTATTTTTGTTCTGGAGGTTCAGAGACTTCATCAACAGTATATAAAACTGAAACTGAAGAGGAAGCATGTTATTGGAATTTAAGGATTTCTCCAATTCTTCTTAAACTTGATGAAGGCTGTGTGGGTAAGACACAATTTAATGCCACCAAGCATACATATATGGTACATATTTGGCAAAGCAACAAGAAATTAAAAGGCACTAGTAGTGAATGTTTCAAGGGTACTGTTTTTGTATAAATATTATGAGCATTTGTTTTAATGAGTTTGCTGCTGAATATGCTTGACATACTTCTGGCATCTAGTGTTTGGGCTCAGCTACCATATTTTTTCCTTAAAACATTGAAACCAGAAACGGTTGCTAGACATGCATGTACATTAAATAAAATGATGACAGACAGCCTCATGAAATACTAAATGGCTACTCCTCATAAAAAATCCTTTTGTCGAGCTCCCATATTTGATATAGTACCAACAATCTCCCCTCTAAACAGTATGCATTACTAGCCTTATGTCTGTTTTGCTTTCTCTTCCTATAATTTTCTTCTTTAGATCTTATGTGCTGGTTGTCACTGTTCTTTGTTGATTTTGAAGGGAAGTATAGCTTTCTCTTACACTGTTGTTTACAGCTGAGCACCATCTTTTTGCCCATACCTCTGCCAACCACTTGTAGAAAATATGCTGCACTGAATCAAACGTATGTGAGTATTAATTGCATTAGGTACATGAGCCCTCCAATTGTATTGCCCATCCCATTATTTTATTTTGTAGGAATCTCCGGATAACCAAAGTGGCCAGAAGGGAACTAGGTAACACATTCACTGTCTTTCATATCTCCCTGAGGAAGTATGTTGTGTCCTGTCAACAGTTAATTGTTATGAGCATCAGAGGTTTTAAGATGGCTCTCTGGGTCTGATGCTTGGCTCAAATAAGGAAGAAGTTTGAACAAACAGTGATTGTTGAGGATTCAAGACAAGAAAGAGTGCATTCCTAGGGGAGATAAAAGCGACAGGGTTCAGGGCATGAACCCCCTTGTTGTGATTTTTGCAGATACTATCTCTCCTCCAGTATACCCTTAGAAATCAAGAAAAGCAGTACAAGCACCATTCAGTGACCTACAGAATCAAACCTAGTTTTTGCCACAAGAGAAGAGTGGTGAATCAGAGTGGGAGTTTGAAAGTTCCTCTTGATATGTAGGACACCTTGGCATCAAAAATGTAATGTAGGGAAAAGAAGGGAGTCACAATAAATGGAATTAAAAGAACGGGCCTTCAGAATGGCAAAAAGGAGTTAAGAACCCTGAAAAAATGCCAATTCTGCAAGGTAGAAAAGGGAAAAGTTGTAAGACGTCCAACGGAATTCCATAAAATAAAAAAGCACACAACTCAGCTACAAGAAATGCAACATATGTTTCATCAACACGATACAAAAAAATCTTTACAGGAAGCTTTACTGAAACTACCCTGGAGCTGAATGAAGTCAAGGTGACAAGTAAAGATCTGATGATTAGCTCAAGTAATGTGAGTTGAATGCTACAGAAAGAGATCAGCTATTTTAAGTTGTCTAGTAAAGAGAGGAATCTTTTTATTAAAGGAAACACACGTTCTAGTTGATCAAACCAACTTATTGAAAATAAGTTGAACATCTTTGGTGAAAGAATGTGAACATCATGGTGCTATATTTAAGGGGTACTGCAATCCTTCCATGGAACGCATGAAATATAACAGTCACACAAAAAAGTACGGGTAGCTCAGGTTGATGGGCTATGGTCTTGCAATATAAAACCAACAAATATTTTACAGTAGCCAGTGTTTATGACCCTAATATAGATGATTCTTCTAGCCTTGAGGATTTTGAGTTCAGAGTAGTAAACCTGCTGTCACCTGTTTAAGAGGAGGTGACTGGAATATAACAGTGACAAGCACTGATAGATCTGGTAATACTGTGGCATTTGATAAACCCCACACTAGGAAAGGCTTGAAGTATTGATTAAGAATTTAGATCTCAATGACCCCTGGAGAGAAGCAAATAAAGAGGATACAGGGTGCAAATATATTTTTCATTGATTTAATTCTTTCTTTAAGATTGACTATATTTTGATATCTACATCATTCCCGAGTGCATACATCTTAAAAAAAGACTCAAGGAATTTATTAGGTCAATCTCTGATCAGCGTCTCTATGAAAGAGTTATTTTGTAAAGGAGTTTAAGCCCAGTTGCTGGTTCTTTGATAAGACTTCATAACTAGAGGTCGACTTCACTAAGTATGTCCAGGATAAAACTGTTGAGTTTATTTAAACTCAATAAAAATTCATCAAACAGTTCTGTGGTCTGGAGCACATATAAGACTGTTCATGGACAGTACATTTTAGAATATTCATTAAGAATTGCATGTAAGCACCACACTAAGAAGAAAGAACTCCTAGATATTTTGCACCCTCTAGAAGTAGATTTACAGAACAGTATTAATGCTGACAGAAGATCCAAAATTCTTTTATTTAGAATTAAATATCACGAACAAAGATATGCAGACTGATTAACAGCAAATGAAGCAACACATTCTAGTGCATCAAAAATCTGAACTACTTGTGCTCTCTGAAAAATATGGCAGAGTGTTCTCATGGCAGATTTGAAGGCGGGTCAAGCAAAACCAAATTTCATGCCTTTTTTTTAGAGGGGAATGAACATACCGGTGAGAAGGTAATACAACAAGTACCTTGATTTGACCAGTATTCCAATAGTCAGATCAGAGGATCCATCCAGAATATCTGAATGCGCCTGTTAACGTCGCATGAAATTCTAGATAGGCTAAAATATCCACATCCCTATCCCCGCATGGAATATCTTAAAAATTGAAAAATTAGTGTCCATACAGATCTTATACCCATACTACCAAATATGCCAGGAACTATGCTTGGGAGGGGAAAAGCCACCATTGTGGTAGGAAGCAAACATAATTTTATTATTTAAACAAGGGTAAGACCCTTAATTACCCACATCCTAAAACGCTTTCTGATTGTTAAATGGTAATAAGATTTTAGCAAGAATACTTGTTACCAGGTTTTAAAAGTGATAGGGAACATTTATATTTAACATTGACAGGGCTTTATACGAGGGCATAATATAGCTGCATTTTGTACCGGCATGGATAGAGCTCCCTGCCTGTCACACCTGTTGCTTTCAGTACTGATAGATGCAGAGAAGGCATTCATCAGACTAAAGATTAACTACCTTTGGTTAAGAATGGGAAATATGTCCTTCCCTATAATTTTATTAGCATAACATGAGCATTTTATTTTCATAGCAAACACAAGAAGATGATGGACGGAGCGCCAAACCTTTTCAGACACTCACCCCCAGTCACAGATCTGGGTTGAATCCATCATCGTTCTTTAGCTCACTTTGCCACCCCAGTTCAGACACAGCTATATGCAAATCAGTCTTGACCCTGTGCCTCATGGGAACAGTGCAGACCGAACTGCCAAGCCATGTCTTCCCTGGACCGGAAACAAGAATCCTGGGACCAGTTTCGGGCTAACAGCCTTCATCAGCCAGGCTAGCTTGAATCCAGTGGCAAAGTGAGCAAGGGACCCATGTCTGGGCATACCCTGCCAACTTAGGGCGAACAAAGCAAACACAAGGAGATGATGGACGGAGCGCCGAAACTTTTCAGACACTCACCCCCAGTCACAGATCTGGGTTGAATCCATCATCGTTCTTTAGCTCACTTTGCCACCCCAGTTCAGACACAGCTATTTGCAAATCAGTCTTGATCCTGTGCCTCATGGGAACAGTCCAGACCCAACTGCCAAGCCATCCTGGACCGGACACCTAGATATTTTGCTCCCTCTAGAAGTAGATTTACAGAACAGTATTAATGCTGAGAGAAGATCCAAAATTCTTATATTTAGAATTAAATATCCCGAACAAAGATATGCAGACTGATTAACAGCAAATGAAGCAACACATCTAGTGCATCAAAAATCTGAACTACTTGTGCTCTCTGAAAAATATGGCAGAGTGTTCTCATGGCAGATTTGAAGGCGGGTCAAGCAAAACCAAATTTCATGCCTTTTTTTTAGAGGGGAATGAACATACCGGTGAGAAGGAAATACAACAAGTGCCTTGATTTGACCAGTATTCCAATAGTCAGGTCAGAGGATCCATCCAGAATATCTGAATGTGCCTGTTAACATCGCATGAAATTCTAGATAGGCTAAAATATCCACATCCCTATCCCCGCATGGAATATCTTAAAAAATTGAAAAATTAGTGTCCATACAGATCTTATACCCATACTACCAAATATGCCAGGAACTATTCTTTGGAGGGTAAAAGCCACCATTGTGGTAGGAAGCAAACACAATTTTATTATTTAAACAAGGGTAAGACCCTTAATTACCCACATCCTATAACGCTTTCTGATTGTTAAATGGTAATAAGATTTTAGCAAGAATACTTGTTAACAGATTTTAAAAGTGATAGGGAACATTTATATTCAACATTGACAGGGCTTTATACGAGGGCATAATATAGCTGCATTTTGTACTGGCATGGATAGAGCTCCCTGCCTGTCACACCTGTTGCTTTCAGTAGCGATAGATGCAGAGAAGGCATTCATCAGAGTAAAGAGGAGAACTACCTTTGGTTAATATTGGGAAATATGTCCTTCCCTATCATTTTATTAGCATAACATGAGCATTTTATTTTCATCCCAAGAGTAGATTGATTTTTAATGGGCAATTAAGCTGATTTCTTTCATTATATAAGGGGATTTGCCAGGGTTACCCAGAGTCCCTTCTGTTTAGGTCTCGCCTACGCAGCGCGCATGCGCTGCATAGGAAAAAGACCTCTTGTAATCGATTCCGTTTTCCAGTGAAAAACGTGCACGCGTTGCATTGCTTTTAATGGCAACGCGTGCACGTTTGGCGATTCCCTTGCGGGAGCGAGCTTTAAAACCATCTGGTTTTAATTAACAGATGGTTCCTGCTCGCTCCCGCAAGGGAAACAGGCGCAGCCCCCTCCTCCCTCCCCTGCTGCCTCCTCCTCTCCTCGTCAGCGCGAGGCGCGCGCGCGCTTGTTTTCACTTGATGTCTTCATTACTTTGGTATTTATATTTTTCTTAGATTGTCCCTCATTCCCTTTAGTAAATAGTGTTTCCGCCTTTTGTAAGCTTTTCGCCACTCTCACTTCCATCTTGTATAATTAATTTGATCCTGATTTCCTTGTGATATTTTATGCTTTATCAATTCTCTCTTGTCCTCGGAACTCCCATTGATTGGTATGTTTAGCAGTTATTCTTCCTGTTACACTCCTGAAGAACGAGGAAACTCAAAAATGCTTTGATTCCCCACCTCGATACTAAGCGATTTCATTCACTCGTGCCACACTGCAGCCGGTTTGCTCACCTGAGGGAGTCTCCCGTCCACGTGGTGTCCTCCAGCTCCACTTGTTCAGCGATCTGCCTCGGTGTTCATTTCCACGCAGTGGCTGCTCCGCTATACATTCTTCAGCGTCTTGCCTTGTGTTGACCCCAGATCCGACTACCGTTTTCATCGGCGTTACTGAGGTGGTGATTCCTTTGTGTTCCACCAGTTCAATAGACCTTGTTTCATCGATCTGTTTTTGCGCTTAATGTCGGGCGCCACTGCTTTCCTTTCCGATACGATTCACCAAATCAGTTCCACTTACAGCACGCTCATGGTTGGTGCGGCAATCAGGATGGACCTGTGCTGTGTAATTATTGTCCACCAGAAGATTAACTCCACACTCCATTCCGATCCTTACTTTATAATTTTTCACACTGCTCACCTCCACTTAAATGTTTTTATCACTTGACCACTCGCTGTGCTGGTTTCTTAAAAGAGACAACAACCGCAGTAATAGCGCCAGCATGGTTGTGCTTGTTTTTAGATGCCCTGCCTTGTTATGCAGGAGTCGGTAATTTAACAGGAGCCGCCCAAAGCTTCCTGTTCTTCGGAGATTGCGGACCTCACTCAAGTGATAAGGGCATGTGTATGTATCTCTGTGGCTTCAGAAGCCCGTTTTCAGGCAGGGCGTGCCTATTTATACGCCCGCTATACGGTATATTTTATTTTAAATAATAGTGTGCCATATAGAAGCCACGACTATTATCCGTTTTTTTTTTTTAAATAACTTGAGCTTTTTTCTAAAGGGTAATATTTTTATCACTGAACACGTCTTTTCAACAAAGTGCACGTACTTTCTAAACAGTACCTCCGATAAACAGTCGAGTGCGTTTTTTCATTTGTGTGGAATTTCGTTAGCGTAGAAACTATACAGTGTTATGTAGTCCCTCCTTAGATCGCGAAAGAGGACAATACTAAATTACAAAGGTGGATACGGGCACAGTTTTATGTCCTATTTTTGGTATTTTTGTTTTTATAATCTGTACTCGCAGAAAATTGACATTTTTTCGTGCAAACATGCATTTCAGTACTCCGTGCACAGTGAGCATGCTGGGCATTGACGTCTACTTGGACTTGAGTACGACTATAGAAAAACGGAAATAGAATGTTAAAAAACACCAAAACCTTAATTATAAGAGCCCAGTGAAACCTCAATTAAGTAGCACCGATTAGAAGGTTTTCCCTTAAATTGCGGCGTAACATGCAGCTTTTGATGTTTACCCCTAACAAAATCCGAAATTTCACTACAAACCGGGCTTTTTCCAGTAGTTAAACTCCAGCAGGTTTGACGTGCTTAAATTTAACTTGGGTTGGTGGTGGGGGGGGGGGAAGAGGGGGACGTGGACATTTTGGTTTGATAATTACCACATAGCTGCCAAGTTTTCAGTACACACTCGAGTGACATTTCTATGCTTTCAAGGCAGGGCTTTAAGTTGGATGACAAAACTGGTGAGTCTCTCAAAGGGCGTGGCCTATGTAATTAAGGGTGTGGTGGCTTAAAAACACCTAAACTAAAAACCTGTGCTTAGCATAGTGTGCAACCCCACTTGTACTTTGTTGTCTGTCATTGCAGCCAGATATATATAATACAGCAAGTAACATTATACCTACAAACTAGGACGATTGGATTTGTCAATGGTTGTTTGTTGCATGAGATAAATAAGCAACAACTACGGCTTCGTTGTATATATCATATTGAAAATGCTTCAGTTCTCAAATGATGAGACTATGAAAGACCTACAATGAGTCTCTTCGAAGTTACATCAAAAGCAGTGAAGGGTGGTACTGCTGCAGAGTTAAGGTTTTTTTTTTTCACTGTGAGGGTCAGGGCATAAATGGAGAGCCCGATGGGGACCCGTCTCAGCACCTGCTTTTTAGAACTGCACCGGCAGGACCCGGCCCACATAAAGCCCTGTTTCAAGGCACCTATGAGTGACATTCACACGTCTCATGTGTGACACCTTCAGTGACACTTGATCACAAGCAGTGGATTAAGAAAATTATGATACAAAACAAAAATCTTGTATCAATAAATGCAGCGCAGTACCTTGATTAAATAAACCACTCACACCTGAAATGGGATACTTTGAGATTTCTGAAGTTGCCCTGCGTCCTGTCCTAGCATACCACACCTTCCTCTAATATTTTTTAGTAGCATTAACTAAATTGCAGTTAGTAATCTGGCCAACAATGAGGTGGTGCCTTTGCAGAAGACATACAGGCAAGGCGCCGCCCTAGGGATCACCCATGTACTGACTGGTACACCCCGAGTAGACTTGGATGGAGACAGGCCGGGCGGGGCACGGCGGTTGGATTTGTAAAGCCCTGGCCTCCTTATGATTCAATTAACAGTCAGCATGGTTAGTGATTACACGTGACTACACTAAGCACAATTTGCACACAAACTTTACAGTACTAAGCACAGCAGCTACATTGCTCAACAACATACCTTAAAAACATTGTCAATATCTCTGGCTAAACACTTATAAGGTCCCAAAGGCGAGACCTATTGGCTATGCCAATGCTTGTTTTCTTTATGTATAGACCCCTTAGCTGTCAAACTCAGATGTAATCCATTGATACCTCCATTGTTAACGGGTAAACTAGAAGTTAAGGTTTAATTCTATGTGGATATATTTTTGGGTTATAAGATTATTGAGGGGAAAACACATTTTGAATTGGAATATGGAATACAATGAGGTGGATTGGAGTATATTATTTAGACCACAAGTTAGGTACCGAGTGATGAAAATAACTCAAAACCTGTATGTAAGAAATCGGGTTATTAGTTATGGAGTGTGGTGACCCACCTTAAGTAATAGCCACATTACTTGTTAGGGTATATTACTAAAGTCATTAAATTAATCTGAGCTCAGACGCCTGGTGCTATAGCACAGGGCAGACTGGCTTAATGTAGAGGCACAGCATAAAGTATTTATGCTGCACCAAAACAGTAATAAAGTCAAAACACAGCACAAGAAAAAAATTCCAATTTAGAAACACAGAGACATTTAAAAAAAATAAAATGACACTAAAACAACACAAATCCAACCAGGGGTACCAGAGATATGAATTTGTTAAGTTTAAGATTTAAAATAGCACCAAAATTGTTAAGCGCCTGCTGTGGCCATTGGTTGTGTTTGACTGGTACCCAGGTGCGAGTTAAGACTGGCCATGATGGAGTGTTGGTCAGATACAGAAAGCAGGTTCAACCCAGTCAGACGTTTTACCTTTGCGCTTAGGGCCTGATTTAGATATTGCCAGACGGTTTACTCTGTTACAACGGTGACTGATATCCCGTCCTCCGAAATATAAATCCTATTATATCCTATGGGATTTATAATTCGGCAAAATTGATATTCGTCACCGTTATGACGGAGTAACCCGTCTGCCAAGATCTAAACCAGGCCCTTAGTCTCTGAAATGGAAGTCAAAATGCTCAGCCGGCAAAGGCTGCAGGATGTGGCTGAGGAGGCCTCCACGTTGTCGGATAGTCGCTGGATATGGTCTTGGTAAAGCTGTTGACTTTTGGCAGCAAAGCTCAGCGTGGGAGAAATTCGAATATTGCACAGAGAGAATGTCTCTCACTGGCTAGATACTTTTGATGTTTTTGCCTGGTGAAGATTTCTGCGTTCGGACTTAGTCTGAACTAAGCTTGAAACTTGGATTTTTCCAGTCGGGCAAGACTGCATGCTGTAGCCGACCAGGGCTCCACGAGGCCAGATACCTTTCCCACGAGGTCCAGCTGAATCAGATTTGCTGCTGAAGAAACGCTCTGAGTGGGAACACCCTGAATCTTTAGCCCAGCGGCAACGCACCTTTGTTGGATCAGATTGACAGGTTCATTGCAGTCCTCAGGAGGTCTTTGGGGCAAAAGGTTTCTAAATCCTAGTTTCCTAGAAATTATTAGAGGAGTACACTTTGGCACAGCCAAGAATCACAGGACCTTGGGAACAGTACTTGGGGGGTCAAGACCTACTTCAGCAGAGGCCAACAGCAGGGTACAGGGAAGGTCCAGTTGGAACTGGTCAGCTGGGTAGTTGCAGAAAAGACCTCTTGTGTAGCTTGTTGTGTCCCTGTAGTTTTAACAGGAGGTCAGCCTAAAGATCCTTAAAGTCTACTTCTTTGTCCTGATACTAGAGGTAGGGCAGATCTAGTCTTCGAGGCTCTTCTCTGGTCTCGGACAGCAGAGTCAGTCTTCCACAGGTCCAGTGGTGTTCTGAGGAGGGTACTGTGTGTGCCACATTTATGCCTGGTACCAGTCTGTAGGTAGGGATGACGCCTGCTCCTTCCTGAGCAATGAGGTAAAAGTTCCCAGGGGTTACCCTACCCAGGTTTGCAGCATTTCCTGTAGGCCCCACTGCAAACCATTCCCCAGCACCCCATATTGCCTAAAACCAAGATGGTAGAACATGTTCCCCTGAGCAGAGCTTGTGTGCCCACCCCAGGGGTATGGTTGTAGAAATGAGCAACCCCTTCTCTGTGGTCACTCTAGATTAGTTCTGGAGACAGCTCCTTTCCCACTGGGATTGGTGCCTGCCTGACTAGAGGAACAAAGGAAAGGCCTAACATTTGTCTGTGACAGGGTAGGCCTTTTTAAAGTTAACCAAATTTCCAGGCACAGCCCACTGGCCATCCTGTCAAGGAATCAACAACTCCTCTCAACACCCAAGGCCTTTACCCTGCTCTGGAAGCATTTTTTGCACCTCATGAAGGGGTTTATTCAGCTGTTAGGTAACGGTTGGAGCTCATGCCAATGGGCCTCCAGAGGCTTTAGGCAGGAAAAATGAACCTTTCAAAAAGTTCTTTTTTCTTAATAGTTATCAAAAATTTGATTTTACTATTAAATCGGATTTTGAATAACTATTAAAAAGTGTCTTTAAATCATATATTTATAGCTGCTTCCTATCCAGAATAAGCATTATTAAATGTAATAATGTAATGTAGTTTTTTCCTATGGAATAGCCAGCCTTGCTAAAGTGAAAATAGTTTTTGGGCCTTTTTCACTGGAAGGACATGTTTAACATGAAACTTTTGCATGTCATACTTTTAAATACCATGCACTGTACATTATGCGCAATAAGGTCTACTTAGGGGTAACTAGTTTTTAATAAGGGGTTATTTTGACTGGTCGAATTTGAGGTTTAAAACTGTGATAGCCAAGGTACAAATGGTAGGCTTGCAGTCATAGCTGCACTGTCACTGTGGGGGATGGCACAATGGGTGCTGTGGCCCACTAGTGACATTTAACTTACAGGCCATGGGTACACTTTGTACCATAACCTATGGACTTATAGGTAAGTTTAATTTTTTGTCAATTAGGGATATGCTAGTTTCATCATATTGAAAAGGGCAGCACCGGCACTTTTCCACTGGTTAGCGGAGGTAAATTGCACATAGTTCTACAACTACCAAAAACAGTCAAGGGAAACAATCTGAAGAACACCATGCAAAAGATGGCCATTTCCTACAATAGAGAATTTAGTTGTCAGTTGTTTATGATAAGTTGATAGAAATCAAAATCTCCCCCTTAGGCAAAATCTCCCTCTTTCCATTATTGATTGTTAAATGGTAATTTGACTGAATATTTATTTGATAGGTTATTAAAAAATATATTTTTTAATAACCTCAATGTGTTGCCCCTATGTACTTCTTTCAGATGTTGGAAAGTAAAATAGATTCTTTTACCTGGGCAAATAAAAATCCACACATTTCCAAGAAAAAATTAAATAGGAGTCTATTTCCAGCTGGTTTAGCCAAACCATATTTATAGCTCTATTTTTGGGGAGCCAGATTGACCCTTATTCAGTTTTTAGTCCCTGATAGATGCCCGGTCTTCATGGAAACATTTTGGGCAGCTCTTCTCTCTTTTACTCACCCTTTAGGAAATATGATCATCAGAATTTTTTTTAAAGAAAAACAAGTGGAAACTATTTCGAGACACTGCTCAAGTCAAGTTGGATATTTAGCACAATCTGAGATTTCCTAGAATTCACACTGCAGATTCTATTTGGTCCAATTGTAAATTTCCTTCAATTAGGCTTCCTACGGATTCCATTCTGTGTCAGGAACTGATAGTGTTAAGACATCCTTAATTCTCTGGGTAATATTAAGGCATTTGAAGGTTTAGGAACAGGAATAAATTTCATTACAAGACCGGAGGCTAACATTATGCATAACATCTTTTATTGCCACTCCTGCAGCACCTTTAAAGACTTCACAATAGAACAGAACACTAGAACTGGAACACACAAGTCCTTAAATACTCCTAAATCCCAACATTCTTCCTCTTTTAATTGCTGCTCTTGAAACAGATAAGTCTAAATTTTTGTTTCTCTATTTTATAATGTAATGCTTATTGAATGTAGTTGGTATTTTAAGAAAGGTTTATTAAGGTTTAAGTGAACTAGCTTCTAATTTTTGGAAGCAAGTTCAATATAGTGTGTTGATAAGTGGGTGATAAATTTAAAAAAAAGAATAAGTATGGAAAGGTTATTGTTTAAAAATGTATTTTGTGTGTTTTTTATCATTTAAATAAGTGGATTACTTTCAGTTAATTTGGGAAAATAATAAGGAATGTTTACCGTTTTGTTTGCGAGTTGTTAATCGCGATCGATCGCGTGCAGTTTATTTTCAAATGAACCGCACGAGAGTAGAGCGTGTTCGTGCCAGGATCGCGTGCTGTTTATATTTAGTTTGTAAGCACGCGAGTGAGCCATACACGAGAAGAGCGCGAGTAGACAGGAAACAGGTAATACGCGTTTAACGTAAGAGGGACGTTTTACGTAGTCATGCGAGATCTTGGCGGCCATACTGGATTGGGTTTATTCTAAGGGAAGGAATGGAAGTTAAGTTAGCGTGAAAGACGGTTAACGATAATTTTTTCATTGCGCAGATTATTTTGATGTGAACAGGCGTTTTTCAAGTTATCGGTAGGAATAATAATAAGAAATATATAGGTATAACGTTTTGTTGGGTGGAATTAGAAAGTTTTTGGTTTTTCTTATTGGAGTATATTTAATTCGAGTTGGAATATAAAGATGGAAAAAGATATGAGTAATGGGATTGAGATAACAAATAGTAAAATAAATGAAGATGTAGTCAAGAAATTAATAGAATATGCGATGAAAAAGCAAGTTAAAGAGTCAATGGAGGAATATATTAAAAATAGAAAGAGAAAAGAGTTTGATTCAGGAGAAGAATTTTATTCATTATCAGAAAGTGAAGGAATGAGTACAGATGTGGGAAAAAAGAGAAGTAAAAAAAACAGACATATTGAAGAGATAGATATGACTCAAAAGGGAAAGGTTGATGAAAGAGCAACCGTAATGAAAGGTGTCCTTGGCGGCATAAAAAGAACAGGTGTCCTTGGCGGCACACATAGAGGGGATGCCCTTAGCGGCACACAGGAGGATGAAGATTTTGAATTCCAAAATACAATGTCTGGAAATGATAATGAAAATATGGATGAATATGTGTTGGATTTACAAGAGGATGATAATTATGAAGATTTTGAGGATATGGAAGTTGAAGCATCAAGTGAGAGCATAAAAGATCCATTTGGGGGTGAAATGTTCAGTCCACTAAATATCAAACACCCGAGAAGCGGGGAGTGGTGGTCAATGGATCATGTGGCTAAGTTTATTAAAACTTGGATTAAGAAGCCACTAGATAGAGAGATGCGTAGGATGATGAGAGCGGAATGTTCAAGACCCAGAATAGATTAAAAAGTTTGTGTGACACCTAATTTAGACCCTGATCTCATCAGTTATTTATTTAAACTTGGAAGAGATCCAAGGAAAGGATTGGCGAGATTGTTAAAGATCTGCCAAGATAAGTTACTAGATGTTTTGGGACCGTTAGGAAGAATTTTAGATATGGCAGAGGATGCATACGTTAATGAGGAGCAAGTTGATGTGGATTTGTTGAGAGGATGGAGCCAAAGGGCATTAGTTCTCTAGGAAATGCAAATGCAGGATTATTACAAGGAGAGGAGGAAGGCGATATTGATGAAAATAAATCCGAGAATTAGAAGATATAGCACAAAAAGAGGATAAGGGAAGATACAAAAGGATTGTTGTTTGGAGAAGGTCTGGTGAAGGGAATAGGAAAGTATGTTGGAACTTTCACTGCATTGGATAGAGCACAGGGAAATATGAGGAGAGTGTTTGGTGTTTTTGGAAGGGCCAGTAGGAGGGACCCTTACTGGCCGAGGTATGCAGAGGTCCCAATATGGTTCACAATTCAGTTCACAAAATGGCTGGCAAAATAGGGGTAGAGGATACCAGTTTGGTACAGGATTCTATCCGAGTAGATCAAGGACAGCTAGAAACAGAAGATATTCTAGAGGACGTGGATCTTACAATAATGGAGGACAAGGTGAGTATGCGGATTTCTTTTGGTTCTTCCCAATTAAGAGTAGGAGGAAGATTGAAGTTATTCAGGAAAGAATGGGAAAAGATAACAAGAGATCCATGGGTATTGGAAACTGAACGTGGATTTATGATAGAGTTCATGGATCTTCCATTTCAGGAAAAAGAACAAAGAGAAATCAAAATGTCATTAGAGCAAGAAAAAATACTGGATTTAGAGATAGTATCTTTAATTACGAAGAATGCAATAAAAGAAATAGAAGAAAAAGAAAAACGTTTTGTGAGCAATTTGTTTCTGGTGAAGAAAAAAGACAAGGGTGGCGTCCGGTGATAAATCTCAGAGATCTAAACAGGTTTTTAGTGTATCGTCATTTCAAAATGGAAGGGATACATTGCCTAAGGGATTTATTGAAAGAGAAGTATTATATGATAAAGTTAGATCTCAAGGATGCTTATTTTACAATTCCTATGGCGAAGGAGAGTCAGAAGTATTTACAATTCAGATGGAAAGGAAACTGTATCAATTCCGATGTTTACCATTTGGACTATCTTCAGCACCTTGGTGTTTCACAAAGGTGATGAGAGTAGTGGTTGCTTACTTTCGGCAGAGAGGGATAAGGATGATAATTTATTTGGACGATATCCTAATTTTATCGCAAAGCAAGGAAGAATTGAGGATAACATTGCAGGAAGTGGTAAAAAATAGAAGATTTAGGTTTTGTTTTGAACAGGGAGAAGTCTTGTATGGAACCTACACAGGTAATACAGTTTTTAGGTTTTCAAGTGGATACCAAGACTTGCCAGTTATGTTTACAAGTGAAAAAATTGAAAATGATAAAGAAGGAAATCCAACAGAGTTTAAAGAAGGATACAGTCTCATTAAGGGAATTGGCAAGGATAATAGGTCTTTTGTCATCTTCGGTACGGGCAATTTTTCCAGGGACGCTGCATTATCGTGCTCTTCAGAGATTGAAGGGAAATGGCTTGAGAAAAGGTTTATGGTATGGAGACAGAGTAGCTTGGGATACGGAAGCAAAGAAGGAGCTTTTGTGGTGGTTAGACAATATGGAGGCTGGGAATGGGAGAGCAATTTTTGGAATGACGTCAGATTTTGTGATGGAGTCAGATGCGAGCTCAACAGGTTGGGGAGCACGTCTGGGAGAATTGGAGACAGGTGGTATATGGTCGAAAAAAGAGAAAATCAATCATATAAATTGCTTAGAATTGACAGCAGGTTTATATGCTATACAGAGTTACAAGGAGAAGTTAAAGGGACATACGGTTCTGATGAGGATGGACAACATGTCTGCAGTATCTTATATAAACAAATTGGGGGGACGAAGTCCCGAGAATTTAGCAGAGTTAGCGAAAGATTTTTGGGAATTTTGCCTAGAACACAAGATAGGGATAAAAGCAGAGTATTTACCAGGAGATCTGAATGTGTGTGCAGATTGGAATTCAAGAAATATGAGGGATTTCAGCGACTGGAAATTGGACAGGAGTTGTTTTTGCAGGATAAACAGTGTGTGGGGTCCTTTAGAAGTGGATCTTTTTGCAAGTCGTTTGACTTTTCAGTTGAAGGATTATTTCAGTTGGAGAGCAGATCCAAAAGCACTTGCTATGGATGCATTTCAGCAGGGATGGAAAGGGAGGAAGGGCTATGCTTTTCCACCTTTCGCTATGATTCAGAGAGTATTGTTGAAGTTGAGACAGGAGAAGAGTCAGATAGTCCTAGTGACTCCTTTTTGGGTATCTCAAGTATGGTTCCCATCAGTTATGGAACTAGCTTGTGCGGAACCGTTTTTGATTCCTGCCATAGAGGGACTTCTCAGGAACGCAGAAGAAGAAGATCATCCTTTTTGTTTTGAGCGGGGTTTTGAACCTTCTTGTTTGGAAAGTGTCAGGAGATCTAGCGGAGTCAAAGGTCTTTCGGAAGAGGCTGCAGAATTGTTGGAAGAGTCATGGGCCCCTGGTACAAGGAGTAGATACAAAGGAGTTTGGAGAATTTGGAGTAGTTGGTGCATGGAAAGGAGTCTGGATCCCGTGGAGGCTCCTATAGTGGAAGTTGAAACATTTTTAACAAGGAAATTTCATGAAGGGTTGGAGCATAGAACCATTAATTGGTATAGATCTGCGATTTCGGCAGGTCATTCATATATAGATGGGAAATCTGTAGGTAGAAATGTGATGGTATGTAGAATCATGAAGAGTATGAGAATAAGGAGACCAGCTAAGATACGTTACAGTGTTTTATGGGATGTTAATGTTATGCTGTCTTTGTTTTTGCAATGGCCATCTAATAAATATTTGGAAATTAAGAGACTTACTGAGAAGTTGGCGTGTTTGTTATGTTTGGTATCGTGTAAGAGGGTTTCCGACGTTAAGGCTTTGGAGATAGATAAAAATGATAAGACCAGATGGTGTATTTTTTTGAAATTAGTAAGAGAACTAAAACAATGTCAACTTCTGTTTTTTGCCCAGAATTTAAAGAGGAAAAGAAGTTGTGTGTTGTGAGTTGTTTACAGTAGTATGAGAGTAGGGTCTTGGAGAATAGAAGGGATGGAGATAATCAAGTCTTAATTTCTTATGTGAAACCTTTTCGTCCTGTTAGTACTGCTACTATTTCCAGATGGGTGAAAAATGTGATGAAAGAGTGTGGAGTGGATGTAGGAATGTTCAAATCACATTCTTTACGTGGTGCAATGGCAAGTAAAATGTATGTGTCAGGTGGTAAATTGGAGGAAATTTTAAAGGCAGGAGATTGGTCAAATGCAGGAACTTTTGCAAGACATTACTTTAGACCAATTGAGCATGTTTCAAATAATGTTATGAGAGGCTTTGAACATGCATAATGTTAGCCTCCGGTCTTGTAATGAAATGGCGATTCTCCAAGCAAAGTGAAACGAGAATCAAAATTTAATTAAAGACGCGGAGGCTAACATTATCCCACCCTCCACTGCCCTTTTGGGTAGCCTTGGAGGAAATAGTTTTTGTTTTGGGATTAATTTGATTATAAGTGAGGTGTTAAGTTTAAAGTTTAAAAAAAAAAAAAAGTTGGTTTAGAAGAGTTAGAAGTAATTTTATTTTATGCAGAATAATGGAAGATTTATTAAGAGGAAGATGGACGTTTTCAAGAAGAAGAGTTTATTTGAAGAAGTTCCAGTTCACTGCATTAAAAGAGGAAGAATGTTGGGATGTAGGAGTATTTAAGGACTTGTGTGTTCCAGTTCTAGTGTTCTGTTCTATTGTGAAGTCTTTAAAGGTGCTGCAGGAGTGGCAATAAAAGATGTTATGCATAATGTTAGCCTCCGCGTCTGTAATGAAATTTTGATACTCGTTTCACTTTGCTTGGAGAATCGCCATTCTCATTTTACATTTTAGTGTATGGGCAGACCAAAGCTCATAGTCACAAAGGTCATTGAAGAGGAGACATTGAAACCAACTCACCTATTTTTTCAACTGTATACGAGCATTCTGAAAAAAATAATCCATCAATTTTGTTCTGAATTACAAGAATCGTGCAACCCTCGAGAACGTCTATGGGAAGATGATCGTTCTATGAAATGTTGTAAAGAATACATAGATCTCACCCAATTTCCATAGGCGGGCACTACATTGATGAATTGCACTAGTTTCTCAAATATTAGATACAGGAGTTTTTTTTTTGCTTACTCCATCACTCCTAAGTGATGGCTTTCAGGGTTGAGATGTTCATGAAGTAGGGCAATCCATTTCCAGGCTATGTGGTCAATAAAAGCTGACCATCTCCATATGTTTGTATGTTGCCCCAAGTTAGATAACACTTGGACTATAAAACCTTAATAAAGGACAAAGTAGACAGAAACATGGAGTTAGAGTACACTATATTATTATCTGGGACCAATTTGTCCTATCAGGAAATTTCACCTTTGATATTGATGGAGTAAGTGCTTGTGACTACAGTGGTGAAATTGAAAATAGCCATACGCTGGAAATGAGATTCTTTTTATTATGAATAATTATTTAAAATCATTGCATGTACAGATTAGCTTTAGTGCTTTAAAAGCAGGTTCACAAGTGAGGATAACTAGTTAAATAATCTCTGTGGTCTAACTTTGTGTATTGGTTGAAATATACACCTTGGATAAAAATACATGTTAAAACCGTAAAGGAAAATATTTTTCCAGTTAGCATAACCACTAGAGCATACTTTAGTCTCACCTATTTACTTGGTCGTGTAACCGACCTAACAGCAGGACTTTTGCGAACCGATAGTTTAAAACTGTGTCCGATGGGCTCAACAATACACCCCCCGCCGGTACAAATGTTCCGCATCTTAAAGGCTTTTCATAGAATGTCCCTCCGATTCTTCAGAAGTGTGAGACGATGAGTTCTGCCCATCTAATCCGCCCAATATATTTCACTTTTTGATCACCTGGTTTTCAATCTTTTACTGTGGGGAGCCTTATAACCTGTGACTTACCCACAGTAAACTTATGGTAAATGAACTGCATGTGTTTACCACCAGTGTCTGCCTTTTAAGATAAGGTCGCTGCAAAAGAGGCACTTGGCTGGTTACACTTGTGAGGACTGCTCTTGGGAGACTCCTGTTGTGCGCAGGCCAGTAACTGCACACAGGTAGCCTGGCGCAGAGGGAACTCTGCAGGATTGGATATTGACCTGGGGCAGTCTCATAATGTTAGTGTACACTCCTAGAGAACGTCAGTGTGGTTTACTCTCTTCTGCAGTGACAATCCATTATACACCTAGGGAGAGGGCTGCTTTAGAATGCAGCTTCACTTCCCTTTGGCCTACAGAGACCAGTGACCCATCGAATTGGGGCGTAACCTGTGTGGGAAAACTGTGGGAATATCTCCTGATGCTCTATGGCTGCTGGGATCTGCTCCATTCCAAGAAGCCCCCAAAGTCGTTGAAGCTACTCTACATAATCTGGTGCTCTTGCGGTGCCCGAGCATGCCAGTATTGTCAGTCTGACTTCACCCACGGCCATTATTATGGCTCTACCCCTAGGGACCGCAATGGGTAGGTCAATGGATTAGGCAGACCCAGAAAGATATAAACCAGGAATCGCTGCAGGTCAGTATGAAACATAGCTTCTATGTCACAAAGTACTTCCTCCCGGTATGTAGATATTTTCGGGCAATCCCACATGTGTGTTAGTGTCCGCACCTACCACAGTTCCTCCAACATGTGGGAGGCGTGGCTGGGCACCATATATGTGTACGTTACGGTGTATTGTACCAGTAATGAGTCATCTGCTGATGGGCACCCTTTCCTGAGCTTCTAGTAGCTGAGCACCGTGTTTTAGTGTATATGTCCCTCCACTCCCTGTCTGTCAATTGTGGTTCTAGTTCTGTCTCCCATCTCTTTTGCGCTAGTGAGTGGTCTGTGACGATCTATTGATGAAAAAGTTTATAGATATCTGATAGTATGTGTTTGTCATCCCTTTTTGTGATTAGCCACTGTTCATAGGGTGTATGAGCCATACTTGCTGCTTTTTTCATGGTCAGCTGCAGGACCCGTGTCAGATTTGGCAGTAGTGTAGTCGTTCTGTCTCTGGGTGGTCTTAATCATGTTCCAACTGCTCAAAGAATGCTACACCCTCTGCATTGAAGAGGCTCCCCTCCTTCTTACAATTGCCCTGTTGCCAGGCCTAGTATATGACACCCTTTGCTGCTGGCGTAAAGTCAGGAGTGGACAGTATGCGGGTTAAGGGTGATAACATAGTTGTTAGTCCCCGAGCCGTAGAGTGTCTGTCCCATACTTCTAATGTCACTGTAACAACTGGGGAGGTATAGACGCTGGGTGGTCTGCGCTTTTTCACCAGCCAGGGGACTTTCCAAATGTGATCCCTAGCTACTGTCTGATCCATAAAACACCAGTGTTTTTCAGAGGTGGGGCGATGTCATTCCACCATGTAACGGAGTTGCGCCGCAGCATAGTAGTGAGGGAGGTAGGGAACTCCATGTCCCCCCTCCTCTATAGCCTGGTAAGTCCTACCTTTCCTCATGCAGGGTTTCTTGCCCTTCCAAAGAAGTGGTCTATGCCTCTCTGCATTTTCTCTGATTCACCACTGATGGGGAGATCGGGACTGTTTGCATAACGTACAGTATACTAGAAAGCAAGGTCATCTTAATTGCCTCGATTCTGCCCAACCAAGTCAGTACCCCATTTCTCCAGCTGTAACTTGCGGCACGAGTGGCTGCAAGTGATTATGTGTAATTAAGAGTGACAGTCTTTTCGACAGTAGGGCAGATTTTGATTCCTAAATATAGAATACAGTGTTGTGTCCAGAGCAGTGAGTACTTCTGTGCGAGAGCACCATTAAGGTCCTGGGTTGCGTTAATGGCCATAAACTCTTCCAGTTCAGAAAGGATGGCCGGGATAGAGGGTAGGGGATCCGTTAGCATCACCATGACATCATTGGCATAAAGGGCTATTTAATGTTGGTGCCCCCAAACTGCACCACCTTTATATTTTAATGGATCCGTATCCTTTCGGTGACCAGCTCCATATATACGTACCAACAGGAGGGGAGACAGGGCAGCCCTGCCTCGTCCCCCGTCTCACCGCAAATGGCCTCGAAAGGAGGCAGTTGACCTTAACTCTCAATGTGGGCGGGCTGTGTAGCTGCTAAATATCCACTTCCAGAATGGACTCTATCAAATACCTTTTTTGGCATCGATCAATCAATCAATCAATCAGGGGGTTTAAAGCGCGGTACTCACCCGTGAGGGTCTCAAGGCGCTGGCGGGGGGGGGAGGGGATGCAGCTCTGGATCAGCCAAATTAGCCGGTGGAGAGTAGGAACGTTGGGTGCCCTTCTCGATTCACTTTATCCAGGAGGTGTAGGAGTTATTTAATGTTTTTAATGCACCCCTGTTCAGGAATGAAACCCGTTTGGTATGAGTCTACCAGCCCCTGCATGCATGGAGCCAGCCTCTGGGCTAATATCCCACTAAAAAGCTTTTATTTCGACGTTCAGTAGTGACATGGGCCTGTAGGAGGAGCAGTGTGCTGGGTCCTTCCCAGGCTTGGGTATAACAATCACCACTGCTTCCTGTATAGATGGAGCTAGGGCTCCCGTCCTTGCAAAGTCGTTATAGAGCCTTGTCAACACAGTGGCCAGCAGGAAGCAGAACGTCCTAATGAAACCCGTTGGACGACCATCAGGGCCATGGCCTTCCCCAAGCAGAGTCTAGCTATTACAGACATGAGTTCCACCACTGTAATATCTGCTTCTAGCAAACTCGCCTGTTCGGGCATTATGGTTGGTAACGAGTTGTCCGCTAGGTGTCGGTCAATGTCGGAAGAAGATTGGGGGGGGTCGGCTGTGCAAAGCCTTGCATAAAAACTACGAAATGTGTTGGCTTTGTTAGTAGTATCCCTCACTGTCTCCCCCCCATTTGTGTAGTTATTAGCTCTATGATGCTATCCTGTAGTTTTGCTCCTAACTTGCAGGCCAGTAGACGGCCCACATTTATGCCCCCTGTATAGTAGCGTTGTTTTAGCCTCAGTAGTGCCAGTTCTTCCTTACCAGTATCTAGTGCCTTAAGTTGTTGTCTTGCAAATGTCAGTTTGCGCCATATGCGTTTGGATGCTGTTTGTTTATGTGCTCTCTCCAGGTCTGCAACCTTCCTCTCTAGTTTAGTCGCTTATCATATCGCTCTATATTAAATTATGCTGCTTGTGAGATAAATTCTCCACGAATAACTGCTTTCATTGTGTCCCACAGTATCGGAATGGTCATGTAAGGAATATTATTAATGTTGAGAAAGTCTTCTGTGCTACGTTTGATAGTGTCTATCACTGGCCCGTGTTTCAGTAGATTGTCATTAAGTCTCCATGTTTGTGTAGGTGTGTCCATGGTTGCCACCCGTCATTCAATTGTGATAGGCAAGTGATCAGAAGGGCGGATGTCTCATTGTTGGCTCTTATGGTTTGTGCTGGATGTGTGTGGGCCTCAGGAAGTAATCCAGCCCAGCATAAGGCTGACGGGAGGCCGAGACGAAAGTGTAGTTCCGTTGGGTGCAATTCACACCATATGTCAACAAGCCCTGGGCCCCGCAGCCACTGAAGGCTCGTACTTGAGAGCGTCCCGGTTTGCCCCACCCTTTTGGCGATCTGCCCAGATATGAGTCCATACCTATATTGATACTATGTTGATATCCCCTCCAATCTGTATGTTCTATCTGGGGATGCTAGGACCTGAGTTAGAGAAGATTTGAGGAATGTTTCCTGATTTTTGTGTGGGGCATATATTGAGCCTAATGTGAGAGTTTATGCGCATCACCAGGAGTAGTCCGGGTATGTCTATCAGTGTTTCTATCTTTTTCCCTTGAAACATTTTAGCAAACAAAATCACCACTCCTCCTGACTTTTTGGGTCTAGAGAAAAATAACTGTCTAGTAAACCAGCGGGATCGGAGCTTTGACCAATCCTGTTTAATAAGATGTGTTTCCTGCAGTAGACAGACATCGTAGTCTGTCTCTTTCAGGAAAGAAAGTAATGCTAAGCACTTAACCAGGGCATTTAGCCCTCTCACATTAAAGCTTAGAACTTTACCATCATAACCCTGAAGAGACAAAGCCTCATCCCCTGAGGGTCTCAGAGTGTAATGTATGCCCAGACATGTGTATGTATGGTAAGCGTGTAAGAGTATATTTGGTGATATTCGTGGATCCAACTTCCCTCCCCTTGTAACCACATAACAACAGTGAACAAAGTTCACTCCCCCATGGAGCATCCAGTTCTTCGAACGAGCCCCCTAATGGGGCTCAGGGAGTCAGGGTCCAAGTCCATTCTTTGACACTCACCCCGGTGCCCCCTTACCTCCCCCTGCCACCCATATCTGTGAGCTTACCACAACCCATGTCACCCCCACCTCAGGTGCAGGTCGATTTGAATCTGTAAATCTTTGGATATGATCCAATTTAATTTTGGAGAATATTCGCACCCCAAGTGGGCTTCTGAATACATAAATTAGACTTTTTTCTGGATGCACGATATAAACAATATTCTGACTAGTATTCCTAGAAGAACCTGAACTTGTGTTTGAATCTTTGCAATCACAAATTCATAGACAAACAACAGATTTCAATTCTATTTTTTTGCAACCTTCCAGCCTTCCTTCAGAGCACCAGATAAATAATATCCTTAATTGGGCACTTGGTGCTGGCATAGTACCATTGGTTTATTTGTATGAATTAAGTCCTGGACAACTGTGTTATTAATGTACAATACCTGGCATCTGGACAAGTCAGGAGACTATTGCAATAAGTAAATTAATTTAAGTTGATATTGTCACCTATATCCCCATTTATTAATAATATTTTTGCCACTCAGTGCCTAAGTTGAGTAGTGGGCCTGACCACCAACTGAAGGTATCTTGATCTGTAAGAATGATGGTGCATCCAGGGTTCCTGTATTTGGCCACACTTTTCTACATTTACTCCAGTATTGGAACTTTCATAGATTCACATGCTTGAATCGTTCCACGTCATCAAAATGGGAGTCCTCTGTACATTATGATAGCATTGCAAAGTTAAACATGAACAAGAAAGGCCGTGGACCCCTTAATTTTGTAACATATCATAGTCATCGTTACAAAAGAGACCAAATATAGGTTTTACCCAATCAGGTTGCCCAGCCTCCAAAACACTCCTGTGAGAAGCTCCAGCCCTTCAGATTTTCTACTGCACGTCGTTCTAGAAATCTATGAAAGATTCCAATAATGGAGAACTACAGTTACAGGTAAGTAACTTATTTTCATTTCTGGTATTAAACTCATTGCAAGCTGAAGATATGGTACTTTGCTTACATTGTGCCCCTGGAATATCAAGATTGGACTCTTGATGGCATGAATTCTCATGACCAGAATATCAAGGTTGAAATATCGAAAGGTAAGTAAGTCTAGAATTTCTGTACCTAACTTAACTAATACATACCTTAAAGACACATATATCTTCAAGGTACGTAGATGTGGAATTAGGAATAGTAAATCTATACATCCGATAGAGACTTCTAGCCGCAGATTCCTTACTTTTTGAATTTCCCCTGGCGTCAGACTGGATCCGGAAGATTTTGTGTGAGAAGTACCCCTGCATGCTGGTAGGTGCCGTCGATCGGCTCCAGTCCAGTCATCGGCGGCGTCCGTTGGGGAAATTCAAAAGGTAAAGAATCTGAAGCTTGATATAGTTTCTGCCAGATAAGGCGTTACTGAAGGTAAGTATCTTGTTCTTCCTCTAGAGGAAGACTGATGCTACTTGCACAGGCATTGCTAAGCCGCTGGTGGTACACTGACTTTTTAAGCGAGGGAAAGCAGAGGGCATATGTGGAAGGACTGGAGAAAATTAAATGTATGTTAGAGTGTCAGGCTGGTATCATTTCTGCTGTGACACATGTAGTGTCTAATGTGTACTATCTAGTATGGCAGCCACAAAAGATATTTTAGTCAGAATTTTGCTTTAAATGTGATAAGATTTATAGACCAGTAAATCACAAACAAGACTCAAAGCTCTGAGAGCAATATTGATTGGCAAGCTTATTTTTATTCTTACCTTTATTTGATTATCTCGTGAACTCGAGTTTGTGCCTAATTGGGTAATGGTTTTGCCACATGTTCATTGTATTACTTCATGCTTATACTCTCTCTGTCAGAAGGCAACCAGGACGATCTATGTCATCTGTGCTCCTGTCTCCATCAAGCCCTGGAGGAAGGAAATCTTCTTGGAAAAAGGTGCAAGAGGAGAGCTGTTATTCTGAAGACATTGTTCAAGCTAGTGGAACTCGGTTCAGACTTACTAGGCCTGAGACTGGCTAAACTAATATTGGCTGTGAGTTATGTATTTCTCTTAAATGTGTGAAATGCAACAGCATAGGATTGATTTGTACACTACATCATATAAAGTTACATGAGATAGTCTTTGTTTCTTTTCTCTTGCTAGTTTGTGTTGTACTTATATGCTTTCAGGCCAAGTACCTTGATGGGGCAGGTAGTAAGTGTAGCATGAGTTTGTTCATACTGCCTCAATCTCATATTGTACTAATTTAATTTATGTCAACACAGTAAACCACACATCTGTCTGATCAAATTGAAAACCCCTTGGCTCCAGATACCTACACTCACTTGGTTCTCCTTATTTCTGTCAGACAGACACAATTTGAGTGGATTTCACTCTAATGCTTAGAAAGCATCCCAGTAACCTGCGCAGTCCCTCAAAGATCAATGAATTTTGAACTGTCTTGCTCTCTGCAGCTCCTCTCACACCTCTCTCCCTCTCTTGATCCAACTACTCTCATAAGCCGTCTATTCTCTCGCACCATTCACTTTCCAAACCCAGATACTCACTCTCACCCCCAGTCCACACACTCTCATCCACTTGCTCTTGTCTCCAATCCATACTGTTTGCACCCACATACAAACCTCTTATACTGTATTCACACTTAAAAAAACATTAATGTGTGTATTTATAGATCACTAACCTGACCCAGAGGGCAGCTCGGTTTAGAGTTACACTGATCCTTTACTAAAACATCAGTTCAAATAAATCATTAAACATGGTGGATATGGCCCACATGTAAAACTGTAGAGACACAAAGAGGCATTTTAATAGGGTATTAGCTCAAAACATCAAATTGTTTACTTCCCAATCTATTACTTTAAAGTTTTATTGGTGCTCCCAAAAATGTAAATTTGTAAACTTCAACATAAAAATCTAAAAATTGAAAAAAGATGTTGAAATAAATCAAAAATTAGAAAAAATGCACAGAAAAAGAAGATGGGAAAATGAGGTACAGCCCATAAAACAAAAGTAGAAAACAAAAGAAATAAACAGCCAAAAAATAAGTAGGGGACAGGGTGAAAAATAAATGTGAAGGAAAACCAAACAAGAAAGTATGGGGTTTCTCCAAAAAGGAAAAAGAAGAATGGTAAAAAGATAGCAAAAAATGGGACAAGAAGGTGGAAAGTAAGGGTCTGATTTATACTTCGGCGTACGGGATACTCCATCACAAACAAGACTGAGCATCCTGTCTGTCAAACCTTAAATCAGGCCCTAAATGTTAAAAAAGGGAAAAAAGTAACACAAAAAGGGAAGTAAAAAACTGGAGTAGTGCAATTAAGGATACACTATTCAGAGTTCAGAAAGATCAGTCCCTGGGTTAGAGGGAGATAGTGAAGAGGGGGGTCTCTTGATACTTTTGGGGTCTCTTGATACTTTTCCTGAAGTGCGGGAAGAACAGAGTTAATTCAAGATGTCGGAGGATGTTGTTCAAAAGTTTTGGATCATATGAAGATAAAACCTATTTCTGTATGAAGTTTTTGCAAGTCTTAAGAATTTCAAGCGTGACTAATGAAGAAATGCTAGGTGTTTGAGCACTGCCAGAGATGTAACAATTGGTGTTTGGGTTCTTTGAGTGAAGGGCTTTGTAAATGACACAGAAGGCATTGAGGTGTATTTGTATCAGAAGACGGAGGCTGTTTGTTTGCCTTACCATTTGGAAAATATTCAAGAATTTCCTCTAATTGGTGATCAGCCATCCTGCTGTATTAACTACAGTTTTTATTGAAATTAGGATTTTGTCTCAGTGGTTAGCTGGATCTTAACCCCCCTGTATAAAGATAAGGACCTTGACCAAGGACGGGAAGTTGTCCTTAGGTACTAAATTCTTGAGTTCAAACAGTAAGCTAAATTAGTGCCGTGTCATTTGTGTTTTTCTTTGCATGGTCCTTATTGCACAGCCAAAGTGGAAACCTAGAGATTTAGTTAAAGAAAGTGCAGAGGGTTAGAAGCCTTCTTGGTTATTGAAGCCTGCCCTGGTCTTAAGTTTGGAGTGTGTTTCCACACTCCTTATTTGTTGGTCTTGAATTCTGAAGTGGATATTCAAGTTTAGATGGGGTGTGGGCAAAATCTAAGTTTTTGGAAATCTATAGCTGATGACTCCATAGGATATAACGGAATGATGTCCGCATATTGATAATGCTGTATGTTTTCATGGCTATATATAAAGCCTCATGGAATGTTGCTTATTGACACAGAGAGGTGAGACTCTGGATGAGTACTTTTGAACAAGTTGCTCTGTGCCAGCAAGGTAGGGTGTGAACCATTTTAAAACAGTATATGTGTTCATCATGGAAGAGGAGAGAGCTTCAAGGAATTCCAGGTGGTTATTGTTGTTAAAAGCCACTGATTTGTTAAGAAGCACTAGGTGGTGAGAGCCACCATGGTCAGTAATCCTTAGAACATTGTCTTATCATGAGTTACTGTATACGCACTCACCTCATCCTGCTCTCTCTCCTCGACAGCAGTCTCTTGTGTCCCATGTCCACTCTTTCACACACCACCCATCTACCCTGGCATCCACTTTCACCTACCTCTCTCCCACTTTCTCCATTCTCTTCCCGCTCTCCCTATACGCTATTCATACAATCAGAGAAAATAATGACTTTCTCATGTTTCTGCATATTAAATAAAAGTAAGTTTTAATTGAATCCATATCTTTTGCAATCAAGAGCTTTCTGTGCATTGTTCTTATTATTCCCCTACTCACCTCAAAGTATTCAATGAATAGTTAAAATGTGTTACTTCTTTTATTAACTTTAGTTTTACTTCTATTGTCAAGTGATTTGTGCTGCTCAGTGAGCTGCTCTAGATCAGTACTAATTGGGAATAGTTAAGCATTGTAACCTGTGTTTGGTGGGGCTTATTTGCATGCCTAGGTCTGTTACCATCATGGAGTTCCAAAAGATGGGTTTTAATTCACGCATGACCTCGATTTGTTGAGGCGGTGGGTTAAGCAACAGTGCTTTGGATTTCTCAATGTTAATGTTAAAAGTTGATATGGTGTGGTAGGCTTCTAGATCCTCCAAAAGAGTGGGCATGGGCATCAATGGATCTGACAAGGATACTGTGATATCATCCACAAACATAAGTTTAAATGTGTCAGCCCCTTGCCAAATCTCTTATATCATTCCTACTTCTAATTTCATTTGCCAATGCCCTCCTGGCTGATTGCGAACAGGAGCTGTGAGAGAGGGTATCACTAGCAGATACCGTGTTCAGTAGCGATGGTTGATAATGTAATGCCATTGACCATAATGTAGGTTGTTGGTGAGTGATAGCTCGCCATAAACCACTTCATAAAATACTGTTAAATCTAGTGTGTGGAATACCCATTCCATGTATGTCCAGGTGACTCTGTTGCATTGTCTGCATTCAACACAAGTAGTAGGACACTGTGACATTTAATTTGGGTGCGCTCTAAGATACGCAGGATTTTCTTGGTGATGTTGCTGTATTGACAGCCTGGGACAAAGCCTTCTAGGTCCTGGTCTAGAATCTCTGGCAGGAGGGTCCCTAAAAGTGCCGCAAGATACTCATGAAGAGCTTTTTGTCTATATTAAGAAGAGAGGTAGGTCTGTATGAGGTGTGCATAGATGATTCCTTACCCTGTTTAGGGATCACAACTACAGCGGCACCTCACCTAGTGTCAGTTATTTCTCAAGATTCCCCAAAGCCATTGTAAAGTTTTGTTAGTATTAGGGCCAGTGCAATATAGCACATTTTGTAAAATATGGCAGGGTATTTGTCTCAGTGGATTCCCCAGTTTAGCTTATGGATAGTATTTATAACTTCCTCTTTTGTAATAAGCTCATCTAGAGCTCAGCCCATTCAGGTGCAATCTTGTGATCCAAGCAGGTTTGTAAATAGGTCTCTACTGCAAGAGATGGCACCGGTACTTCTCTGTAGAGGTCCTGCTAGAATGTGCAGAGTATTTCAGGGATTGCTTTGTCATCAGTGACCATCTCTTGCACCCTGTGTTCGTAAATGTAAATTGAAAATGAAAAATTGTAGAGGAAACAATTTCTCTCTCATTCTGGGCCAGTCTTTTTTGAGTAGATGGGTCGGTCTCCTCAGAACCATGATATTTCTCCTGTTGTCTTTCAGGGGATTGAGGCTCAGTAATGGCACTTTGTCGCCATTTGCTTTGCTAGGGTGTTTTAGGCCTCTTAAATTTAGACTATCTTAGAGTGTTATTGCTTGTGTGTGATATGCCTCTTTCACTTGAATATTCATCTCTTCTTGTAGTTTTCGTCTCTTCTCCTTGCATCTCCCCAGCTTCACCCCTATGAGACGCCATGCCTCCTCTTTGCTGTCTTCTTCATTTCTACAGACAGCAGAAGTCGTGAATGCACCTCACAGGGTCCCTCCATGCTTGTCTAGATATTCTTGTCAGGCTTCAATTCTGTAAAGTATCTTTGGGGGCCTGGGTGATTAATACTCAGATAATCCCCTTTCCCTGCTTCCAACTAGCGAATCGTTTGAGAGCCCATCCTGCTGTGGCACTTAAGTGTACCCTGACTGTCCTCTCAGGGTATAGTTCTTGAGTCAATTGGGACCATTCCCACAAAGATGAGGCTTCCTCCTTCTGGGCTACTATGCCACTTGGAGATCAATGTGAGCCTCCTCTCTTTGTATCAGATGTCCTGTAATGCGGCCTTAGGGTCTAGGAGCGTCTCTCACCTGGGACCCTTGATTCGAGTAAATCCTCCTGCATCATACTATTAGTGGCATACCGCCCTCCACGTTCAACCCCTAGGTTTAATGAACTCTTCTCTGAGTTGATCAGTGACCTCTGCTCATGTTACCAACGTCTCCTAGTGGTGGGTGACTTCAACTACCACTGGGACGAAACTCCCATAGAGTCGCAGGCTAGCCAATTCGAGATAGCCATGTGCTCGTTGGGGCTTCACCAACTGGTGAATGCTCAAACCCACATTAAGGGCCACATACTCGATCTCATCTGGACTTCCCAGCGATCAACCCAGCTTACAGACATCAGCACGTGCTCCTGGTCGGATCACTCGCTGATTAGGTGCTGGGCCCCGCTGGACAGCCCCCCACTGCAGCCGTCACTTGGTTGGAAAATTGTGCGCAGTTGGAATAGAATTGAGGAAGATAATCTGGTGGGGACCTTACTTAGACTCCCCATGAAAGCACCCACTTCAGACAACTTAGACTATGAGTGCGCTGCCCTCACCGACACGCTTATGGAAGCCATTGATCAGGTAGCACCAGCACGGAGGGAGAAAGTTAGAGATAAAGGTAAAGGCGCCCCCTGGTTCAATGAAGAACTGAGGGCAGGAAGCAAACCCTCCGCCAAGCCGAGAGAAGGTGGCGGAAATCAGATAGCCAAGCCGACCTAGCTGCCCACAAACTCCTGCTTGCCTCATACAAAAAGGCCATTATGACTAGGAAGGCTGAATATTATGAGGCAAGAATTTCGGGGGCAGTAAATAAACAAAAAGAGACTTTTAAAATACTAAAAGAACTCAGCCAGAAATCAACACTAGGATCTACAGCTTTACCAGTAGACTGCAACACCTTCCAGACCTTTTTTCTTCACAAAGTCGCCAACATCCTAGCTGAGATTGAGAGCATCCCGACCCATCAGACCCTCCTAGAACAGCACCCTACGCCCCTTACGCCGGCTAACCAGCTCCCCTCTTTCCCGAATTTAGACCCAGCCTCCCTGTCAGGCCTGATGAGCCATATCAAATCTGGCTCACCAGCTGACCCCTGTCCTCCGAGGGTCTTTCGTATGGCCCTCCCAGGTCTTGAAAGACAGATCCTTGCCCTACTAAATCGCTCCCTAGAGACAGGCTACCTTCCCTCTGGCCTGAAGGAAGCCAGGGTCATCCCCCTGTCGAAGAAACTTGGGGCGGATGTGGCCACTCTTAAAAACTACAGGCCAATTTCCCAGCTCCCCTTCCTGGCGAAAGTCATAGAGCAGCACATCCTAAAAACACTTGCGGTTTTTCTGGAGGAACACCAGTTACTCCAAGGGCGGCAAGCGGGCTTCAGGCCCCACCACAGCACAGAGCTGGTAATGATATCCGTACTTGACGAGCTCAGAGTTATGGCCGACAATAAGAAACCGTCCGCCCTGGTGCTGTTAGACCTGTTGGCAGCATTTGACACAGTCAATCATGCGCAGCTTCTAACCCGCATTTCCGAACTGGGCATCTGCGGGGTGGCCTACCAGTGGATTGAATCTTTTCTTTCCGGGAGGTCGCAGAGGGTCCAGCTTGGGGAGCAGGTGTCCGACAGGGGCGCCCTCACGTGTGGCGTCCCCCAGGGCTCAGCATTGTCCCCACTCCTATTTAACATCTACCTCCAGCCGCTAATAGCTGCCCTGGCGCGCATGGACTGCCAAGTCTTTAACTATGCGGACGACACGCAGGCCCCCTCATTGACTCAAAATATCCTCAGATACACCGTGAACTGGATGACGACTAACTTTCTGAAGGTCAACCCAGACAAAACTGAGGTCCTAGTCATCCCCTGGAAACCAAACCCTTGGAGTGACCGTTTCTGGCCCCAAGAGTTGGGCACAACCCCTACGCCAGTCACGACCGTAAAAAGCTTGGGCATCAAGATAGATGCGGACCTCTCTATGACCAACTAAGTTTTGACCGTGATTGGTACATGCACTGGCCTGCTGAGACAGTTGCGGAGACTTGCCCCCTTCTTTCAACGACAGCTCTACAGATGATAGTATCGGCCACCATCCTGTCCAGATTAGATTACGGGAACGCCCTGTACATCGGCCTTCCGGAAAAACTAACTAACAAATTACAGGTGACCATGAATGATGCAGCCAGGCTGATTTTCAGGCTCACTAGAAGGGCACATGCTACCCCTCTTTGCGCAAGCTTCACTGGCTCCCCATTAAGCAGAGGGCCAAATTCAAGGGCCTTTGTATTGCCCATAAAGCAATGTACGGCCAGGCCCCAACATACATTAAAGAGCGTCTTCAAAACTATGTACCTGGCCGTAAACTCCGGTCCGCCGAGAGCTGCCTGCTGGCAGTTCCCCGGTTTAATACAATATCCAAGGGAGGCAGAGCCCTCTCTGTCCTGCTCCCGCAACTCTGGAACAAACTACCCGATGGCCTTCGCAAGGAATGCTCTCTCCTCCCTTTCAGGAAACGCCTCAAAACGCTCCTGTTCAGGGAGGCGTTAGACTCCATCTAATCATCTGCTATGCATGTTCCTGGGGACTGCAGTGGGTATCGGGCATCGGACCCCTCTCTCAAAGCGCTAAGAGACCTGATGGTGATTATGCGCTATAAAAGTAGCAGTTAACATAACATAACATAACATTCCTCAGAGCTATTGTTACCCCCTGCCCCATCAGGCCTGATACAGCAGTGCTGGGCGACACAGAGGTCCTTCTCACTTTTGACCTATCGGGTTATGGTTTGGGGATTTCACCTCCTTGCCTTTGACTCCTCGCACCTGTGGCCTCTCTAATCCCAGATTCAGATGGGACTGCAGCAACCATCATTGGCTCTCTGTTCCACCCTCTGCGGGCCTTCAGCTCTTAAAAAATCAGCCACTTGTCCAAGTCTGTTGGACATGCCACTGACTTGATCCAGAGCTTGGCCAACCTCTTACCATTCATTATCTGGTGGGTCTTTTCTTTGTCGACTGAGAGGTGAAGGGAGTTAGCATTAGCCAAACACATCTAATTAACAGTGTAACCCATTGCGCTACACAATAAGGACCAGAAATCAGTAAATAAAGTCAAGATGTTTTATTACAAGTTAGTAGTTAGGTTAATGGAAATGAATCTCAATACCATGCTGTAAAGGTACAGAATAACAAATGGATAGCCAAACCTCCTAAAGAAGTTTAGGCGCATCAGCATGAGTCAAACAAGAAGTTCAATTACAGCAATTTCAATATTAACAGTCGAATCTGGGCTCAGAGAAGAGTCTCTGATCCTCTATTTAAACCATGAGTAATGTCAAAAATGATCTAATTTAGAGCCTAAAACCATCAAAAGTGATTAAATCTAGCCTCAAAAATTGGGGAAATGCAGAAAAGGGGAACATTTCAGGAAGGTGTCAGCATTGCAGAAGCTTGGTCAAGAGTCTTTTAGGATAGGGAAATAAGTGTTGGCCTAAGTCACACTTAGCATAGAATCGAAGGGGAAAACCTAGAGGTCTTTACCTCTCAAAGTCCAAAGGAAAAGTGGCCAACCTCAACAAGTGAGAGCACCAGTTAATATCCCACAAATCTTCTGGGTAACACCCCTTGATCACACTATCAGGGGCTCCATTGTCCTTTCAATTCTCACGTTGTGAGCTGCAACATTAGCAGATTCTCCCAGACCAGTCCTGTGAATGATATTGACCTTGAGTACCTGCATTTCCTCGATATATTACTGAATAGGAACTGTCAGTTAACGCTCTGGCTCTCCATGTTCTTTGTAAAGGTTTTCTTCTCAGACTCTCTATCATCAAAACAGTGTTACATCTATTCTCAAACTAACTGACTATGTGAACGTACCTGTAAGGTGAAAAAGACACACAAGCAGAAATGGAAAAGCAATATTTTATGCAGAAAGCAATGCAGGCCTACTCAGGTCAACTAGTGACCATATGATTCAATGGTGCACATTTAATAGGTGCTCAAATGTACACGTACGGCTACAAATAAATGTCAGTATATAAATTCAGCATTAGATTCAGGTTGCTCTTCAAGTAAATGCAATATAACTTGAAATACATGAATATAACTGCAAGTGAGAACTACATTATGAATGCAAATGTGAAAACATTAATGCACTCGTTTATTTAAATCTTTCTCGTGTCTAAAGTAAATATATTCTAATAGTGGGCAGATGATTTTAGCCAATCTCTAATAATAAAGGTAAGGCACACAGTGTGTATGAATTTTTAGTTCTACAGGTAATGCACTTCAGTACTGAATTTAAGTGCAGCACCTTACATTAATAATGTTAGCATACACAAAGTATGTAGTGCTAAGTGCACGTATATATTGCATATTTATGACGTGTAAGGGCGAAGCCAAAATCTCGCTGCTGCACTGACTATGACTTCAGCTTTAGCTCTACCTGCCTTTTAGTCCGTCTCTGCAACACTACCTTAAGTTTAATTTTATTATATTTGTCTAGAGTTTTGTTCTGCTCAATTGACTTTTTCAGCGCATTATCAGAAGTATGCATGTCAATTTAATTTCAACTTTATTCGATCATTATTAGGTACGATCATAAAAGTACATCAACGACAATAAATTTAAAAAACCGTTCTCATAGATAGAATACGGTAATCATTTCATCTACATTCTTATAAAAGAGGGTACAAAATTCATGCGAAGTTTCGGTTTATAAGTACTAAAAGCTGCCAAGTCAAATATAAGTTAAAATACAGTATATATAATTAAATGAGTTTCCATAAATTTTTTTATAGTCCCAAGGACTTTCGCCTTTTTATACAAGCCCAAAGAAATTAAGCTAACGAAAAGCACACTAGGTGGTCGGGTAATGATTTTTAAAAAAAATTGTGCGACCGCACATTGGACAAAGTGATGGCTCTTTAAAATCGGTACAATGTACTTTTTCCTTTCTTTAAGATAATAACCACAGAAGAACAGTATATGAAGGTCTGTTGGGGCAGAGGACTTGTCGCAGGGGCAATTAATCAGGTCCGAGTGGTTAAATGTTTTCGATGGGAACCCCAACATTAGTGGGATCAGATTTAACCAAAACCGCAGTAATATAAATTTATGGTGCGGTATTATGGCCTCCTCTAAGTAGGGGTATCCACCTTCCCAAATAGGTAAGTGTGGTTGATACGCCAGAATAGACTGCTTCTTGTGGTTATTCTCCCTACGAGTGTACTGGGCTTTCAGCATAAAAGTCTCCACCAATCTTTGCTTTGACATTAACCTGCAAGTCATCGGGTCCGTAAACAGTACTTTCAACCCCAATTCCATCAATTCTCGCTCAACGTAGTTAATCTATCTAATTTTCTTATAATTGTCTAGGCTAAGGCAATCTTTTATTATACTCTGAGTTAAGAGGAGAGTATTCCTTCGCCAGATTGAGAACCACAGGAGCAAAGGAGCCAGTCTAATCGAGTCCGTAATATAAGGTAGGCTCAGCTCCAGATGGAGTGCATAATTAGATGTTGACTGGGGAAGAGAGACCAAGGATTTAAAGAACTTATCTTCAATAATTTGGTGTGGCTCAGTGTGTGCCAGGACCCAGACACCTGCTCCATATATGGCCGCAGATTTCGTTTTAGCATGAGAAATATGCTTGACAGTGGCCAGAGGTTTCATGCCCATCCTGGACATAAATGCTTTTAATGCTCCCAAACTCCTTTCTGTTCCCTTGGCCCTTGCATCAATTAATCTAGACCACGTTTGGTTCTTATCGAAGAGTACCCCAAGATAGGGAAAGGACTCCACCAACTCAATTTTCCCTGATTCTGTGTGGAGGTGGGTTAGCTTTCCTCGAGCACCCCCACCCCCCCCCCCCCCCGGCAATAATTACAAATGATTTTGACTGGTTAACCTTCATATCAAGAGAGTCCATGAAGGCGGCATAAGTGGTGATTAGACGACGCAGCCCTATCCCTGTTCTGGCAATGAGGACTGCGTCGTCTGCATATGCCAGAATTGGGAACTGGATAGACTCAGACACGGGGAGATCAGGGGTTACACCCAAAAGGGCATTCCCCACGCCGTTCGTATAGATGGAAAATAGGAACGGCGCGAGGACACAGCCCTGCCTTACCCCCCTTAAGATCTTAAAAGGGTACATTCCCCGTTTTTTCCGTATCTGACCGATGCTGATGCCTCTGAGTATAGTTGCCGGATAAAATCGATTATTGGAGGGTCGATCCCCATCTCTTCCCTGATATACCAGAGCTTTGGGTGTGAAACACAGTCAAACGCTACTGAAAGATCCATAAAGGCGAGATAGATTTTCCCACCCTTAGCTTTTGTATATTTGTCAATGTTCAATGAAAGGTTGAGGCACTGATCTACAGTTCCTCTGCCCTGTTGGAACCCATACTGGGCCTGCATTAATATGTTCTTATCATCTACCCAAGCCTCTAATCTACCTAAAAGCAGACGGCCCATGAGTTTCGCAGTGGTATCTAGAAGAGAGAAAGGCCTGTAGTTTTTTGGGCTACTCTTGTCCCCCTTTTTATAGATAGGAACTATTATACTTGTCCTCCATGAGGGGGGGGGGGCTACGATTGCTATGTTATTAAAAACGTTGGTCAGTAAAGGAACCCAGAGTTCGTAGTTGTCCTGGACGAAGTCAATTGAGACCCCATCCGGGCCAGGGGCTCTTCCTTTACTGCATGACGATAGGGCCCTCCTAACCTCGGTAAGTGAGAATGACAGGAATGCCCTCCTTCTATTCAGAAGAACGGGTGGGGAAAGAACAGGGGGCTCAGCGGGCGAGAAGATATTAGCAAAGTGCTCTATCCACTCAAGTATGCATGTCACTTTCACATCCATTGACTTTTTTAAAATGTAAATATGCAGTTGCAGAAATGGCGCTGACTATAGCAAATCCCATGTATTTCACACAAGGGCCACTATCTCAACTCTGCCTGACATTCCACTATAGCTCTGCTAAGTGTAATTCACCAGTTGACATTTCCTCTTACTTCAGTTGATTCAAGCTTTAACTCACAGCTTGCACCCCCATGTTTGATATTTATATAAAATAGACTGTCACATGCATGGTATTCTTTTGTTTTGAAAAATATTAAAATGTTATTTTATATGGAGTCTTTAAATTATTCCCTCCCTCAGCTGTTTACTTCAAAGTTAAAGAAAATTTTACACATCACACTCTAGAAGAGGCTATTTTTATAATTATTTCTGTCAAGTCATTATATAAACATGCATATAAACAGTCAAAAAATTGTAAAATGCCACAAAATCAATATATCTTTCACTAGTTCTTGTTTAGAACAAATGAGGTAATAAAAGCTGAGCCTGCCAACAATGGAGTGTGCTCCTCATTGATATCTGGACTAAAATAATTTGGAAGCATTAGCTGCAGAAAAAGTGACAATCTGAATCCCTATTAGGAAGGGGCTGGTGGAAGTTTAGTAGCCTGATCTCGAGTTTGGCGGATGGGCACCTTCGTCACAAAGGTTATAGATAACCCATCCACTTTATTACATGTGTCCCCCAAACGCTAAATCAGGCCCTAATTTGGTTGGTGAGATGGAAATGTGATAGATGACAATAATAGGGTTCTTACTGTTGTGTACAATGTTAATCCACTGATGCACACAAAAGCGTTTGTTTTAAGAATATTTAGGAAGCTACCATGTAAATTAATCAATCAATCAGTCAATCAAGTCACTTCTAATGCGCACAATTGCCTGCAGAGGCATCCTGGTGCTGAGCTTAACAGACCCATTTTCCCACTAGACATCAGATTACACAGTAAACAGCCAGGTTTTGAGCATCTTTGTGAATTGACTGAGATCCTCAGTCCTCCACAGAGAAATTTGGCAGGGTATTCTAAAGGTGAGATGCCGGTGCCGAGAACACCTTGTGCCAGCCCGAGAGAGTCTAAAGTTCGGCTGCAGCAAAATATTAGCCTCAGCTGAACACAAATAGCAGCCGGGGGATACCTAATAAACTTGTCCCGCAGGTACACTGACCCAACCTTATAAGAAGCTTCATGAACAAAATGCAAAGATTTAAAGAGAACCCTTTTAGGCACAGGAAGCCAATGGAATTCTTTTTGGCGCAGAGGTGACCGAAGAAGCTTTTGGAAGTGAGAGGGCCAGGTGTGCTGCTGCACTTTGTATATGAGATAGGCAGTTGATCAAATAGTCTGGAGAACCAAGAAACAAGGAATTCCCATAATCTAACCAACTAAAAATGGATACTTGGGTAATCTGTGTTCAGCAGGAAGGAGTGGTAATAACCTCTGGAGCACTGTAAGTAGTGAAAAGCAAGTGGATGCCAGCCTATTCATGTGAGAGGATAAGGATAAATCACTATCAAAGAAAAACCCCAAGTTCATGACCACAGGTGATCCCACTGTGGGAAAAATTATTTGAGAAGGCCAGAAGTCTGAGGGGGGTACACAAGGTTAACCAGTTAGTGATTTTGTTCATACACTGATGGAAGCTGTCATATGGAGCAGACACCCTTGAATCCACTGATATTATCATTTTGGTGTCATCTGCATAATTCATGGAGACCAACCCCTGATTACGAAGTAGCTGAGCTAGTAGTCTGAAATAGATATTAAATAGAGTGGGACCCTGAGGCAATCCCTGTTTGGCTCAATGAAACTCAGAGTGAAATAGCGGAAGGTGAATCCCCTGAGCTCTATTGTCGAGATAGGATGCACACCATCTTAAAGCTGTTCCCTTTATTCTGATATTGGCCAACCTGGAGATCAAAATCTCATGGGAGGCCGTGTTGAACGTAGCCGATTGATCAATTATACAAAGGCCACAAAGTTCCCCTTATCGACTGCAGTCATCCAAGACCGAAACCAATGTGGCTTCGGTTCCATGCATCGGATGAAAGCCAGATTGGGTAGGATCCAATAAATCCTTAATCTTGCAGCAACCTGAGAGACTAGAATTCACATGCTTCTCTAGGATTTTAGCAGGAAACTGGTGTAGTGAAAAAGGCCGAAATTTACGAAGAATATTGGGATCTGCTGAAGGCTTTTTTTTCTTTTCTTTAGAAGTGGCACCACCCAGGCTTTTTTCCAGTCTACTCGAACCGACCCTGATAGCAACGTGGTGTTACAGATGGAGCATAAGATTTCAGGCAATGTACCAGCCAGAGGTTGCCGCATTCTCATTGGAATCACATCCGTAGGGGAGCCAGAGGTGATGGGAGATGTGGCCTAACGGCTAGAGCGGTCGACCTCGAAGCTAGGGAACCGGGTTCGAGTCTCGGCAGGGACGCTCAACATCCTGTGATTCTGGGCAAATCACTTAATCTCCCCGTGCCTAACAAAATGAATGTGTCCATCTGTAACCCAACTTGTGCTCATGTAATGCGCACTAATACCTTCGGGTCGAGGTTGAGCTATATAAAACGCCAAAGAAAAAAAAAGCCAATTCCAGGAAGTTCATGCCCAAATCTGACCAAAGTCTCCCAGAGAGATGAGCATGTGAACCAGTGCCCTACACACCAAGTATTATTTTTTAAGAGCTGCTACTGTCCCAAACCTTTATAACACATTCTTCAATGAAATATTGGGTAACCTGGCATGTTGGGCTGATCAGAAAACGTTTTTGACTCTTGCTATGTCATGTACTTGGTGTTAAGCTAAGGAAGTCCTTGCTCCAAACACCTTTTAACTCCGTATTAGGAAAACAGAATTGTGGAGATGGTAATGTGTGACAAGAAAGGTTGTGCATATTTTTTGTGTGGCACTTATTTGTGGTGTTGTGTTCTGTTTTTTATGTTTGTTTGTGCTGTGTCACTGCAATATGATCTAGTTGTGTTGTGCTGCGGTTGTGTTCTGTTTGATTGTTGTTGGAATGTGCCCTGTAATGTTTCATTGTGTTATGCTGTTTTGTGTGTGATATTTGTTACTTTCTGTTGTCCACTGCTGTCCATTTTCTGTTGTTGTTGGCAACAAATGCTAGTTAATTTCTAGTAAAAAGTAGCACACACCTTGAAAGTTCCTGTGACAAGCATCCATTTCCCACTTTCTAAGGTGGTAATCTAGCGCTTTCTCCAGCTAGCCATCTAGTTAAGACGCTAGTCATCCCAAGCCTGTGACAGACACTGAATCTTAACTCTGCATTCCCTGTGCTCACTTTGTGATATGGGCCATAATTTACTTTAAAAGTGTTCAAAATAAGTGTCTTATGCCATTAAAAGTTTAGGAATTCTTGGGACTTTAATCATTGCTTTTCTTCTTTAATTGAAAGTGCCAAATAAGTAGTAATCAATACAGAAACCAGGATAGATTGTTTCATGTCGAGCTACCTAACATGCACATTGTTTCCTTTTGTAGAAACAGTTGTCAATATTTCTAAATATTTTCTATAAGAATGTCTATAATATATCTGTTGGTTTTCATTGTGATTATGTCCACATTTGTCTTTTTCAGCTTAAAGTGAGTGGAAAAAATCTTCTTAACATATGCAAACTTGTATTTAAAATAAGCCGAAGTGAAAACAATGACTCCTTGTTTCAAAATGACAGCATATTGGGTATGTGTTACCTTTGTAATTGGGCTGTTATAAACGCTGTAAAGTTATACTCATAATGTCAGTTATTTGTGGATTTGAAATGCAATTTTCTTGGTAATATAAACAAATTAAATGTCTTTAGTGAAAAGGAAACAACAAATTAAAAGTAGACATTACGCAAGTTAATTTAGCATTTTAGTCTATTGTCATTTGAATTGGTGTCCTGAAAGATAACTCTCTCAACAGTGATTTCACTGCTATTGAATTAGAATCTTGCTAACAGTTTAACTTCAACATAGTCAAAGTGATAGTGTTCTTTTTAAGGTTGACTCGGAGAGGCCATGTACTGTGATGCGCAATATATATTATTTTCTGACCCAGTTAACCTTACTAGTAAAATAACTTAACACAACGGGCACATTTGTACTGTGTATGTTCACTGTAAGTGGTCTTGTGTCGCCATTGACAGATAACAAATGTTTCTTAGCCAACAGAATGGTACTTCTTTTATCAACCTTGGAAAGATGAAAGTCAGAGCCAAGTCACCAGGATTTTAACTTTTGAACATGGGCAGATATCTTCCAAGGATGTCTTAATGCCATGAGCTTTCTGTCAGTCTGAGATTTTAGTTCTGTTAATTGATAAAGCTCTTCTCACATTACCAGTTGAATTTGTCTATGAAGTTGTCCTTCATGTCAGTGTATGTTTCTGAAATTTAATATATAACCAATTCCTTTCACCTGAACCGTAAATATGTCGTCAGTCTGTAATAACATTTCTTCCTTGGCACATTCATCATGACAGAATGCTGCTTCTTAGTGTTCCTGCAAGAGATTTTGCAGTAATAGTCAAAAGGTTGACTTCATGTGAACTTGCATAAAATTTCCCCCTGCTTTCTCTTCCATTCACTGATTAGGGGACAGGTATATGGCAGCTCTCTTACAAGTTTCAAGGGCTTGTAACAACATGTACACCATATTCAGCACTAGGTTAAGCTGTAATTGCTGTCACATTGTTTAAGTTTAAAGCAATTCTCTAGCATTGGATATTTCATAGATTCAGATGCTGGAACATTTCCTGTCATCAGGGTTTAAATCCTTGGTAGTCAGTGTTAACAGAGCAGTGTATATATGCTCACTATTAGAAATGGGGATCTTTAGTTGGCAGGTTGTTACCCTGTCCGAGTAGGGACCCTTCTTCCTAGTCAGGATAAGGGAGTTACACTCCTAAAATAACCCCTGCTCACCCCCTTGGTAGATTGGCACGAGCAGTCAGGCTTATCTCAGAGGCAGTGTTTAAAGCATTTACACATAACCAACAGTAATACAGTGAAAACACTACAAAAGGACACCACACCAGTTTTAGAAAAATAACCAATATTTTATCAGTGCAAACAAGTCCAAAAATGATAAAAAATCCACAATACAGTTCGAAAGAATCTCAATAATCAAACATAGGCTTAAAATACAGTTTCTTGAAGTCGATAGCACCGTCCGGGGCTATCACAGCATCGTGACCAACAAATCCAAACAGTTCTGGCTGACCGCGGCATCGTGGGTCAGCTACGGTGTCGGTAAGACCCGCAAAACCATACCTTTAGAAATGCAGGGCGTGGGCTACCTTTTGTTGAGCTTCGAAGAGCTGGCGTCGGCAGGCATCGGTTCTGGAGGTCGGTGCAGGAGTCGTCGGGCCCTTGAAGTCACACGCGTTGCAGATTGAACTCCTTATGGTTGAAGTCGGGAGCGCCGGTGTCAGCAGGCGTCGGGGCTGCGGTGCGGCGTGCGGTGCCCTCAGGTCGCGGTGCAGGCAGCGGCTCGGTGATGGTCGTCCAGCAGTGTCAGTGAGACCAGGGCTGCGGTGCGAAGTGATGCGGTGCTCGTCGCGGTGCTGACCGTTCACGGTGCAAGCAGCAGGGTCGTCGTTGCTGAAGCGCTGTCGTCGGCTGACGAACTGGAGTCGATGGCACCGGCGTCGGTAGGCCAAGGCTGCGGTGCGGGATGAGGATTGTGCGTTGTGTAACTTACGAGCAGTGTCCTCGAACCACGGTGCAAGCAGCAGTGTCGATGTCGGCTTGGACCGGCGGCGTCGGGGATACCAGTGCGGCGGCATGAAGTGAGGCGGTGTCCACAGGTTGCGGTGAAGCAGCGGCTCGGTGGTGACGTCGGGCGTCATTGTCGGTGAGACCAGGGTTACGGTGCAAAGTGCGGCGGTGCCCTCTACGGTGCCTTCAGGACACGGAGTCGGCAGCGGCGTCGTTGATGGCGTCGGGTTGCTTTTTCTTCTGTTGCAGCACAAAACACAGTTCCCAGTGCTGGTAGTAGATGAACTTGAAGTCTTTGCTGTTCCTGAGACTTCTTGAACAGGGGGCAAGCTCTACCTCAAGCCCTTGGAGAAACTCACAGAAATAAGTTGCAGAAAGTTCAGTCCAGTCCTTTCACTGCCCAAGACAGAAGCAGCCACTGCAGGCCATCACAGCAAAGCACTCAGCAAAGTGATAGTTCCTCCGCACAGATTCTCCAGCTCTTCTTCTTGGCAGTCTTCTTGGTCCAAAAGAGTTCTTTGAAGTCTTTTATCTCCCTGACACTTCCAACAGGAGGCAAGCTCTACTTCAAGCCCTTGGAGAAAACTCTAGTAGCAAGATGATGAAAGTACAAGCCAGTCCTTTCCCTGCCCAAGACAGAAGCAGCAAGCAGCAGGCCAACCCAGCAGAGCACGCAGCAAAGTGGCAGTTCCTCCTGACAGCTTTTCCAGCTCTTCTTCCTGGCAGGTTCCGTAGTTCAGCAGTAATCTAAAGTTCTGGGGACTGGGCCTCAATATTTATACCCAGTTTCTCTTTGTCCTCTCAGGCAGAGAGGCTCTGTGCTCAGGCTAAACTAGTTCTGTCTTCTCTGGTCCAGCTTCCCGGCAGGAGGTGGAGACAGCATTGTCCAAGGCTGACAGGGCCTATTCAGGTGCAAGGGAAATCTCCTCCCCCCCCCCCACTCTAAATGCAGACCAGGCCTATTCAGGTGCTAGTGAAAAACTCCTCCCACTACTCTGAATGCAGCCCAGGTCTTTTCAGCACATCCCTGACTCATTCAGGAAAGGCAGGACGCTCATCACACCGCCCCCCCCACCCTGCAGTGGCTGTCTGAGAGAATGCGCATCCCCAGCCCCTGTCACTCCAGAGCCAGACAGTCAATCCACAACCCAACAGAGGCACACAGGATGACTAAGCAAGAAAATACCTACTTTCTAAAAGTGGTATTTTCAAACACACAATATAAAAATCATCTTTACTAAAAGATGCATTTTTATATTCTGAGTTCAGGCATACTAAACTCCATCTTTCCATCTTGTCCCAATGGGAAGTTATACTTGTAAGATGTTACAAAGTATCTCCCACTCTATCCTATGGGACAGAAAGCATTTCCATAGTGAAAAACGAAATACACTGTATTTCACTATCAGGTCATGTCACACACACCATACATGTCCTACCTTTCACATACACTGCACCCTGCCCACAGGGGTACCTTGGGCCTACCTTAGGGGTGTCTTGCATATAAGAAAAGGGAAGGCTAAGGTCTGGCAAGTGGGTGCACTTGCCAAGTCGATATGGCAGTCACAACTGCGCACAGACACTTCAGTGGCAGGTCTGAGAACCATTTGAAGGGCTGTTCGTGTGGGTGGCACAACCAGTGCTGCAGGCCCACTAGCAGCTTTTGATTTACACGCCCTGGGCACACACAGTGCACTGTACTAGCGACTTAAAGGTAAATCAGATAAGTCAATCATGGAAACACCAATCCATAAACACAATTTACGTGGAGAACATATGCACTTTAGCACTGAATAGCAGTGGTAAAGTCCCCAGAGTCAAAAATAGGGTCAAAAACAGGAGGCCAAAAAGTCTGGGGGCAAACCCGCTGAAAAAGCAAAGTCTAACATACACTAAAAAAAAACATTGAAAATGGGCATAGACTATTTGTAGCCCGTTCACCTCTATATGTGACCTGAACTTTGGCTAATGAGATGAAAGGGCTTAGAGTTCCAACTCCCCACTGCTGCTCAGATTTTCTTTTGCAGTGAAACTGACAGCTAGGGAATCCTTAAACTTTGCTCCCCTCTTCAGATCCACACTTTTCACTTTTTATTGGTGTTTAGCTCTGTTCTTTGGGGTCCCTCTCACCACTGTCTGCAGAAAGGTAAGCAGTATTTCCTGCCCCTTTGTGTATATTTGCCAGAGCCTTTCTAAGGCCAGAGCCTTATTTAAACCATACCAATTCAGTGGGGCCAAGAAGATGTACTGTGAAGCTTTCCACAAGAATTCCATGCTATATCTTCATCACTCTGACCATGTGGCAAAGAGATGAAGCATCTTTCAGACAATCAGTCAAAAAAGCCTGGATTACAGGGAGTCAGCAGGCAGTGCTTCTGCATAAAGTGCACCAAAAGCTAAAAAGCGAAAATTGGAGCTGGTCAGAGCCTCAGCTATGGAGACTCTCATGACCCCTGCCGCAAAGCCCTCTGAGCTTGTTCTAAAGGTGCAGAAATCAGATGTGGGTAGTAAGCTTTCCAGGAGATGTCAAAAGTTCAGAGACCTTAGACACTGCATTGGCTTCTCCTCACCCTTCCATGTCCAAGATGCCTATTCAACGGTTGACGACACAGTTGACTAAATATATCCTCGTCAATGAAAAAAAAGCCAGACATGATTGTAAAAAAAAAAAAAATCGCACTGAAGATGACATCTCATCAACGGTAGAATTGTGCAAGCTTGCCTTATTCTCTACTAACCCTTCAAAACTGAGAGTTTCATCGACAGTGATACTGACAAATACCTTGGCGCTGACCACTACTCAGTTAATGGTGACAAACTGCTTCTACCCCATCGATAACCTTATTATTGATGACCATCACCCCATATCTGCCTTTGTCTCTCCATCAACAACCTCATCAATGACTTGCATGTCAGCAGCTCCTCCGTCAACAGGTACTGTTCCACTGGTTTCACACAAACCTCTGGCTCCAGGTTTTTTTTCTTTGAGGAATATATTGCCAATCATGATAACATCCGTGCTGACATTGCAAAATTTACAGGCAATATCATCTGTCTCTTGTAGGAGATTACCCTTTTTAACTGGACAGTGACCATGAGGTTTTGATTGTAAAATCTGACATACTACATACCAAAAAGATCTTGAAGATCAAGCTCTTGGCCCTCATGACTTGGATATTCATCTCAGCCAAGTGACTGAGTAGGGACAGATGTGTGAATGCCCGTATGAAAGTGTGCCCACTTTCCCGCAAGGATGTATACTTCAAGTACTAGCAAACTTCCCAGAGTCTTTTAAGCACATAATGTTGACCTCCTCCTGGCTCTTACGCCCAACCTGCAGTTCTGCAGCACATACTAGCTGAATAGCCAGTTCTTCCACAGTCTAGCACTCCAAGTCAGCAGAAGTTGCTATTTCCAACCACCTCCTCCTCAGAGTATACTACCGCCAAACCTGCCTGAAGAGCTACCTCCTACTGAACTTCCAGCAGAAGAGCCACATCTTGCTCTAAAACAACAAGAAATTCACACTGATCCTGACAGTTCAGATCATGGTTAAAGTGATGTTGAGGATCGGGTCAGTATCTTTCTGAGCGAAACTGTTCGGAATTTGAGGAGTATGTAAGGGGTTATGGTCCAAGCCTTGAGCCTCAACCTAGAGATTACACAGATATCTGTAACTGTCACAGTCTCAGCAGTGGAGTATTTCACAACTTTTAACTGTGTAAAACCTTTTTCCTTTTTGACTTCAATGATAAATAAAGGAAATCTATCAAGGTCATTCCTTACTCGATCAGCTGGATAAAAAATAGAAACCTAATAGTTTTTGTTCTACCTCCTTAACCAGATCAAAACTGAATCAGTTATTTAGGTGGCTGCTCAACGGAGCTCTAGGAATCCATCATCACCATATCTCATTCCCATCAACAAAGGGGACCACCACCTCCACACCATGGGCAAAAGGGTCTATGGCAGTCAAAATACCGAACACCAGCGTTATCTGGTACATGGTGATCCGGAGGTAGAGCACAACCTTTTAGGTTTCTGGAGAAAGTACAGAACAGTACAAAGTATTGCAAAGAACAGGCAAATGACTTGCTCAGACAAAAATTGAACTTGTCTTTTCTGCCTTATTTGGCAGAAGAGACAAGTTCTTTGATGCCTCAAATAATGGTTTCTGGCAAATGGCAAAATGGCAGTGTTAAGCCGGAGTGGGTGGTTAAGGAGCACTTCTTTCAATCTGGAAGTACAATTGACAGTGCTAGGTATCCCTTTTGATGACCAACAGCTTTTTGAAAAGCATGTGGATGAAGCAGTGTAGGCAATTAAAGCAGAGACTGACGCAGCCCAGTTGCATGAATCTTTGCAACAGAAACAGAACTTCCAACAAAATAAATGCAATTTCACTACCACTGTGGGTATTCATATTCTTTAATTTTTTGACACTTTCGGCAGTAAGGATATTTCAACCAACCACCCACCACCTCATACCAGTCTGGCTTCCGATGGCAATCCAGTGTGTGTGCCCTGCGAAGAGTAAAGGTTCCACATCTGGCAAATCAAAGGACCAAATACTTTGAGCCTAACTTCTCAGGTCACCCTTCCCTCTCGACATCCAAGTCGATAGGAGGGAAAATGCGGGCATTTTTTCCAGTCTTTTATATTTTAGCATTGGAACGTTGGTTAGTGGGTATTATCCGAGATGGCCACATCATAGAATTAATTTCCCAGCCTTCTTTTACACCACCTAAAAAGAAGCGCCATCTACATTTGAAAGCCTTTCAGGCGGAAATAAAACTTCTTCAGAGAATGGGAATAGGGACAATACCAAAGTTCCAGGAAAATCACCGATTTTATTCAAGGATCTATTTGTATTTGGTGTGAAAGAAATTGAGGGAATGGCCCCTCATTCTACACCTGAGGGCTCTCAACAGATTTATAAAAACAATCCTTCCAAATGGTCTCGTTCCTTGATGTATTCCAGTTGATCATTAAGGGAGAATTCCTTGCACCCCTTGCCCTAGAGGAAGTCTACCTTCTTATTCCAGTTAATCCCAGGAAAAGCAGGTCCCTCTGGGTTCAACAGTCAGTCATTTCAGTAAAAGGCATTGCTGTTTGATCTTAGTTCTGCCCCCAGACTTTTCACCACATGTCCAACAGCTGTGATAGCACAGCAAAGAGTAAGGGTGTTTCCCTACCTAAATGACTGCTCATCAAAGGCCCATGACCTGAATACATGAACCAGGTGGTGAATTCCGCTGTACGCCTGTTAAGTGAACTGGATCTGACTCTAAAGATTAAAAAGTCAATAATACCACCACAGCAGCAAATTATATTCCTAAAATATCACATCTGCAAGCACACTCTCAAAGCTTATCTTTCTCTTGAAAGGGTTCAACAAGTTATTGTTGTTGGCAAAAGTGCTCAGCGACTTAACATGACTTTCAGTTATCAAATGTGAGAACATGTGAAGGATGGTGACATCTTGCATTCCTCCTATCCCTCCATGCTGCCTCCTCAAGTGTCCTCCAAAAACCACTTCTTTGACTACCAAAATGAAGCAGAGTGCATGGTGGACTGATCAATCCAGCATCTTTGCAGGACAGGACCTGTACTTGGAAGACCTTCAGTTCCGACTGACTGGAGATGCGTCCCTCCATAGATGGGTATCTCATCTCCAAGATCTTGCTACTGGTAGCCTTTGGTCAACAGAAGAGATGCATATTCACATCAGCATATTGGAGTTGAGAGCAGTGAGATAGGCAATGAAAGCTTTACTGTCCCAGATTGCCAACCACTGAGAACTCATAAGAACAGGCAACATGACTACTTTGTATTACATAAAGAAGCAAGGTGGAACAGAGTGATAGATTTTATCACAGGGAGCTCAAAGTCTTTGGTATAGGGTTATGCTTCATAACATAGAGCTGATAACAAAGCATGTCTTGGGGCTCCAAAATGCAATGGCGGATGCCTTGAGCAGGAGCCCTTGGAACTGCTAAAAGTGGGAGTTGGACGTGAATCAGCAGCAGCTAATCTTCATCAGATGGTGTGCAACCCCTGTTCATTACTCCAGACAATGCCAAACGCCCAATTTATGCAAGCAGATGGCGATATCCAGGGACTAAGAGTGAAAATCTTGTGATTCCCTAATCAGGGATTCATGCATTCCTTTTTCTTCCAGTACGTCTCATCCCAAGAGATCTTCATAAATGAGAGAGCCATGCAAGCTGGTTAGTTCCGGCTTGGGCCAGGCAGTTTTGATACACAAACCTGTAGGACCTGTCTGTGAATGTTCTAAAGGATTTCAAGGTTGATCCATACCAGCTTATCAAGGATCATGGTCAGTCTGCAACACACAACTTGATGACATTACTTGACTGCCCTGCTGCTACAGACTAAGAATTTGGATTTTTACCTGACTGTCAAAATATACTACTTATGGTGAGAGCGTCTTCAACAACCAAAACATACTTGTAGAAATGGAAAAGATTCTATATCTGAATGGAAAATCATAATCTAAACCCTTTAACCATGTGTCCTCGTGAAATCTTACCTTAACCTAGTAATATCTGACACAGTCTGGATTAAGATATTTCTACAATCATTTTTATCTGGCTGGAATTTCTAGGTGCCTGAGAACTCCAGCAATGCCATCTCTTTTCTACACTAGAGTTGTAAAGGAGTTTATGAAAGGCAAATTTCACACTTACCTACCAGTACCAAAACCATCACCTGTTGTGGAATTAAATATCATCCTAAGAGCTTCATAAAAAGTTAATTGGAGCCTTTTCAGAGTCATCATAGAAAAAAATTACTTTGGTGGCATTTCACATTACCTAGGAAGGGGAGTGGAGGGGGGGGTTCAAGGGCTATGCATTAGGCCCCTGAATCTCAGGTTTGAGGTACGCTGACAACAAACCTCTGTTTCATGCCCAGAGTATTGTCATTTTTCTACTTGAGATAGAAAATCAGTCTTCAAACTTTCTTCTCAACTGCTAGTCACTCTGGCTGCTTCGAGCCAGAGTGACTAGCAGTGGGAAGAAAGTTTGAAGGCTGTGCACTTGGAGTTGAAATGCTGCCTATAATTCTACATTCTAAATTGGAGGGACAAACACTTGCAGAAAATCAGAGCTACTCTTTGTATCATATGAAAAAGCTAATTAAGTTTCTGCTTTATATAAGCAGACTATAATTCCCTGGAAAGTCAACATCCAAATTTTACTGCCAGAAATAAATTTCAGAAGCCATGTACAAGCACACTCCATCAGAAGCATTGTGGCCACAGCTGCATTCTTTGCTGGGGTGCTTATTTCAAGCATCTGTAAAGCAGCAACTAAGTCTTCAGTGCACACTATTGCGAATTTTCAATGCCTCAGTGTTCAGAAAAGATCTGAGATGGCCGTATATCAAGAGGTATTGCTCAGCCTGTTTAAATAAGGTAAGCCCTATTATCACTTCTTAATCACATATGTTGTACAGTTACTGCTATGGTAACCTTTATTCAAGCACATGAATCTATAAAAGATTAAGTATTGGAGCAGGAAAGTTCCTTATCTGTAACTACAGTTCTCAAACTTTAGTATCATTCATAGACTAACATGCGACCCCCATCCCACTTGGTAATTATGCTTTTAAACTTGTGTGTTGACTAGCTGCGAAAATAATTGAGCAGCTCTGCTGGTGTAAGGAATAAGAGCACTGAGCCCCTTCACTTCATTAGGCAGAATTTGAGACACATTTTGAGGTGAATGGGTTGCATATAGTCTGCCACTGTTTGCAGTGTTATTTGAAAGCTTATATACATTCTGCTGTTTTAGCATTGACTATTGAGGATTCCTAGCACAATGACTGGGAATAGTCCAGCATGTGTATCTATCAAAAATAACAAAGATAGGGAACTGTAGTTAAAGCTAAGTAATTTTTTCTTCTCCATCATTAGATTTTCATAGATTCACATGCTTGAATCGTTACCTTTTGTCAAGCTGGGAGTCCCTAAAGTAATGATTTTAAAACCGTTATTAGAAAGCAACAACTTTTAAAGACAAATTAAAATCTCACTTTACTAGTGAAGCCACCTTCTTTAAAAGACCAAAACTCAGCCACAGGTTTAAGTCCTCGCTGGAGGACGCCATACTTCCATTTTTTAGTGCATGCATTGTGAAATAGATTCCCTACATAGCTAGGCTCAAAGACGCTTACATGTGCTACAAAAAGTGCTCACATTTGCTACAAAAGTTGCAATATTTTCAAACCTCTTCTGGGTTTTCCATCTCCCGTGACAGTTCCTTTTGGGAATTGTTACTCTTGGACATTAACCCTGTGGAAAGACATGTTTTTCCTTTCAACATGCCTCAATACGGGCCATGTGGATTTTGTAGGGAAAAAAGAAGCATTTTTCAGATGATCCTCAAAAGGGCTGCATTTATTGCCTCTGTCCCACAGACAAGCCAAAAGTTTGTCAGCTGTGTCGGATGATCTCTTCCAAGATCTTAAATGAGCCTGAGTGTCACCTTCTGAGGTGGCTTCAAAAGAAGGCGCGAATGAACCAGTTTCCTCTGGGGATGATTCTTCTTACAGCACCATCCCTGAGGTCAGAAGTCACATAACTGCCCATTACTTGGATGTACAGCATATGAGGTATACCCCGGTACTTTTACAGACCAACAATAAGACCCCTTTGTTTTACATCCATTAAGATATAATGGGGTAACCCATAGAAGTCAATGGACCTGGGTAATAATTGGTATAGGAAAACAATGGTCCTAGACTTGTGTTAAATCTTAGTTGTCTAAAGCATCATACGGTACATGTATAGTCTAAATCAAAGATGTACCATTAATTCATTTAAAGAGCATTCAAATATATCCTCAAAAATCCAAAAAAGGCACACACTATTGCTTTATAGGTGACTCTTATTTTATTCGGTCACTTTTCATAACATATTATCATCATATTCAATGTTCAAGATAGAGAAATGGTTGCTCCAAGGGAAATGTGAAGAAAGAAACTGCTCGTGAAGTAAGACAGAATATGCAAGAGGGGGATCCAATCAAGCAAAACAATGGTTCATAATTTTTTATACATTACAATCTCATTGGCAAAACTGGTCGTGATTCATGATGGCACCAGTTCTACATTGGGGCCTGTCCAATGGTTAATTCATGGTTGTTCTTTCACAAAAGTTTAGCAAACAACGTTTGTCTGTAAGCGGGTAGGACTGGGATGATATCGAGTACAGGCCCCGGGCGGGGGAGAGTGTCGATGCTTCGACCCTAGTGCAATGAGGGCAGTTTGTATCCTCTGTAAGCGGGTCTTCCTGAGGACAGGAAGGAGGGATGGGGGGAGCAACCTAAGAAGGGAAGTGATTTAACTAGTTAGAGGAAATTAACTCAAAACAGGAGTTTGCAGTTTGCAATGGAATAATAATGGTGCGCCTACTCACTGATCATGGGTGATGCACAATTAAGGTGCCGCCCCTAGGCATGGATATTAAGGTCTGTAAAGAAGAGGATATATAAACTGTGTATTAATACTTATACCATATATGTATAGTATTCATAATAAATCAGTGGACTAATCTCCACTTACCCGCAATAGAATTGCAGCTTGATATCAGCAGTATAATTTCAAATTAATGGGTGAGAAAAATCGCCCACAGCGTCTAAAAAACATGAAATAAAATGACAATTGAAATCTCACTGTGGCACGGAAAGCCAAAAGAACTCTGGCTATTCTACTTGGACAGGGAAAATACCTTAGTGAATCATCTTTACACAGCCCGAGGGAATCCAGCTGGTCTGCTCGAGTAGAGAGCTAAGAGTGACTCAGCGTTCTAAAAATAGGCTTTGGAAAGCGTGCACGCAGTCTGACGTGCATTGTCAGAGAGACAGATGGCCACGTTGATACTCCTGTTGTGACCGGCATAAACAACAGACTATTCCTTAAGTCAACATCGAGTATTACTCACATATTGCACTTACGAAAATAAAACTGGTAAACAATCGCAGATAATTGTAAATCCAGAAATGAATTAAATTAAATAGATCACATTCCTAACATGTCATGATTTACGGTATTAAACATGACAAGTAGATATGATATAATCGTGCAACCGAGACTAATTAGCATACATCAAAGAAGAGAAAGATTACATACAACATTATACACCGATTAAAAACATATGACAATAAAACGTTACAGGCACAATGTTGCAGTAGGTCTGGTTAATATACACACAGTGACAGATTAAATATATATACAGTGTTGAAGGCTCAGAATTGCCGTGTTGACATGATGCACTGTGTAAGCTACTAAGAAAGTTATGAAGGGAGAAAATACATACAATGCTGTACATAACATGGTCGTAACCTTCAGCGACAAAACATTTGGAGGCTACAGAAACAGCGTATTGGTGGCTGTTGATATACAGCAACAAGTGAACAAATATACAGTGTTGTGATCACCCACAATAAAATTGCGGGGTCTAGCCATTATTCAGGGTTGCCACTTGCCTGGTAATCTCCTCATATTCGTTCAAACCCCGTGTTACAGTGTCAAAAATATGTATACATTTGCACACACGGATACTGAGTGTGTTCGCAAAATTACCTCCCCTTGGGTTAGGTTTAACCTGTTCAATGACCCACCACCTAAGGCTCTCAGACGAGTGTCCGAAAGTGGCGAAGTGTTCCACTAGGGGGGCTCCCTGCGTCCTACAGCGTATCCTGCTGCAATGCTGTAGTATCCGTGCCTTCACTCTCTGTATGGTTTGACCTATATACCAGAACTCACAAGGGCATGCTATAGCATAAATAACTCCCTTGGAGTTACAATTGGTATGGTTCTGCATCATGTGTGTATGGTTGTTATAAATACACAGTTGCTGTTCTCTGGTCATGGCACAGGCTTTACATTGCCCGCACTTGTAATGTCCTTTTACTGGAGGCATATTCCAAAGGGTCTGCTGATTATCCCCTGATTTTATAGGTAATAGTGATTGAACCACATAGTCCCTCACATTCTTGCCTTTCTTAAAGGCATGCATAGGTGGTTCAATGATCCCAATCTCATCTGTCACTAGATGCCAATGTTTATTTACAATCTTCTTTATCTGGTTACTCTTGGTGCAGAATGTAGTAGCACACACAAGGCGTTCGTGTCCCTGAGTTTCCTTAGATTTTGGTTCCAAAAGGTACTCCCTATGACAAAACCAGGCCCTTTTTCTGGCTTTTCTTAAAAGGTTCTTAGGGTACCCTCTGTCTAGGAGGCGTGTTATAAGGTCTTCCGATTCCCTAAAATAGTCATCCTTCCAGGTACAGTTCCTACGCAACCTCAGGAATTGACCAAAAGGCAGATTGTCCCTGAGTGATGACCATGGGTGATGACTAGATGACTAGAATAACGTAACAAGGTATTCCTTTCACTGCCCTTCCTATACAGGGTGGTATGCAATACCCCCTCATCCTCTCTAATGGAGATGTCTAGGAAGTTGATCACTTTTTTGTTAAACTCAAGGGAAAATTGGATGTCATGTGATTGGGCATTAAGCCAAAGATGGAATTCCACGAGTTGTTGTTCGTTCCCGTTCCATATCATCATGACATCATCTATGTAACGTCTCCAAAGGTCAATGCAACCCCTATATGGGTTCCGGTCATGGAGAACATATGTGTGTTCATACTGGTCCATATAGATTATGGCCAGGTCCGGAGCAAAGCTGGCACCCATCGCCACGCCCTTAGTCTGAGCATAGAAGTCGCCCTGAAAATAGAAGAAATTCTTGGTCATAGCAATTTCTAGAAGGTTAATTAGAAATTCAGTGGGGACCTGGACTGGTCTGGGGCGTGTCTCCAGTACTCTCCTGATGGTATCTAATGCGTCCTGCTGAGGGATATTGGTGTATAGGGACGTAATGTCCATAGTCACTAAAATTTGTTTATCCGTATCAAAAAGACGATTGTCCACCAATTTTATCGTCTGCATAGTATCCCTCAAGTATGTCATCGTATCTTCTGCAAGAGGTTTGAGGAAGACATCAATGTACTTACAAAGTGGCTCTAAAATGGATCCACACCCCGAAATAATCGGTCTCCCTGGGGGATCAGTAAGACGTTTATGTACTTTGGGTAGGGTGTATATGGTGGGCATCCTTGGTTGTCTATTGTTCAGATATTCGTATTCATGTTTGGAAAGAAATCCTTAATTCAAACCCTTTTCTGTGATCTGTCTGATTTTACCTGCCATTTCATTAGTGGGGTCAGATCGTAATTTAATGTAGCCACCAATACGCTGTTTCTGTAGCCTCCAAATGTTTTGTCGCTGAAGGTTACGACCATGTTATGTACAGCATTGTATGTATTTTCTCCCTTCATAACTTTCTTAGTAGCTTACACAGTGCATCATGTCAACACGGCAATTCTGAGCCTTCAACACTGTATATATATTTAATCTGTCACTGTGTGTATATTAACCAGACCTACTGCAACATTGTGCCTGTAACGTTTTATTGTCATATGTTTTTAATCGGTGTATAATGTTGTATGTAATCTTTCTCTTCTTTGATGTATGCTAATTAGTCTCGGTTGCACGATTATATCATATCTACTTGTCATGTTTAATACCGTAAATCATGACATGTTAGGAATGTGATCTATTTAATTTAATTCATTTCTGGATTTACAATTATCTGCGATTGTTTACCAGTTTTATTTTCGTAAGTGCAATATGTGAGTAATACTCGATGTTGACTTAAGGAATAGTCTGTTGTTTATGCCGGTCACAACAGGAGTATCAACGTGGCCATCTGTCTCTCTGACAATGCACGTCAGACTGCGTGCACGCTTTCCAAAGCCTATTTTTAGAACGCTGATTCACTCGCAGCTCTCTACTCGAGCAGACCAGCTGGATTCCCTCGGGCTGTGTAAAGATGATTCACTAAGGTATTTTCCCTGTCCAAGTAGAATAGCCAGAGTTCTTTTGGCTTTCCGTGCCAGAGTGAGATTTCAATTGTCGTTTTATTTCATGTTTTTAGACGCTGTGGGCGATTTTTCTCACCCATTAATTTGAAATTATACTGCTGATATCAAGCTGCAATTCTATTGCGGGTAAGTGGAGATTAGTCCACTGATTTATTATGAATACTATACATATATGGTATAAGTATTAATACACAGTTTATATATCCTCTTCTTTACAGACCTTAATATCCATGCCTAGGGGCGGCACCTTAATTGTGCATCACCCATGATCAGTGAGTAGGCGCACCATTATTATTCCATTGCAAACTGCAAACTCCTGTTTTGAGTTAATTTCCTCTAACTAGTTAAATCACTTACCTTCTTTGGTTGCTCCCCCCATCCCTCCTTCCTGCCCTGAGGAAGACCCGCTTACAGAGGATACAAACTGCCCTCATTGCACTAGGGTCGAAACGTCGACACTCTCCCCCGCCCGGGGCCTGTACTCGATATCATCTCAGTCCTACCCGCTTACAGACAAACGTTGTTTGCTAAACTTTTGTGAAAGAACAAAAAGAACAAAAGAACAACATGAATTAACCATTGGACAGGCCCCATGTAGAACTGGTGCCATCATGAATCACAACCAGTTTTGCCAATGAGATTGTAATGTATAAAAAATGATGAACCATTGTTTTGCTTGATTGGATCCCCCTCTTGCATATTCTATCTTACTTCACGAGCACTTTCTTTCTTCACATTTCCCTTGGAGCAACCATTTCTCTATCTTGAACATTGAATATGATGATAATATGTTATGAAAAGTGACCGAATAAAATAAGAGTCACCTATAAAGCAATAGTGTGTGCCTTTTTGGATTTTTGAGGATATATTTGAATGCTCTTTAAATGAATTAATGGTACATCTTTGATTTAGACTATACATGTACCGTATGATGCTTTAGACAACTAAGATTTAACACAAGTCTAGGACCATTGTTTTCCTATACCCTTTGTTTTACATCAGCAGGCAGGAAGGAACATAGTCATCCATGGAATCGGTGGAAGAGGAAACTCTTAGGAATGGGTTGATCAGCCATGCCATTTCAGTAATGACCAAACACTTTTTGCAGGCCTCAAATGCATGTGCAGATGTCCCTAGCAGGGCACTGAGCATCCCTCATGAATGGGAGCTAAATCATGAACTAGGGACATGATCTTCGGGACCATTTTTTGCACTTTCATAAAGACTGACTGCTGCTGCAGACCAGTCTGAAAGGCATGGTGAAGGTGCTTTCTCACTTTTTTTTAATTGGCCAGAAATAAACAAAGCCTTCTTCCGACACCCAACAAATACAGTGGAAAGAGATCTGCATTCGTTAGGCATCAGGTGCTAAATGAATGTCTACATTAATGAAATTAAGGGGCTTATTTAGAGTTTAACAGACACGTACTGCATCATAAACTTATGCTGAACTGTCATGTTTCCACCAGTAGAAAAAGTAGACCTACGGCCTCTGTTCGTCAAAATACCTCAGTGCTGTTTGAAATGGATGGTCTGCCTTTTTCCTGTTTGGAACCACCAGGAAAAGTCTGGTGGTCTGGAACAAGAATAAAACAAAATGATCCCCTTTTCCTGGGAGAAAACTTCCAGAGTGTCATGGTCATTAGTTTGTTGTTTTATAAAAAGGAACTCCTGCTTTAGTAGTATGTTATTGTTAAACTAAAATATTTGCTGAGTGTCTGCATAAAGCATGGCCCTCCTCAGCAAAGTGTCACTGCCTTCGAATTAGCTGAAAAAACCCTTTACTTCATTTCTTCAAAAATTAAAAACATTCTTTATTTCATTTCTTCCAAAATGTACTTAATACCAACAGCCTTTGTGTTTCGTTCCCCTTCATGAACTTCTTCAGGACTGTTAACCAAGATAGCATGTACTTACCATCATGAAATCTTCCAAGCTAAATATATTCTTGTTAAAAAAATCTATTTACAAGAGATTACAGTTAGCCATATCAGTGGCTACCTAAACTGACACGTTGTCACCATGATGTTTGAATATTGCATTTGCACAATCTGTGACTTATTTAATTCATAACTACAATCAAAGCTGGCAACCATTTGTTTATCGTGAATGTGTCATTATGAAATCAATAGTCTGTTTCAAGAACCTCCAATTACAACAGATTTTGGGAAGCTTTCTCATACAGTTACTGTGAGAGGCTGGCTCAGTAAGTATATGATGTACACTTATGTAAGTGGACACCTTGCACTGATCCAGACAACCCTTATGGTGATTTTAGTGGTCCTAGACAACCTTAGAAAGCTCTCTAAGTGGTAGCTGTGGAGAGCAGCCTTCAGGCTTAGTCCAGAAGGAGTGTAAAGCAGCTTGTTTTACCAGAACATAATCTTATAGGTATAGATTAAGTGAAAAAGAACCACACAGTGTATTTATAAAAAAATTATTTATTATAAGACACACACAAACTCATACAGATATCTCCTAGCCAGAGATATACACAATGCACACAATACTTTGCAATAGAAACAGGTAAGTAGCACCGAATACACAGTGGTCCCCAGGGGGAGACCAAACCAAATACTAAAATAGTGGTATGCGAACCACAACGTGAGTCAAGACGATAGTCAGACGACGTAGAAGTGCTGGGCCCAAGGAACCACCCAAGGTGAGTATCTAGGAGCCCCACAGAGGTCGTGTGCAGTGTAGGAACACGACCGCGTTCTCCGTACAAACCAAGGTGTAAGTTGCGGTTACAATTTTAAAGAAAGAGGACCCTTCGCAGTGGACGTAGAAGTGCCGGGGACCCAAGGAACCACCCAAGGTGAGTATCTACGAGCCCCACGGAAGTCGTGTGCAGTGTAGGAACATGACCGCGTTCTCTGTACAAATCAATGTGTAAGTCGCGGTTGCAATTTTAAAGAAAGAGGACCCTTCCTAGTGGACTCTGAAGAAACCCCGTGGAAGACAAGAGATTGGAAAGGGTCCCCACCCGTGGATACCCTTGGAACCAGGTTACCTGCACCAGGGAAGCCAGGTGCATAGGTGTGAAGTGGCGTCGGAAACCGTTGTCAAACTGAATGGGAGACTTCAGGAAGATGCAGCTGCTGGAGAAGGTGAAAGTGTCACCCAAAGGTGGATTCAAGATGTGAAGAACCTGCAAGCAGAGAGGACAGAGTCTATGCCACTCAGGAGTGACCAGGATGCACGGAAGACCAATGCCCACCGATGTCGGGTGTCGCAGGAGAGCTGACGGCGACCTTGGAGCTGCAGCTGTGTGGACCAGGCGATGCTGTGGAAGACCAGGAGACGTACACGAGCTGTCCCGCGTCGGATGTCAAGAGTTGAGGGGTCGGTGTCCGGCTGGAGCACCAACAAGCCTTGGCAACTGCAACCAATGTGGAAGTTGAAAAGGGCGCAATATTGGGAACTTCAAGGTTCAGGAGACTCACCACACGCAGGGGAGTCGGGGCAGGCCCCGAGCAATCAGACGAGCCCAAAAGAATTCAAATGTGACCCTCAACAGGATCCACAGGCCGGAGGCACTGGAGTCACAAGAGGACCTCGAGCAGCTTACCAAAGAAGCAGGCCCACGGTGCAAGCAATGTGGTGTGGTCAAAGATTCTGATCACTGGAGATGCTTGAGGTTGGGGCTACTTGTAGCCCGAAGATCTTGATGGAAGGAAGCCAATAAGCCTTTGCAACGGCAAGTCGACGCTGTGCACAGGGGTTCGGTTCCTGCAGCTCTGACGAGGGATACTGGCCTCAAACTTGGTGAGAGCACAGGGCAGGCCTCGAGTGATGTGGAGAACCACCACCTGTGTTGCTGAGCCTTTTGGAGTCCGTGGGAGCCCAGGATCAGCAGACCGGTCAGCTTATTTGCGGTGCCTGCAGATGCAGGGAAGTGACTCCTTCACTTCAAGGGAGATTCCTTCAGGTGTTTTGGATGCCCACAGGCCTTGGAAGGTTTCCTGTATGGAGCACAGGCATGGACGTTGTAGCAGACGAGCAGGGCGAAGAGATCAGGAGCATCAGGAGTCTTCCCGGTTGCAGCCTTGATGCCCAGAGCGAAGTCCAGCAAAGTCCAGAGTGCCCAGACGGTCGAAGTTGAAGTGGTGTCTGAATTGAATTGTGTCCCACGACGAATCTAGGGACCCACCCTCAGGTTAGCCCTTAAGTACCCTAAGGAAAGGGTTGGGACGATTCCGGGGTCCCTCCCTAAGGAGGGGCTGGACAAGGGGGAGGATACTCCCCTGTCCTTTGTCCAGTTTCGAAGCAGAGCGGGAGCCAACATCTCCCTGAACTGGTTTGAACTGGACTATGCATGGGGGGCACCAAATGTGCCCTACACGCAGACTATGTGGCGCTGGCAAGCACTCCCACCCTGCCCCAATACACTAAACCCTGCCAGAGGCAGGATGCCTATTGTTCTGCCTTCCCTTGCTCGAACTTGGCTCGGCAGCAGGAGGGCAGAATTGTGTCTCTGGTCCGCAGCAGCCATGTTGTGCTGTCCGGGTCTAGAAGACTGGTACCGGGAGCACTGAGGGCCTAACTGAGGGCCTTTACGGTGCTTGGAATCATACCTCCCACACTGTTTACGGTGTGGGGTTATGATTCCAACATGTTTGATACCAAACACAACAGGGTTCGATACAGCCAGTTTCGAGATGGTCATCGCGTAATGACGCGGTGTCCCTCTATATGTTAATTGGCTGTTTCACTTACAACCCGGGAGAATGGACTCCGAAGGCTGTAGGGGTGTCCTGCTCATGCAGGGGCACCCTCACACTTAGAACCAGGCACCCTGCCTTCAGGATTGAAAAGGCCTGCTGTAGGGGTGACTTATAGGTTTTAAGGGCAGTGACACCAGATATAGGGAAACCTACAGCTTTCGTAAGTGGTGCTAGCACCAGCTTACACAGGCTGCAATGTCAGGCCTGTAGTGATAGTTTGAATGGTCTCCCATGGGTGGCATAATACATGCTTCAGCCTATTGGGAACCTCTGGGGTACCAATGCCCTGGGTATCATAGTACCATATACTAGGGACTGATAAGGGTACCTCAGTATCCAATCTGGGATGTACCTAAGTACTTACCATAAGAATTTAGGGGAGAAAGCAGAGAGCCTGGTTTCCTGATTAGCAGGAGCCCAATCAGACTCGTCAGAAACAACATAGCACCAGGCAAAAAGTGTGGGTAACCATAAAAGCACATCCTACTTTCCTACAGTTACGTTTTTCATTTCAATTATATACATAGTTGATTGTGATCCATTTTTTAAATATTGCATATCTGAACTTACATTGCGAAGAAATTGGCAGCAGTGATTTGTGCTTGCATATTTCTACTTGAATCATGATTTATTATAGAACAGAAAAACGCAAAGCAAAGAATATTTACATTGTTTAGCTTTGTTAAGACTAAACTGGGTTATATAGCTAGAAAAGGAAGGGAAAAACCTGCCTATTTTTGGTTATATTATGTATTAATATTCCTTTTATCCAGTGTAATAAGTGTTGTCAAGGGTCAACATCAGTTTCCTGTAATAAGATATGAATTAATTAGCGCTCAATATGCTCATAGAAAGCCTAAGAGTAGATAAGGATGTGATCAATGTTTACCAGATTACTTGTGATATCTTATTAAGGGTGATGTAGTCTGCACTTTCTTGCCAAGTGTACACGAAAGGCTCTGTGTAGACATTATAAAACAATAAACAATATAATCAAGAATGTCATAATCCTGTAATGTGGAACTAAACAAATGATATTAATTTAATTCCAAAATACATATATCTCAGCTAGGTGAGGTAACCATGTAGGCTTCAGCAAATGAATTCAAGCAAACCAAATTGACTAGTAGGAACATAAAGTTGGATGGTAGTAAGTGATGCCCACTAACTCTAGAGGCGTAAATGAACAGAAACATAATATGTGGTGCAGTCACTAATGATCTAATACAATCTGAATGTAAAGTTGAGTACATAAGAGTATGCATTGAGCAATTAAATTCAAGCGCACAGTGTAAGCTGAAGCCAAAGTTTAAGATGAGTCACAATTTGTATATCATTTGGAACAATGTAAGGTCCAAATAGGCACTGAACTTAGAAATTAGAGGTCAGTAGGTGTATCAGCATGTTTTGGAAATAATGTTCTGATACATACAAGCTATCATAGAGTGATGAGTTTTATAGTAGCTAGCAAGCGAGGAATCATATATAACCAACTATCATGCAGTGTGTATTACAGCTGTAAAAAGAGAGATGACTGGTAGTATTAAAAACTAAAGAATAATTCAGTTAGAGAGTGAAATAGCTAAAGTTAGAAAAACAGCTCCCAAAGGCATATCTTGTGTTCTGATATACAACAGAATGGCATTACTGTGTCTTCAATAAGCACCTTCTTGGATGGCATAATATATATATTAGTGATCTGGAAATACATCGTAACCACAAATAGAACTAATTTAACTAGGAGTTAACAATATGTATTTTGGATAGTGCAGTGATACACAGTCATCATTTTAAGGTTTCCAACATATAACGATTCATATGGCGATGTATAAAGAGAATAACTAGCAAGAAGGTGAAATAACCAAAACACAGAAGCCATCCTGCAGTGGCAGGAAGTTAACAGCACAGAATCAAAATTAGCTTGCACAGAGGTGTGTCAGCATATGTTGTAGATAATACAGTGGTACACAGTCGCCATCTTGAGATACCGAATCTCATGGATGTCAACATAAAGAATTAGTAAAGTGTGTCATAAAAACAACTAGCAAGAATGTAAAGCAACTGAAACATAATGAATGGAGTGGCAAATCATATAGTTGCCAGCTTGTGAGAGATCATATATAACCAAAATGTCAAACCAAGTGTATCCCAGACACAAAAAAATTACTCATACTTACAGCCAAATGAATAACCTGGTAGTGAGCAAATTGGTCAAAGTAAGAAAAAAGCCACCAAAGACATAACCCGATGAAATGTCATATAACAAGACAGCGTGACATATTCTTCAATAAGTACCATCTCAAACAGGGTAAAAAATGAATCCCAGAAAACCGGAAACACATCACAGTAGCCATAAATTGAACTAACATAAGCACAGATTTGGATAATGCTCTGATACACAGTTGCCATCTTGAGATGGCAAATCATATAGTTGCCAGCATATCAAGATTCATATAGCGGTGCCTCATGAGAACAGTTTGCAACTACTCTCACTCCTCCACAGTCAGATGCTCACAATAAGTTATAATACAGCTAAGGCCTAAAGTCACAGACAAAAATGACCCTAGACCTAACTAGCGTTTTTTTATAAGCCATTCTTATCCAATTCTAATGGAAAGGTGAAAAACTAAACCAGCAATCTAGCAAGATGGTGTGACAGAGTTTCGAACTAGCACCATCCAATGGATATTTCCAATATGATTGAATTTGTTTTTTATGCATAACTACTGCAGCTAAATTTGGTGCATGTCTAGAGCAGCAGTATAACCAATACACAGAACTTAGCATTTAACCCCTGAATTATCATAGATTAATCAGTAAATTGTGTTCAAAATCATAATTGGGATATTATAAAGACCCTGTCATGATTGGTATTACCCATGTTGAAACTTGTACATTAATCTTGGTTTTATACTAAGAAATACAATAAAGGGGTGGCCATAAGATGTCCCCACGATTTGATGCCTCATGGAACTGTGGAGTCAAATTGTGGATATTATTCTGTAACTTATCATGGCATGACCACATGCGGGTGTTATCATAAAGTAGAGTTAGAGCGTATATGGTCAGACCAAATTATAAATTGTTTTAGAAATCATCCACAACTCTTGAGGGTTAGGAAGAAGATATTTGAGCTCAAATTTATCAGGCCCGTACTAGTGATAACAGTCCCAAACAGTAGAGGGAAGCAATTTGTCACCTGAAATCACATAGGAAATAATTTAGCTCATGCTCCCTTCTTCCACTGCCCGTAGTCAACATGTATCTAGCTTCTGTTTGTCTCAACATGAAGTCACGTTTACCCCCCACTCAGATTCGCAAGTATATGGTCAATACTGTGAAATCTGCAGTTACCATTAAAATGTTGTGACTGGCAAACATGAGTGACCAAAGAATAAGTGGCATCTTTGTTGTGACATTCTCAAGTATTTTCTTGAATTCTGTGTCCGAATTGCCTGATGATGCTCACTACATATATTCTCTCCCATTTCGAAATAATTACATAGATCACATGCGTACTGTGGCAGTTGATAAAGTGGTTAACTCTGGATTTCGCCGTAGTGTTCTAAATATCACCATTTTCTTTAAGCTCCTAGGGCAAACTGAGTAATTGCCACAGGTAAAAAAAAAAACCTTGCCCGTTGCAATAACCACTGACCCAGTCTGCAGCTTTGGAGTTTTATATTGCTGGGGTAACCGATTTTCGGATTATGCGCCCTCATTGGTAAGTTATCATAGGCCTATCAGTTACATTTTCTCCCAATCCAGTTTACTCAAGATGTTAATAATGCTATTTGTTAAGTGATGAAGTGGTTTTACCAGCATTCTTCTGTCTTTACATAAGTTCAAATGATGTCGGTTGATGACAACAGGGAAGAAATGGCCAAAGTTTTTTTTTAACTCTTCTCTCAAGATAACTATGAGAGATCCCAGAAAAACCCTCTCCTAAAGCAGGATTTACTGATTAATGGTACAACATTGAGAACATATTTAGAAAATCAAAAAGCCCTGCAAGGTCATCGAATATTACCTTTTCCAAATTTTGATGACCTTGAAGAGAATCTATTAGTTGAATGGGGGACAATTCACACAATTACTATTCACAATAATGAGGATTCTAGTAAACCACGCAGAACTTAAATCTGCCAAACAAATAGTGGACATAGACAAACTTGAGCTGAAAATCAGTGAGATGAATTTAAATGAGGCTGCTGATGAATTATGAGATATTGAAAAGTGAGATACACAAACATCAGAGTATAGAAAAGGACAGAAAAGTTGATAAAAATTTAATGGATGATGAACATTACAATGAAAGAAGGATTTTCACATTTGCTTGCAGATTTGACAACATTGTCATTTCCTGTATGCCTCCAAAATGTATTGCTAATCAAGTAGCTGGTGAAAAAAGTAGCTCTGATGTATTGTCCGCAGGTAAATGTGCCCCAAGTACAGCCAACCTTTCCAATGTTCAACCGTGTGGCTGCTCATCATTTTTAGAAGAGGTGAGTTGGTTCCGTATTGGTTTGATACTGAATCGAGAAAGCATAAAGTCGGGAAAGAGGGAGGAGAAAGGGGGAAAACAAATAGACCCGAACTAAGGGTATGGATTATGACAGGACTCAAATGAAAAAGAAATAATTGCTGTACAGAACCAGCTAGTGAAATTACTTCTACTGGCACCAGCTGCCATAGCGCCAGGGGAGGCGCCTGAGAGCCCGATGACCATCACAGCGCTATAAGCGCTGAAAGCATTTCCCGCTGCGAGGGACAAAAAACCTATCAGCCTGGACTGGGGGACTACTGACACCAGCTGCCAAAGCGCCAGGGGAGGCGCCCGAGAGCCCCCTGACTGTCGCATTGCAATAAAGACTGAAAGCATTACCCGCTGCAAGGGACGCGCGCAGGCCATGCCTCGGCAAAGCCTGGGACAAGGGCAGGCCCGTCCTGTGCCCATCAGCGACAGGAAGAGGCAGGGCACGGCATCCCCCTTGGCTCCGTTTTTATAGAGATTTGTGGAGGAGGCGCATCTGCGGCAAACAATGAGTACTGTAGGTGGGATAAATCACCATCATTGCCCTTATAGGCAAAAGGAAGGCTGTGGACAATGCAATGGGTGCGGGCCAGAGTTAAATCTGCAAAAAGACATACAGCTGAAAACTGCACCTTAGATGATATTGATAACTTGATTGAGGAGGTAGAGGACATACTGAATAATGGGAAAAAACTGACTGAGGCACTAGGCACTAAGCCAAAAATTACCCATTTGTTTGAGGGAAAGGTCAACAAGGGTACTCCCAGTCTGAAAACTCTCCACCCAGTTGCCACCTTGGATACCAAAGCCTCCGCCAAAACAAAGGCACATAGTTTGAAAACAGCAGTCTATTGATTTACCAACTGCTGCCATTAGTTAGCCTTTGCTGGTAGCTCCTTTGAGTGCCCACCCACCTATTACGCCTAGTATAATCTGCTCAAATTGATACGCCCCACTTGCCAGCCTGCCAAGAGAAATATTCGAGCCAGCTAACTCCGGAGCAGTACTGGTTACTACAAGTCCGGAGGATATGGGTTCATTAATTGCCAACCTGATGAACAAAATTGACACTGTGAAACTAACAGAGCAGTCTTTGAAGCAAAGGGTGTCAGAGCTTTCGGAGATTAATGTAAATTTATCTAAAGATCTGGTGCCACACTTTTCTGAGTGTCGAGAGGAACAAATTAGCTGCCGCCCAGGGCACGTGAAACCCGAGGGCAAAAATTCTGGGGGCAAAATAAGCTCTGGTAGTACTACTATTCACCGTACTATGCCTATGGTCATCGCCCATCTCAGCATTGGCAATGACTGCCGTCAATCTGGGGGGGGGGGAGAGCCACACAGTGCCTGCAATGCACATAACACATGCACAATCTATAAGATCATTGAGTAACTCTAAAAACACCAGAGCATATCCCTTATTTTCCTCTTTTCTATCCAAGCACCTTTCCCATCGTGAACTGAAAATTACTGCATGCAATACCCAATGAGACCCAAACCCATTTATTGGACTAATACACCTGTGGCTCCCACTAGGAACCCTCTGTCTCTTTCACAGGTGACAAAGGAACCTTTAATCTAAATGACAAATGTTCTCAGGTTGAAGGCAGGTCAAGGAATTCAGCTGAGTCTCTGATCAACAAGGTGATGCACTGGGTTCGGCACCCGCACCAGTGCTATTCACTGATACTCTTACATTGTTTTCGCACGGCGCTTGTTCATTATAGCTTATGCCTACGACACCTTTAAGTTGACTCTGAGAAACCACACAATTGCTGATTGTTTATTAGCACTGGGCACCCAGACATTTCCTCCTCCTGGTTGCAACATGCAATTTAAGAGCAAACCAGATTCTTATTTTAGTTGTGCAACTAGTTTTGATAGCTCTCAACCGCCTCAGAACCATGGTCCATCAGTCGTTCCAAGCTTACATAAGGGCATGGATAGAATTAATACAACTGAACAACTAGGGTTATACAATATAAAGGGTCCTGTCGCATCCCCTCTTAAAGAAGTTGATTGACTGCATACTGCTGTGCCAGCTAACATGCGTTTGGATGTTCCCTGTACCCACACAGACCTTGTAGACCCTGAATGTGTATTACCCACTGCACTAGTTCCTTACAACCTACTTTCATAGTCTTGTGTAAGATATGATATGATTACTCAACCCATAGTAGACAAATTGTATAGTCTGCGTAACTCAACTCAGTCTAATGCATGTAAATATTCTCAAACCTCCTTTCATACATTGTTTCAGCCCTGCACTTCCACTGGTCTGATTGTTTATGCCGCATCTCCTGATGCTGACCTGCAAAATTCCGTTGCGACTAATATAGGCACCAGTCCTTCAGGTTGTAATCAAACTAAGAATGAATGTTTGACCCCCTTCTAAATGTTATCTTGGCATGTAGCAGACCTACATATGAAACTTATAGATCATGAATGGGGAACCTTTATTAGTCAATTTGATATTATTTTGTTACAAGAGACTTGGGCATTGGAACATATCTTTAGACAAGGTTACACAAACTTTATTATCGAAACAGTTCCACCTAAAGCTGGTCACCCTTCTTGTGGACTACTAATATGGGTAAGAAACTTACCCAGTGTATCTGTGAAGAAACTAGACATTGACCGTAAAGATATTATAGGACTGCCTCTTAGTGGATATAATGGATGCAGGGTAAATGTTTTTAGTGTATACAATTGTACTTTACACAGAAGCAAAGAATCACCCACGCTAAAATTGCTTGCTCATCATCTTACTGAAAGTACAGATAATGCTTCCCTCCTGATTGCCAGAGATTTTAATACTACATTCAAGCCTTTAGATGGCCTTGCCTCGGTTATTGAAATGGAGGACTATGCAAGGGTTATCCAAAGGTTGGATGCTAAACCCCTTCAATCATGGGCGACCTCTGCAATGCAGCTAATGCCTATTACCTTGACCCATGGTTTGAGAGCTTGCATTGGGAGATTCACTTCTGAAAGGTCACCCGCTCCTACTTTTAAAAGGGGTGGTTGCCTGAGCAGAATGGATTATATCATCTTAGATACTGCTGTCTGTCACTTTGCATTAGATTTTGAAATTTTGTTTAGATCAGACAGTGACCAAAACACCCTCAAATTAACATTGAAGAACAAACTGTTTATGAAAAGCAGTGATCTGGGTGCATATGCAGAAACGGCGTTAACACTAGGAAACACCAGGAAATCAGTTAAATGGTCTAAAATAAGCCCCAATGTCAATACATTATTGCAAATTGATACTCAGTTCAATTGAACATTAGATCCCTTTGCACATGGTTCACTTTATAGGATTCCACTAATGGATTTGCACAATGATATGGTTAAGGCCTTACATCTATTGTGCACCAAAGGAGCCCAATTCAGTAAAGGAATGGCTCATCAGATACCCTCTTGGTATGAAACCGAGTGCGGTAAGGGAAAGGAAAAATGTATTAAGGTCACCAGACAGGGTGTTCGTGAGCCAATTAGATAGACCTACGCTAAATACAAGTCAATCATTTCCTCCTCAAAGCAGAAGCGGAATGATTCTAATTGGGAGCAGAGACTCTCAAAGTTTTGGCATATGTTTTCACACAGTAGTTTGAAAACTTGTAGTCCGCTCGAACTCTCTGTGCAGCCTCAACAGTGGGTGGACCACATTAGAGAAATGCATGCATCAATTAGTGTGGACTCCATCCCTATTACAGAATTAGTTTAGACATTCAGGGCTCAGGGAACATTAAAGACCAAGTATCTATACAATTTTCAAGACCTGGAAGAGTACCAGGCCCAGACAAGGTCCCAGGATACCTGTTCCGCTCTGAGACAGCAGTGTGGGACCCATACATAAATGGCCTTCTCAAACAGAATCATGGCAGGCAAGGGAATAGCTGACTCGTGGCATGGTACCAAAATATTTCCTCTGCTCAAAAAGGGTGAAAGATCAACCCCCAGCAACTACAGACCTATTAGTCTGAGTGGCAACTTACAAAAGACCACTTGAGTGAATGGAAGAAGCTAAAGTCCAGTCCCCGTTACAAGCAGGTTTTCATATAAGGGTGAGCATCAGTTAGTCCAACTGTTGTGTACATTTTCTGAGGCAGCTTAGTGTCATCCCATATATTTACACAAAGCCACGTTTCAGAATATAGAAGTTGGATAGCTCTTAAAATTTTCTGTGGAATCCTTGCAATTATTTGTTTCTGCCAGAGTAGGGTTAGATGGGCCCTATCAAAAACGGCCGTGAAGTCAATGAAACAACCTTAGAGCTTTGATTTTGAACTCAGGGCATTCTCAATTCAAATGGCTAGGGCAGCCAAGCTTAGAAGTGTGCCCTGTCTGGAACAAAATCCTTCTGGTTCCATGGGATAAGATCCAGCTATTTACCCAGGCTGAGAGATCTTGTAATATTGACCTGAGACAGTACTTGGGATCAATATTGAGTAAAGCAATCAATCGGTAAGTGGCTGAATTGCTCCTGTCACCACCTTTGAAAATAGGATGTACAATAGAGCCGCATCAAGGATCTGGGACAGCCTGTTGCAGGCTTACTGCTCTATACAGGATATTTTGTTTTTCCCCCAGAGCTCTGGGTTGGATTTAACGAGAGCAGATGGCACACATTTTAAGCCAGGAGCCCTGTCTCTGCTGCTTTTCCTTAGGATGATCTCAGTGGGACATGTTTTTTGGCCTACTGTCCCTGAGGAGCCATTATTTGTCACTGACCCAAGCGTGACAAGTGCCACTCTTTTTCCCTGCGAATTTATCCAGACACTTGCCCTTAGGTCTTCTTCAGTATCCTTTTGTTCAGAAAAGTTTGATGTCTCCATCAGCTGATTTGTTAAGTTTGAGATATATATTCTGCCAATTTCTATCTTGCCCCTTTTGTCATTGCTTTCATGTGACCTTGGGGCCTAAGGTCCTCTAGGTGATGGCTTTTTGACGTCTTGCAGAAGATTAAAAGACTTGCTCGACCCTATTTCTGTAGGATCCACTGGCAAAGTGATTTAATGATTCCTCAAGCGCTGTGCCCAGGACTCCTCAAGTGTTGTGCCCAGGACTCCTCAACTTCTTTTGCATTGTAGACTGCTGTCGTGTCCTTATCTGTTTCATTGATTATTTTCTAAAATACCTTGTGTTTCTGGCTTTACAGGTGTGGAGCATCTTAGCCCAGAACTTCTCAGTGTGCTCTTTCTTGGTCATCCAAACTGCCCTCTTATATTCTCGTTAGTTTCCTCACTCTTTCTTGTGCTACTTTAGGTTGATGGTTGTTTTTTAGTTGGAAATACTCTTTGTTTAGAGCTCTCTTTAATAAACTCTGCGATTTTGTCATCCATGGAGAATTTTTTTGTTGAATGGTTATGAGGTGCGTAGGGCCCTTCTCTCTGCTATGTTTGTTGAGCAGCGCCTTACAGTATTGTTCCCAGTTGGTGATTACATTGCATGGAGTGAGGTGATATTCATTCAACAAGTTTGTGCAATCTAGAAGGATGTCATCCTGTCCCCTTACTTGCCATTTTAACTTCTTCAGGTTTTCCGTATGCAAATCTGAAATTAAAAAATTAGCTCTTAAATACAAGTGTGGCTTCAGATTCATAGTTATTATCTGAGGGTTGTGACCAATGTTTTCGTGTTGTTCTATTTTGAGGTCTCTGATGGAATCAAACTGTGACAAGGAGATGACTGAGTAATCTAATATTGCAGTGGTCTTTTCTGAAGGTGCTTCCAGCCTGGAGGCTAGTCCCCTGGGAATCTTCTAGTCAATATTCGTAATCCCGAAGCTGCTAGTAGCGACACAAGTCAAATATCTTGGGCATCTTTTCATCTTGCTGTCACAACTGCTTGTTGTGGTGTATTCCAAACTGTGTTTTGGGATAATATGTTTCATCATGGTTTTGTGAATTAAACAGATTTGAATTGAAGTCCCCATAGATCATTATATTTTGTGCGCCGTGTTCTAATGACAGGTTGTTTAGAATTGATTCCAGTCTCAGTAGTGCTGCAGACTTTTCTCTAAAAGCTGGATTGATATATACATTGATTAACATTAGTGGGTGTTTTAACCCTTGGGCCCAGTTATTGAATTTTACAGCCTAGAGTCAGTCCTCAGAGAAGTTTAAGTGTTCTACGTTTGTTTTAAGGTGCACTGAAACATATGTTGTAAGGCCACCTCTTGATCGACCCTTAGAGCTTGATATTAATGCGATCTTGTTGTATTCCATGTACCCCCAAGCAGGGGCCCCAAATGCTGCGTCCAAGTTTCCTGTACAAGAATGATTTGAAAAACCCTCAGGAACTGGATGCCTTCTTGGTCCATGGCCTTGTTTCAAATAAAACTGATATATTCCAAGAACAAATACTGAATAGAGCTGAGGATGGTCCAGATCTATCAGTGGTGCTTATTACATGAGTAATTGGTAAAACCCTTAGTGCTACGTGCTACGTGCTACATTCATAAAACCTTGTTTCCTGTCAAAGCTGAAGGAAGACATGGGCAATCCGAAATGGTGTTGGCCGTCTTCGAATCACTTCTTTTTTGTTCACTTTGAGTTGTGATCGCTTTACCAATTGGACTCTTTAAGATTGAGAAAGGAGAGTGGTGTGACAGCTTCTTTTAAAGCAATAATTCTTCTGTGATCGTTCTCTGTGTTTTTTATTGCCCATGATAAAGTGTCCACCCAATATAATTAGTGATGCCGATAAGTGGAAGTGTAGTTGTCATAAATCAGCCAGCCTACCATAAGGTTGCAGAAAGTTCAGTCCAATCCTTTCACTGCCCAAGACAGAAGCAGCCACTGCAGGCCATCACAGCAAAGCACTCAGCAAAGTGATAGTTCCTCCGCACAGCTTCTCCAGCTCTTCTTCTTGGCAGTCTTCTTGGTCCAAAAGAGTTCTTTGAAGTCTTTTATCTCCCTGACACTTCCAACAGGAGGCAAGCTCTACTTCAAGCCCTCGGAGAAAACTCTAATAGCAGGATGATGAAAGTACAAGCCAGTCCTTTCCCTGCCCAAGACAGAAGCAGCAAGCAGCAGGCCAACCCAGCAGAGCACGCAGCAAAGTGGCGGTTCCTCCTGACAGCTTTTCCAGCTCTTCTTCCTGGCAGGTTCCTTAGTTCAGCAGTAATCTAAAGTTCTGGGGTCTGGGCCTCAATATTTATACTCAGTTTCTCTTTGTCCTCTCAGGCAGAGAGGCTCTGTGCTCAGGCTAAGCCATTTCTGTCCTCTCTGGTCCAGCTTCCCGGCAGGAGGTGGAGACAGCATTGTCCAAGGCTGACAGGGCCTATTCAGGTGCAAGGGAAATCTCCCCCCCTCCCCACTCTAAATGCAGACCAGGCCTATTCAGGTGCTAGTGAAAAACTCCTCCCACTACTCTGATTGCGGCCCAGGTCTTTTCAGCACATCCCTGACTCATTCAGGAAAGGCAGGACGCTCATCACACCGCCCCCCCCACCCCCCAATGGCTGTCTGAGAGAATGCGCATCCCCAGCCCCTGTCACTCCAGAGCCAGACAGTCAATCCACAACCCAACAGAGGCACACAGGATGACTAAGCAAGAAAATACCTACTTTCTAAAAGTGGTATTTTCAAACACACAATATAAAAATCATCTTTACTAAAAGATGCATTTTTATATTCTGAGTTCAGGCATACTAAACTCCATCTTTCCATCTTGTCCCAATGGGAAGTTATACTTGTAAGATGTTACAAAGTATCTCCCACTCTATCCTATGGGACAGAAAGCATTTCCATAGTGAAAAACGAAATACACTGTATTTCACTATCAGGTCATGTCACACACACCATACATGTCCTACCTTTAACATACACTGCACCCTGCCCACAGGGGTACCTTGGGCCTACCGTAGGGGTGTCTTACATATAAGAAAAGGGAAGGCTAGGGTCTGGCAAGTGGGTGCACTTGCCAAGTTGATATGGCAGTCACAACTGCTCACAGACACTTCAGTGGCAGGTCTGAGAACCATTTGAAGGGCTGTTCGTGTGGGTGGCACAACCAGTGCTGCAGGCCCACTAGCAGCATTTGATTTACACGCCCTGGGCACACACAGTGCACTGTACTAGGGACTTAAAGGTAAATCAAATAAGCCATTCATGGAAACACCGATCCATAAACACAATTTACGTGGAGAACATTTGCACTTTAGCACTGAATAGCAGTGGTAAAGTCCCCAAAGTCTTAAAACCAACAAAAATAGGGTCAAAAACAGGAGGCCAAAAAGTCTGGGGGCAAACCCGCTGAAAAAGCAAAGTCTAACATACACTAAAAAAAAACATTGAAAATGGGCATAGACTATTTGTAGCCCATTCACCTCTATATGTGACCTTAACTTTGGCTAATGAGATGAAAGGGCTTAGAGTTCCAACTCCCCACTGCTGCTCAGATTTTCTTTTGCAGTGAAGCTGACAGCTAGGGAATCCTTAAACTTTGCTCCCCTCTTCAGATCCACACTTTTCACTTTTTATTGGTGTTTAGCTCTGTTCTTTGGGGTCCCTCTCACCACTGTCTGCAGAAAGGTAAGCAGTATTTCCTGCCCCTTTGTGTATATTTGCCAGAGCCTTTCTAAGGCCAGAGCCTTATTTAAACCATACCAATTCAGTGGGGCCAAGAAGATGTACTTTGAAGCTTTCCACAAGAATTCCATGCTATATCTTCATCACTCTGACCATGTGGCAAAGAGATGAAGCATCTTTCAGACAATCAGTCAAAAAAGCCTGGATTACAGGGAGTCAGCAGGCAGTGCTTCTGCATAAAGTGCACCAAAAGCTAAAAAGCGAAAATTGGAGCTGGTTAGAGCCTCAGCTATGGAGACTCTCATGACCCCTGCCGCAAAGCCCTCTGAGCTTGTTCTAAAGGTGCAGACATCAGATGTGGGTAGTAAGCTTTCCAGGAGATCTCAAAAGTTCAGAGACCTTAGACACTGCATTGGCTTCTCCTCACCCTTCCATGTCCAAGATGCCTATTCAACGGTTGACGACACAGTTGACTAAATAAATCCTCGTCAATGAAAAAAAAGCCAGACATCGTTGTAAAAAAAATTAAAAATCGCACTGAAGATGACATCTCATCAACGGTAGAATTGTGAAACCTTGCCTTATTCTCTACTAACCCTTCAAAACTGAGAGTTTCATCGACAGTGATACTGACAAATACCTTGGCGCTGACCACTACTCAGTTAATGGTGACAAACTGCTTCTACCCCATCGATAACCTTATTATTGATGATCTTCACCCCATATCTGCCTTTGTCTCTCCATCAACGACCTCATCAATGACTTGCATGTCAGCAGCTTCTCCGTCAACAGGTATTGTTCCACTGGTTTCACACAAACCTCTGGCTCCAGGTTTTTTTTTTTTGAGGAATATATTGCCAATCATGATAACATCCGTGCTGACATTGCAAAATTTACAGGCAATATCATCTGTCTCTTGTAGGAGATGACCCTTTTTAACTGGACAGTGACCATGAGGTCTTGATTGTAGAATCTGACATATTACATACCAAAAAGAGCTTGAAGATCAAGCTCTTGGCCCTCATGACCTGGATATTCATCTCAGCCAAGTAACCGAGTAGGGACAGATGTGTGAATGCCCGTATGAAAGTGTGCCCACTTTCCCGCAAGCATGTATGCTTCAAGTACTAACAAACTTCCCAGAGTCTTTTAAGCACATAATGTTGACCTCCTCCTGGCTCTTACGCCCAACCTGCAGTTCTGCAGCACATACTAGCTGAATAGCCAGTTCTTCCTCAGTTTAGCACTCCAAGTCAGCAGGAGTTGCTATTTCCAACCACCTCCTCCTCAGAGTATACTACCGCCAAACCTGCCTGCTGAGCTACCTCCTACTGAACTTCCAGCAGAAGAGCCACATCTTGCTCTAAAACATCAAGAAATTCACACTGATCCTGACAGTTCAGATCATGGTTAAAGTGATGTTGAGGATCGGGTCAGTATCTTTCTGGGCGAAACTGTTCGGAATTTGAGGAGTATGTAAGGGGTTATGGTCCAAGCCTTGAGCCTCAACCTAGAGATTACACAGGTATCTGTAACTGTCACAGTCTCAGCAGTGGAGTATTTCACAACTTTTAACTGTGTAAAACCTTTTTCCTTTTTGACTTCAATGATAAATAAAGGAAATCTATCTAGGTCATTCCTTACTCGATCAGCTGGATAAAAAATAGTCACCTAACAGTTTTTGTTCTACCTCCTTAACCAGATTAAAACTGAATCAGTTATTTAGGTGGCTGCTCAATGGAGCTCTAGGAATCCATCATCACCATATCTCATTCCCATCGACAAAAAGGACCACCACCTCCACACCATGGGCAAAAGGGTCTATGGCAGTCAAAATACCGAACACCAGCGTTATCTGGTACATGGTGATCCGGAGGTAGAGCACAACCTTTTAGGTTTCTGGAGAAAGTACAGAACGGTACAAAGGATTGCAAAGAACAGGCAAATGACTTGCTCAGAAAAATTGAACTTGTCTTTTCTGCCTTATTTGGCAGAAGAGACAAGTTCATTGATGCCTCAAATAATGGTTTCTGGCAAATGGCAAAATGGCAGTGTTAAGCCGGAGTGGGTGGTTAAGGAGCACTTCTTTCAATCTGGAAGTACAATTGAAAGTGCTAGATATCCCTTTTGATGACCAACAGCTTTTTGAAAAGCATGTGGATGAAGCACTGTAGGCAATTAAAGCAGAGACTGACGCAGGCCAGTTGCATGGCTCTTTGCAACAGAAACAGAACTTCCAACAAAATAAATGCAATTTCACTACCACTGTGGGTATTCATCGTCTTTAATTTTTTTACACTTTCGGCAGTAAGTATATTTCAACCAACCACCCACCACCTTATACCAGTGTGGCTTCCGATGGCAATCCAGTGTGTGTGCCCTGCGAAGAGTAAAGGTTCCACATCTGGCAAATCAAAGGACCAAATACTTTGAGCCTAACTTCTCAGGTCACCCTTCCCTCTCGACATCCAAGTCGATAGGAGGGAAAATGCGGGCATTTTTTCCAGTCTTTTATATTTTAACATTGGAACGTTGGGTAGTGGGTATTATCCGAGATGGCCACATCATAGAATTAATTTCCCAGCCTTCTTTTACACCACCTAAAAAGAAGCGCCATCTACATTTGAAAGCCTTTCAGGCGGAAATAAAACTTCTTCAGTAAATGGGAATAGGGAAAATACCAAAGTTCCAGGACAATCACCGATTTTATTCATTGATGTATTTGTATTTGGTGTGAAAGAAATTGAGGGAATGGCCCCTCATTCTACACCTGAGGGCTCTCAACAGATTTATAAAAACAATCCTTCCGAATGGTCTCGTTCCTTGATGTATTCCAGTTGATCATTAAGGGAGAATTCCTTGCACCCCTTGCCCTAGAGGAAGTCTACCTTCTTATTCCAGTTCATCCCAGGAAAAGCAGGTCCCTCTGGGTTCAACAGTCAGTCATTTCAGTAAAAGGCATTGCTGTTTGATCTTAGTTCTGCCCCCAGACTTTTCACCACATGTCCAACTGCTGTGACAGCACAGCAAAGAGTAAGGATGTTTCCCTACCTAGATGACTGCTCATCAAAGGCCCATGACGTGAATACATGAACCAGGTGGTGAATTCCGCTGTACACCTGTTAAGTGAACTGGATCTGACTCTAAAGATTAAAAAGTCAATAATACCACCACAGCATCAAATTATATTCCTAAAATATCACATCTGCAAGCACACTCTCAAAGCTTATCTTTCTCTTGAAAGGGTTCAACAAGTTATTGTTGTTGGCAAAAGTGCTCAGCGACTTAACATGACTTTCAGTTATCAAATGTGAGAACATGTGAAGGAGGGTGACATCTTGCATTCCTCCTATCCCTCCATGCTGCCTCCTAAAGTGTCCTCCAAAAACCACTTCTTTGACTACCAAAATGAAACAGAGTGCATGGTGGACTGATCAATCCAGCATCTTTGCAGGACAGGACCTGTACTTGGAAGACCTTCAGTTCCGACTGACTGGAGATGCGTCCCTCCATAGATGGGTATCTCATCTCCAAGATCTTGCTACTGGTAGCCTTTGGTCAACAGAAGAGATGCATATTCACATCAGCATATTGGAGTTGAGAGCAGTGAGATAGGCAATGAAAGCTTTACTGTCCCAGATTGCCAACCACTGAGAACTCATAAGAACAGGCATCATGACTACTTTGTATTACATAAAGAAACAAGGTGGAACAGAGTGATAGATTTTATCACAAGGAGCTCAGTCTTTGGTATAGGGTTATGCTTTATAACATAGAGCTGATAAAGCATGTCTTGGGGCTCCAAAATGCAATGGCGGATGCCTTGAGCAGGAGCCCTTGGAACTGCTAAAAGTGGGAGTTGGACATGAATCAGCTGCAGCTAATCTTCATCAGATGGTGTGCAACCCCTGTTCATTACTCCAGACAATGCCAAACGCCCAATTTATGCAAGCAGATGGCGATATCCAGGGACTAAGAGAGAAAATCTTGTGATACCCTTATCGGGGATTCATGCATTCCTTTTTCTTCCAGTACGTCTCATCCCAAGAGATCTTCATAAATGAGAGAGCCATGCAAGCTGGTTAGTTCCGGCTTGGGCCAGGCAGTTTTGATACACAAACCTGTAGGACCTGTCTGTGAATGTTCTAAAGGATTTCAAGGTTGATCCATACCAGCTGATCAAGGTTCATGGTCAGTCTGCAACACACAACTTGATGACATTACTTGACTGCCCTGCTGCTACAGACTAAGAATTTGGATTTTTACCTGACTGTCAAAATATACTACTTATGGTGAGAGCGTCTTCAACAACCAAAACATACTTGTAGAAATGGAAAAGATTCTATATCTGAATGGAAAATCATAATCTAAACTCTTTAACCATGTGTCCTCGTGAAATCTTACCTTAACCTAGTAATATCTGACACAGTCTGGATTAAGATATTTCTACAATCATTTTTATCTGGCTGGAATTTCTAGGTGCCTGAGAACTCCAGCAACGCCATCTCTTTTCTTCACTAGGATTTAAAGGAGTTTATGAAAGGCAAATTCCACACTTATCTACCAGTACCAAAACCATCACCTGTTGTGGAATTAAATATCATCCTAAGAGCTTCATAAAAAGTTCATTGGAGCCTTTTCAGAGTCATCATAGAAAAAAATTACTTTGGTGGCCTTTCACATTACCTAGGACAGGGAGTGGGGTTTTCAAGGGCTATGCATTAGGCCCCTGAATCTCAGGTTTGAGGTACACTGACACCAAACCTCTGTTTCATGCCCAGAGTATTGTCATTTTTCTACTTGAGATAGAAAATCAGTCTTCAAACTTTCTTCCCAACTGCTAGTCACTCTGGCTGCTTCGAGCCAGAGTGACTAGCAGTGGAAAGAAAGTTTGAAGGCTGTGCACTTGGAGTTGAAATGCTGCCTACAATTCTACATTCTAAATTGGAGGGACAAACACTTGCAGAAAATCAGAGCTACTCTTTGTATCATATGAAAAAGCAAATTAAGTTTCTGCTTTATAAAAGCAGACTATAATTCCCTGGAAAGTCAACATTCAAAGTTTACTGCCAGAAATAAATTTCAGAAGCCATGTGCAAGCACATTACATCAGAAGCATTGTGGCCACATCTTCATTCTTTGCTGGGGTGCTTATTTCAAGCCTCTGTAAAGCAGCAACTAAGTCTTCAGTGCACACTATTGCGAATTTTCAATGCCTCAGTGTTCAGAAAAGATCTGAGATGGCCGTATATCAAGAGGTATTGCTCAGCCTGTTTAAATAAGGTAAGCCCTATTATCACTTCTTAATCACATATGTTGTACAGTTACTGCTATGGTAACCTTTATTCAAGCACATGAATCTATAAAAGATTAAGTATTGGAGCAGGAAAGTTCCTTATCTCTAACTACAGTTCTCAAACTTTAGTATCATTCATAGACTAACATGCGACCCCCATCCCACTTGGTAATTAGGCTTTTAAACTTGTGTGTTGACTAGCTGCAAAAATAATTGAGCAGCTCTGCTGGTGTAAGGAATAAGAGCACTGAGCCCCTTCACTTCATTAGGCAGAATTTGAGACACATTTTGAGGTGAATGGGTTGCATATAGTCTGCCACTGTTTGCAGTGTTATTTGAAAGCTTATATACATTCTGCTGTTTTAGCATTGACTATTGAGGATTCCTAGCACAATGACTGGGAATAGTCCAGCATGTGTATCTATCAAAAATAACAAAGATAGGGAACTGTAGTTAAAGCTAAGTAATTTTTTCTTCTCCATCATTAGATTTTCATAGATTCACATGCTTGAATCGTTACCTTTTGTCAAGCTGGGAGTCCCTAAAGTAATGATTTTAAAACCGTTATTAGAAAGCAACAACTTTTAAAGACAAATTAAAATCTCACTTTACTAGTGAAGCCACCTTCTTTAAAAGACCAAAACTCAGCCACAGGTTTAAGTCCTCCCTGGAGGACGCCATACTTCTATTTTTTAGTGCATGCATTGTGAAATAGATTCCCTACATAGCTAGGCTCAAAGACGCTTACATGTGCTACAAAAAGTGCTCACATTTGCTACAAAAGTTGCAATATTTTCAAACCTCTCCTGGGTTTTCCGTCTCCCGTGGCAGTTCCTTTTGGGAATTGTTACTCTTGGACATTAACCCTGTGGAAAGACATGTTTTTCCTTTCAACATGCCTCAATACGGGCCATGTGGATTTTGTAGGGAAAAAAGAAGCATTTTTCAGATGTTCCTCAAAAGGACTGCATTTATTGCCTCTGTCCCACAGACAAGCCAAAAGGTTGTCAGCTGTGTCGGATGATCTCTTCCAAGATCTTAAATGAGCCTGAGTGTCACCTTCTGAGGTGGCTTCAAAAGAAGGCGCGAATGAACCAGTTTCCTCTGGGGATGATTCTTCCTACAGCACCATCCCTGAGGTCAGAAGTCACATAACTGCCCATTACTTAGATGTACAGCATATGAGGTATACCCCGGTACTTTTACAGACAAACAATAAGACCCCTTTGTTTTACATCAGCAGGCAGGAAGGAACATAGTAATCCATGGAATCGGGGGAAGAGGAAACTCTTAGGAATGGGTTGATCAGCCATGCCATTTCAGTAATGACCAAACACTTTTTGCAGGCCTCAAATGCATGTGCAGATGTCCCTAGCAGGGCACTGAGCATCCCTCATGAATGGGAGCTGAATCATGAACTAGGGACATGATCTTCGGGAAATGTGTGTAACGCTAGACCTATTCTCCACACCAACAAACAGGAAATGCTGGTACTTTACCAGTAGGCATTGGCATCCAGGATCGAGGGGCAATGCTTTTTCAGTATCATGGTTCAAGATCTTTGCTTTCTCTATTCCAACTTACTCCTTATCCCAAAAGTGATCAATCACATGAAGAGAGAGCCTTGCCCTAAGGTCCTCATTAAGTGTTCTCACCAGTATTAGTTCACAGACCCACTACAACTTTCAAAAACAGCATTCCTCTGGACAAACAAGCAGCCCTACTGTCTAGAGGGAAAATACAGATTTTCCACCATGACCCAGCATCACTGACTGTATTGGCGTGGCTCTTAAGCACGTAGAGTTCTTGTTGCTTACAAGCCAAGCAGGTGACTACATGTATTAGCATCCAAGCCACATTAACTTGTGCCATACCGTCCACAAATAGCCCAAAAGGGTTTGAACCATGCCTTTATGAGAGTTCATTTAGCAGCAATTTCAATGTTTAATTCTACATCTGATTCTGTCTTCTTGTTTTTGGCATGGATCATCAAGTGGTTAGTTAAAGGTTTTTTTAGAGTATATCCACCAGTGAGACATTCAACGGTTAAATGACAACTGCATACAGTATTATTTCACCAGCAGTCCTTTCAAACACATACACAATGTAAATATCAAGTACTTATCCTAGAAAGTGGCTTTGTTATTGGCATAACGTCTGAACATAGTCAATCAAATCGAAACATTCACAAGGACCATTTTTTGCACTTTCATAAAGACTGACTGCTGCTGCAGACCACTCTGAAAGTCATGGTAAAGGTGATTTCTCACTTTTTTTTAATTGGCCAGAAATGCACAAAGCCTTCTTCCGACACCCAACAAATACAGTGAAAAGAGATCTGCATTCGTTAGGCATCAGGTGCTAAATGAATGTCTACATTAATGAAATTAAGGGGCTTATTTAGAGTTTAACAGACACGTACTGCATCATAAACTTATGCTGAACTGTCATGTTTCCACCAGTAGAAAAAGTAGACCTCACGGCCTCTGTTCGTCAAAATACCTCAGTGCTGTTTGAAATGGATGGTCTGCCTTTTTCCTGTTTGGAACCACCAGGAAAAGTCTGGTGGTCTGGAACAAGAATAAAATAAAATGATCCCCTTTTCCTGGGAGAAAACTTCCAGAGTGTCATGGTCATTAGTTTGTTGTTTTATAAAAAGGAACTCCTGCTTTAGGAGTATGTTATTGTTAAACTAAAATATTTGCTGAGTGGCTGCATAAAGCATGGCCCTCCTCAGCAAACTGTCACTGCCTTCGAACTAGCTGAAAAAACCCTTTACTTCATTCTTCAAAAATTAAAAACATTCTTTATTTCATTTCTTCCAAAATGTACTTAATACCAACAGCCTTTGTGTTTCGTTCCCCTTCATGAACTTCTTCAGGACTGTTAACCAAGATAGCATGTACTTACCGTCATGACATCTTCCAAGCTAAATATATTCTTGTTAAAAAAATCTATTTACAAGAGATTACAGTTAGCCATATGAGTGGCTACCTAAACTGACACGTTGTCACCATGATGTTTGAATATTGCATTTGCACAATCTGTGACTTATTTAATTCATAATTACAATCAAAGCTGGCAACCATTTGTTTATCGTGAATGTGTCATTATGAAATCAATAGTCTGTTTCAAGAACCTCCAATTACAACAGATTTTGAGAAGCTTTCTCATACAGTTACTATGAGAGGCTGGCTCAGTAAGTATATGATGTACACTTATGTAAGTGGACACCTTGCACTGATCCAGACAACCCTTATGGTGATTTTAGTGGTCCTAGACAACCTTAGAAAGCTCTCTAAGTGGTAGCTGTGGAGAGCAGCCTTCAGGCTTAGTCCAGAAGGAGTGTAAAGCAGCTTGTTTTACCAGAACATAATCTTTTAGGTATAGATTAAGTGAAAAAGAACCACACAGTGTATTTATAAAAAAATTATTTATTATAAGACACTCACAAACTCATACAGATATCTCCTAGCCAGAGATATACACAATGCACACAATACTTTGCAATAGAAACAGGTAAGTAGCACCGAATACACAGTGGTCCCTAGGGGGAGACCAAACCAAATACTAAAATAGTGGTATGCGAACCACAACGTGAGTCAAGACAATAGTCAGACGACGTAGAAGTGCTGGGACCCAAGGAACCACCCAAGGTGAGTATCTAGGAGCCCCACAGAGGTCGTGTGCAGTGTAGGAACACGACCGCGTTCTCCGTACAAACCAAGGTGTAAGTTGCGGTTACAATTTTAAAGAAAGAGGACCCTTCGCAGTGGACGTAGAAGTGCCGGGGACCCAAGGAACCACCCAAGGTGAGTATCTACAAGCCCCACGGAGGTCATGTGCAGTGTAGGAACATGACCGCGTTCTCTGTACAAATCAACGTGTAAGTCGCTGTTGCAATTTTAAAGATAGAGGACCCTTCCCAGTGGACTCTGAAGAAACCCCGTGGAAGACAAGAGATTGGAAAGGCTCCCCACCCGTGGATACCCTTGGAACCAGGTTACCTGCACCAGGGAAGCCAGGTGCATAGGTGTGAAGTGGCGTCGGAAACCGTTGTCAAACTGAATGGGAGACTTCAGGAAGATGCAGCTGCTGGAGAAGGTGAAAGTGTCACCCAAAGGTGGATTCAAGATGTGAAGAACCTGCAAGCAGAGAGGACAGAGTCTATGCCACTCAGGAGTGACCAGGATGCACGGAAGACCAATGCCCACCGATGTCAGGTGTCGCAGGAGAGCTGACGGCAACCTTGGAGCTGCAGCTGTGTGGACCAGTCGATGCTGTGGAAGACCAGGAGACGTACACGAGCTGTTCCGCGTTGGATGTCAAGAGTTGAGGGGTCGGTGTCCGGCTGGAGCACCAACAATCCTTGGCAACTGCAACCAATGTGGAAGTTGAAAAAGGCGCAATGTTGGGAACTTCACGGTCCAGGAGACTCACCACACGCAGGGGAGTCAGGGCAGGCCCCGAGCAATCAGAGGAGCCCAAAAGAATTCAAATGTGACCCTCAACAGGATCCACAGGCCGGAGGCACTGGAGTCACAAGAGGACCTCGAGCAGCTTACCAAAGAAGCAGGCCCACGGTGCAAGCAATGTGGTGTGGTCAAAGATTCTGGTCACTGGAGATGCTTGAGGTTGGGGCTACTTGTAGCCCGAAGATCTTGATGGAAGGAAGCCAATAAGCCTTTGCAACGGCAAGTCGACGCTGTGCACAGGGGTTCGGTTCCTGCAGCTCCGACGAGGGATACTGGCCTCAAACTTGGTGAGAGCACAGGGCAGGCCTTGAGGGATGTGGAGAACCACCACCTGTGTTGCTGAGTCTTTTGGAGTCCGTGGGAGACCAGGATCAGCAGACCGGTCAGCTTAGTTGCGGTGCCTGCAGATGCAGGGAAGTGACTCCTTCACTTCAAGGGAGATTCCTTCAGGTGTCTTGGATGCCTTGGAAGGTTTCCTGTATGGAGCACAGGCATGGACATTGTAGCAGACGAGCAGGGCGAAGAGATCAGGAGCAGCAGGAGTCTTCCCGGTTGCAGCCTTGATACCCAGAGCGAAGTCCAGCGAAGTCCAGTGTACCCAGACGGTCGAAGTAGAAGTGGTGTCTGAATTCAATTCTGTCCCACGACGAATCTAGGGACCCACCCTCAGGTTAGCCCTTAGGTACCCTAAGGAAAGGGTTGGGACGATTCCGGGGTGCCTCCCTAAGGAGGGGCTGGACAAGGGGGAGGGTACTCCCCTGTCCTTTGTCCAGTTTTGCGCCAGAGCGGGAGCCAACATCTCCCTGAACTGGTTTGAACTGGACTATGCATGGAGGGCACCAAATGTGCCCTGCACGCAGACTATGTGGCACTGCCAAGCACTCCCACCCTGCCCCAATACACTAAACCCTGCCAGAGGCAGGATGCCTATTGTTCTGCCTTCACTTGCTCAAACTTGGCTCGGCAGCAGGAGGGCAGAATCGGGTCTCTGGTCCGCAGCAGCCATGTTGTGCTGTCCGGGTGTAGAAGACTGGTACCGGGAGCACTGAGGGCCTAACTGAGGGCCTTTGCGGTGCTTGGAATCATACCTCCCACACTGTTTACGGTGTGGGGTTATGATTCCAACATGTTTGATACCAAACACAACAGGGTTCGATACAGCCAGTTTCGAGATGGTCATCGCATAATGACGCGGTGTCCCTCTATATGTTATATGGCTGTCTCACTTACAACCCGGGAGAATGGACTCCGAAGGCTGTGGGGGCGTCCTGCTCATGCAGGGGCACCCTCACACTTAGAACCAAGCACCCTGCCTTCAGGATTGAAAAGGCCTGCTGTAGGGGTGACTTATAGGTTTTAAGGGCAGTGACACCAGATATAGGGAAACCTACAGCTTTCGTAAGTGGTGCTAGCACCAGCTTACACAGGCTGCAATGGCAGGCCTGTAGTGATAGTTTGAATGGTCTCCCATGGGTGGCATAATACATGCTTCAGCCTATGGGGAACCTCTGGGGTACCTATGCCCTGGGTACCATAGTACCATATACTAGGGACTGATAAGGGTACCTCAGTATCCAATCTGGGATGTACCTAAGTACTTACCATAAGAATTTAGGGGAGAAAGCAGAGAGCCTGGTTTCCTGATTAGCAGGATCCCAATCAGACTCGTCAGAAACAACATAGCATCAGGCAAAAAGTGTGGGTAACCATAAAAGCACATCCTACTTTCCTACAGTTATGTTTTTCATTTCAATTATATACATAGTTGATTGTGATCCATTTTTTAAATATTGCATATCTGAACTTACATTGCGAAGAAATTGGCAGCAGTGATTTGTGCTTGCATATTTCTACTTGAATCATGATTTATTATAGATCAGAAAAACGCAAAGCAAAGAATATTTACATTGTTTAGCTTTGTTAAGAATAAACTGGGTTATATAGCTAGAAAAGGAAGGAAAAACCTGCCTATTTTTGGTTATATTATGTATTAATATTCCTTTTATCCAGTGTAATAAGTGTTGTCAAGGGTCAACATCAGTTTCCTGTAATAAGATATGAATTAACTAGCGCTCAATATGCTCATAGAAAGCCTAAGAGTAGATAAGGATGTGATCAATGTTTAACAGATTACTTGTGATATCTTATTAAGGGTGATGTAGTCTGCACTTTCTTGCCAAGTGTACACGAAAGGCTCTGTGTAGACATTATAAAACAATAAACAATATAATCAAGAATGTCATAATCCTGTAATGTGGAACTAAACAAATGATATTAATTTAATTCCAAAATACATATATCTCAGCTAGGTGAGGTAACCATGTAGGCCTCAGCAAATGAATTCAAGCAAACCAAATTGACTAGTAGGAACATAAAGTTGTATGGTAGTAAGTGATGCCCACTAACTCTAGAGGCGTAAATGAACAGAAACATAATATGTGGTGCAGTCACTAATGATCTAATACAATCTGAATGTAAAGTTGAGTACATAAGAGTATGCATTGAGCAATTAAGTTCAAGCGCACAGTGTAAGCTGAAGCCAAAGTTTAAGATGAGTCACAATTTGTATATCATTTGGAACAATGTAAGGTCCAAATAGGCACTGAACTTAGAAATTAAAGGTCAGTAGGTGTATCAGCATGTTTTGGAAATAATGTTCTGATACATACAAGCTATCATAGAGTGATGAGTTTTATAGTAGCTAGCAAGCGAGGAATCATATATAACCAACTATCACGCAGTGTGTATTACAGCTGTAAAAAGAGAGATGACTGGTAGTATTAAAAACTAAAGAATAATTCAGTTAGAGAGTGAAATAGCTAAAGTTAGAAAAACAGCTCCCAAAGGCATATCTTGTGTTCTGATATACAACAGAATGGCATTACTGTGTCTTCAATAAGCACCTTCTTGGATGGTATAATATATATATTAGTGATCTGGAAATACATCGTAACCACAAATAGAACTAATTTAACTAGGAGTTAACAATATGTATTTTGGATAGTGCAGTGATACACAGTCATCATTTTAAGGTTTCCAACATATAACGATTCATATGGCGATGTATAAAGAGAATAACTAGCAAGAAGGTGAAATAACCAAAACACAGAAGCCATCCTGCAGTGGCAGGAAGTTAACAGCACAGAATCAAAATTAGCTTGCACAGAGGTGTGTCAGTATATGTTGTAGATAATACAGTGGTACACAGTCGCCATCTTGAGATACCGAATCTCATGGTTGTCAACATAAAGAATTAGTAAAGTGTGTCATAAAAACAACTAGCAAGAATGTAAAGCAACTGAAACATAATGAATGAAGTGGCAAATCATATAGTTGCCAGCTTGTGAGAGATCATATATAACCAAAATGTCAAACCAAGTGTATCCCAGACAAAAAAATATTACTCATACTTACAGCCAAATAAATAACCTGGTAGTGAGCAAATTGGTCAAAGTAAGAAAAAAGCCACCAAAGACATAACCCGATGAAATGTCATATAACAAGACGGCGTGACATATTATTCAATAAGTACCATCTCAAACAGGGTAAAAAATGAATCCCAGAAAACCGGAAACACGTCATAGTAGCCATAAATTGAACTAACATAAGCACAGATTTGGATAATGCGCTGATACACAGTTGCCATCTTGAGATGGCAAATCATATAGTTGCCAGCGTATCAAGATTCATATAGCGGTGCCTCATGAGAACAGTTTGCAACTACTCTCACTCCTCCACAGTCAGATGCTCACAATAGGTTATAATACAGCTAAGGCCTAAAGTCACAGACAAAAATGACCCTAGACCTAACTAGCGTTTTTTTATAAGCCATTCTTATTCAATTCTAATGGAAAGGTGAAAAACTAAACCAGCAATCTAGCAAGATGGTGTGACAGAGTTTCGAACTAGCACCATCCAATGGATATTTCCAATATGATTGAATTTGTTTTTTATGCATAACTACTGTAGCTAAATTTGGTGCATGTCTAGAGCAGCAGTATAACCAATACACAGAACTTAGCATTTAACCCCTGAATTATCATAGATTAATCAGTAAATTGTGTTGAAAATCATAATTAGGATATTATAAAGACCCTGTCATGATTGGTATTACCCATGTTGAAACTTGTACATTAATCTTGGTTTTATACTAAGAAATACAATAAAGGGGTGGCCATAAGATGTCCCCACGATTTGATGCCTCAGGGAACTGTGGAGTCAAATTGTGGATATTATTCTGTAACTTATCATGGCATGACCACATGCGGGTGTTATCATAAAGTAGAGTTAGAGCGTATATGGTCAGACCAAATTATAAATTGTTTTAGAAATCATCCACAACTGTTGAAGGTTAGGAAGAAGATATTTGTGCTCAGATTTATCAGACCTGTACTAGTGATAACAGTCCCAGACAGTAGAGGGAAGCAATTTGTCACCTGAAATCGCATAGGAAATAATTTAGCTCATGCTCCCTTCTTCCACTGCCCGTAGTCAACATGTATCTAGCTTCTGTTTGTCTCAACATGAAGTCACGTTTACCCCCCACTCAGATTCGCAAGTACATGGTCAATACTTTGAAATCTGCAGTTACCATTAAAATGTTGTGACTGACAAACATGAGTGACCAAAGAATAAATGGCATCTTTGTTGTGACATTCTCAAGTATTTTCTTGAATTCTGTGTCCGAATTGCCTGATGATGCTCACTACATATATTCTCTCCCATTTTGAAATAATTACATAGATCACATGCGTACTGTGGCAGTTGATAAAGTGGTTAACTCTGGATTTCGCCGTAGTGTTGTAAATATCACCATTTTCTTTAAGCTCCTAGGGCAAACTGAGTAATTGCCACAGGTAAAAAAAAAAAAACCTTGCCCGTTGCAATAACCACTGACCCAGTCTGCAGGTTTGGAGTTTTATATTGCTGGGGTAACCGATTTTCGGATTATGCGCCCTCATTGGTAAGTTATCATAGGCCTATCAGTTAAATTTTCTCCCAATCCAGTTTACTCAAGATGTTAATAATGCTATTTGTTAAGTGATGAAGTGGTTTTACCAGCATTTTTCTGTCTTTACATAAGTTCAAATAATGTCGGTTGATGACAACAGGGAAGAAATTGCCAACGTTTTTTTTTAACTCTTCTCTCAAGATAACTATGAGAGATCCCAGAAAAACCCTCTCCTAAAGCAGGATTTACTGATTAATGGTACAACATTGAGAACATATTTAGAAAATCAAAAAGCCCTGCAAGGTCATCGAATATTACCTTTTCCAAATTTTGATGACCTTGAAGAGAATCTATTAGTTGAATGGGGGACAATTCACGCAATTGCTATTCACAATAATGAGGATTCTAGTAAACCATGCAGAACTTAAATCTGCCAAACAAATAGTGGACATAGACAAACTTGAGCTGAAAATCATTGAGATGAATTTAAATGAGGCTGCTGATGAATTATGAGATATTGAAAAGTGAGATACACAAACATCAGAGTATAGAAAAGGACAGAAAAGTTGATAAAAATGTAATGGATGATGAACATTACAATGAAAGAAGGATTTTCACATTTGCTTGCAGATTTGACAATATTGTCATTTCCTGTATGCCTCCAAAATGTATTGCTAATCAAGTAGCTGGTGAAAAAAGTAGCTCTGATGTATTGTCCACAGGTACATGTGCCCCAAGTACAGCCAACCTTTCCAATGTTCAACCGTGTGGCTGCTCATCATTTTTAGAAGAGGTGAGGTGGTTCCGTATTGGTTTGATACTGAATCGAGAAAAGCATAAAGTCGGGAAAGGGGGAAAACAAATAGACCCGAACTAAGGTTATGGATTATGACCAGGACTCAAATGAAAAATAAATAATTGCTGTACAGAACCAGCTAGTGAAATTACTTCTACTGGCACCAGCTGCCATAGCGCCAGGGGAGGCGCCTGAGAGCCCGATGACCATCACAGCGCTATAAGCGCTGAAAGCATTTCCCGCTGTGAGGGACAAAAAGCCTATCAGCCTGGACTGGGGGACTACTGACACCAGCTGCCAAAGCGCCAGGGGAGGCGCCCGAGAGCCCCGTGACTGTCGCATTGCAATAAAGACTGAAAGCATTTCCCGCTGCAAGGGACGCGCGCAGGCCATGCCTCGGCAAAGCCTGGGACAAGGGCTGGCCCGTCCTGTGCCCATCAGCGACAGGAAGAGGCAGGGCACGGCATCCCCCTTGGCTCAGTTTTTATAGAAATTTGTGGAGGAGGCGCATCTGCGGCAAACAATGAGTACTGTAGGTGGGATAAATCACCATCATTGCCCTTATAGGCAAAAGGAAGGCTGTGGACAATGCAATGGGTGCTGGCCAGAGTTAAATCTGCAAAAAGACATACAGCTGAAAACTGCACCTTAGATGATATTGATAACTTGATTGAGGAGGTAGAGGACATACTGAATAATGGGAAAAAACTGACTGAGGCACTAGGCACTAAGCCAAAAATTACCCATTTGTTTGAGGGAAAGGTCAACAAGGGTACTCCCAGTCTGAAAACTCTCCACCCAGTTGCCACCTTGGATACCAAAGCCTCCGCCAAAACAAAGGCACATTGTTTGAAAACAGCAGTCTGTTGATTTACCAACTGCTGCCATTAGTTAGCCTTTGCTGGTAGCTCCTTTGAGTGCCCACCCACCTATTACGCCTAGTATAATCTGCTCAAATTGATACGCCCCACTTGCCAGCCTGCCAAGAGAAATATTCGAGCCAGCTAACTCCGGAGCAGTACTGGTTACTACAAGTCCGGAGGATATGGGTTCATTAATTGCCAACCTGATGAACAAAATTGACACTGTGAAACTAACAGTGCAGTCTTTGAAGCAAAGGGTGTCAGAGCTTTCGGAGATTAATGTAAATTTATCTAAAGATCTGGTGCCACACTTGTCTGAGTGTCGAGAGGAACAAATTAGCTGCCGCCCAGGGCACGTGAAACCCGAGGGCAAAAATTCTGGGGGCAAAATAAGCTCTGGTAATACTACTATTCAACGTACTATGCCTATGGTCATCGCCCATCTCAGCATTGGCAATGACTGCCGTCAATCTGGGGGGGGAGAGCCACACAGTGCCTGCAATGCACATAACGCATGCACAATCTATAAGATCATTGAGTAACTCTAACAACACCAGAGCATATCCCTTATTTTCCTCTTTTCTATCCAAGCACCTTTCCCATCGTGAACTGAAAATTACCGCATGCAATACCCAATGAGACCCAAACCCATTTATTGGACTAATACACCTGTGGCTCCCACTAGGAACCCTCTGTCTCTTTCACAGGTGACAAAGTAACCTTTAATCTATATGACAAATGTTCCCAGGTTGAAGGCAGGTCAAAGGAATTCAGCTGAGTCTCTGATCAACAAGGTGATGCACTGGATTCGGCACCGGCACCAGTGCTATTCACTGATACACTCTTACATTGTTTTCGCACAGCGCTTGTTCATTATAGCTTATGCCTACGACACCTTTAAGTTGACTCTGAGAAACCACACAATTGCTGATTGGTTATTAGCACTGGGCACCCAGACATTTCCTCCTCCTGGTTGCAACATGCAATTTAAGAGCAAACCAGATTCTTATTTTAGTTGTGCAACTAGTTTTGATAGCTCTCAACCGCCTCAGAACCATGGTCCATCAGTCGTTCCAAGCTTACATAAGGGCATGGATAGAATTAATACAACTGAACAACTAGGGTTACACAATATAAAGGGTGCTGTCGCATCCCCTCTTAAAGAAGTTGATTGACTGCATACTGCTGTGCCAGCTAACATGGGTATGAATGTTCCCTGTACCCACACAGACCTTGTAGACCCTGAATGTGTATTACCCACTGTACTAGTTCCTTACAACCTACTTTCATAGTCTTGTGTAAGATATGATATGATTACTCAACCAATACCCATAGTAGACAAATTGTATAGTCTGCGTAACTCAACTCAGTCTAATGCATGTAAATATTCTCAAACCTCCTTTCCTACATTGTTTCAGCCCTGCACTTCCACTGGTCGGATTGTTTATGCCGCATCTCCTGATGCTGACCTGCAAAATTCCGTTGCGACTAATATAGGCACCAGTCCTCCAGGTTGTAATCAAACTAAGAATTAATGTTTGACCCCCTTCTAAATATTATCTTGGCATGTAGCAGACCTACATATGAAACTTATAGATCATGAATGGGGAACCTTTATTAGTCAATTTGATATTATTTTGTTACAAGAGACTTGGGCATTGGAACAAATCTTTAGACAAGGTTACCCAAACTTTATTATCGAAACAGTTCCACCTAAAGCTGGTCACCCTTCTTGTGGACTACTAATATGGGTAAGAAACTTACCCAGTGTATCTGTGAAGAAACTATAGATTGACAGTAAAGATATTATAGGACTGTCTCTTAGTGGATATAATGGATGCAGGGTAAATGTTTTTAGTGTATACAATTGTACTTTACACAGAAGCAAAGAATCACCCACGCTAAAATTGCTTGCTCATCATCTTACTGAAAGTACAGATAATGCTTCCCTCCTGATTGCCAGAGATTTTAATACTACATTCAAGCCTTTAGATGGCCTTGCCTCGGTTATTGAAATGGAGGATAATGCAAGGGTTATCCAAAGGTTGGATGCTAAACCCCTTCAATCATGGGCGACCTCTGCAATGCAGCTAATGCCTATTACCTTGACCAATGGTTTGAGAGCTTGAATTGGGAGATTCACTTCTGATAGGTCACCCGCTCCTACTTTTAAAAGTGGTGGTTGCCTGAGCAGAATGGATTATATCATCTTAGATACTGCTGTCTGGCACTTTGCATTAGATTTTGAAATTTTGATTAGATCAGACAGTGACCAAAACACCCTCAAATTAACATTGAAGAACAAACTGTTTATGAAAAGCAGTGATCTGGGTGCATATGCAGAAACGGCGTTAACACTAGGAAACACCAGGAAATCAGTTAAATGGTCTAAAATAAGCCCCAATGTCAATACATTATTGCAAATTGATACTCAGTTCAATTGAATATTAGATCCCTTTGCACATGGTTCACTTTATAGGATTCCACTAATGGATTTGCACAATGATCTGTTTAAGGCCTTACATCTATTGTGCACCAAAGGAGCCCAATGCAGTAAAGGAATGGCTCATCAGATACCCTCTTGGTATGAAACAGAGTGCGGTAAGGGAAAAGAAAAATTAATCAAGGTCACCAAACAGGGTGTTCGTGAGCCAATTAGAGAGGCCTACGCTTAATACAAGTCAATCATTTCCTCCTCAAAGCAGAAGCGGAATGATTCTAATTGGGAGCAGAGACTCTCAAAGTTTTGGCATATGTTTTCACACAGTAGTTTGAAAACTTGTAGTCCGCTCGAACTCTCTGTGCAGCCTCAACAGTGGGTGGACCACATTAGAGAAATGCATGCATCAATTAGTGTGGACTCCATCCCTATTACAGAATTAGTTTAGACATTCAGGGCTCAGGGAACATTAAAGACCAAGTATCTATACAATTTTCAAGACCTGGAAGAGTACCAGGCCCAGACAAGGTCCCAGGATACCTGTTCCGCTCTGAGACAGCAGTGTGGGACCCATACATAAATGGCCTTCTCAAACAGAATCATGGCAGGCAAGGGAATACCTGACTCGTGGCATGGTACCAAAATATTTCCTCTGCTCTAAAAGGGTGAAAGATCAACCCCCAGCAACTACAGACCTATTAATCTGAGTGGCAACTTACAAAAGACCACTTGAGTGAATGGAAGAAGCTAAAGTCCAGTCCCCGTTACAAGCAGGTTTTCATGTAAGGGTGAGCATCAGTTAGTCCAACTGTTGTGTACATTTTCTGAGGCAGCTTAGTGTCATCCCATATATTTACACAAAGCCACGTTTCAGAATATAGAAGTTGGATAGCTCTTAATATTTTCTGTGGAATCCTTGCAATTATTTGTTTCTGCCAGAGTAGTGTTAGATGGGCCCTATCAAAAACGGCTGTGAAGTCAATGAAACAACCTTAGAGCTTTGATTTTGAACTCAGGGCATTCTCAATTCAAATGGCTAGGGCAGCCAAGCTTAGAAGTGTGCCCTGTCTGGTTCCATGGGATAAGATCCAGCTATTTACCCAGGCTGAGAGATCTTGTAATATTAACCTGACACAGTATTTGGGATTAATATTGAGTAAAGCAATCAATCGGTAAGTGGCTGAATTGCTCCTGCCACCACCTTTGAAAATAGGATGTACAATAGAGCCACATCAAGGGTCTGGGACAGCCTGTTGCAGGCTTACTGCTCTATACAGGATATTTCGTTTTTCCCCCAGAGCTCTGGGTTGGATTTAACGAGAGCAGATGGCACACATTTTAAGCCAGGAGCCCTGTCTCCGCTGCTTTTCCTTAGGATGATCTCAGTGGGACATGTATCAGATAGAGACTACTAGCCGCAGATTCCTTAACGTAGAATTATCCCCAGGCGTGAGACTGGATCCGGAAAATTTTTGCCACAGCATCCCTGCGCGCCGGGGGGGGGGCGTGGCACCACACAACTCCGCCCTGACGCGGTGTCTGCAGATGTGACGTCAGCGAGGTCACATAAGTCCCACCCCGGCGCGCTGACGTCAGTTTCCTTCTTTTCCGCGTGCAACGCGGATTCGGAGTGAGTTCCCTTGGCTTGTTTTCAGGCCTCTTTTAACGCTTTGCATTGGGAACAGTGTGCAATGCCTTCGGGTTTCAAGACGTGTGCTTCTTGTACGCGTCAGATGTCGGCGACGGACCCTCACCCTATTTGTATGTGGTGTTTGGGCGAGCACCATGACTCTACGGACTGCGACGCCTGTCAGCATCTCAAGCCGAAGTCCCGGCGGGAGCGCAGGATGAAGTTGCTTTCGGCCCGCTTGTCCAGTTCGGTCTCGTCACGGCGTCCATCCCCTGCCTCGGAAGGGTCCAGGAGCCGCCGATTCCGGTTGCGGCATCGTCCTTCACCGAGGCCCCACGGGCGTCGCTCGCCCGCCGGTAAGTCTTGCAGTTTGTCACCGAGGCCCTGTCCTCGTTCTGATGAGGGCGCGGGTTCTTCTCGGGACGTGCGCCCTCGCCCGTCGCCAACCTATCCGCTGTTTCCTGGCGTTGGGGCGGCAAGGGCCCAAATGAAGACCTACGCTTCGGCTCTGCGGGCTTCTTTGGGCCCCCCTCCTCTTCCTGAGACGTCCGCGGATCCCTCGCCATGCGCGGGGCCTTCTGCGGACTCGCCGGCGGATTCGCCCCCGGCGCCGACGTGTTCGGCTTCAGGTTTTGGAGGTGTGGTGTTGTCGAGGTGCGGCCCTCCGGGGTTCCCCTCTTCGGCCCACGGTGTCCCTGCCTCGCCGCAAAACCCCGCGGGGTTCCCTGTGGTGTCGCAGGAGGTCGCCGGGACTCACGGCTCGTCCCCCTCGGTCCTCTGGGCAGGCGGCTGTCTTACCGGAGGCCGAGCCGGCGCCGACGGCTTTCCTCCCCGGCCCTGGCGGCGCCACGGGTGGAGGCCGGACCCGGGGCGCCTCCCCGAGTCCCTCTCGGACCCCTGCGCAGGCGGCTGCCTCGTCAGGGGTCGAGCCGGCGCCTTTTCAGCGCCGTTTATTGGCGGCTTTGGCTCCAACCCCGCCCTTTTCTCCTAGACTGCGTATGGTGGTGGAGGTCGACTCGGCACCCCTGGTGGACACTTCGGCGCCGTTCAAGGACACACCGGTGCCCATGGCGGACTCTCCGGCGCCGTCCCGGCGTCGGAGCGTCGACTCCTCTCCGGAGGGTTGTCATCTCCTTGTCTCCTCTTCACCGGAGACTGGACGCCGCATCGTTGCCTTTTCCCCGGCGGCTTCCGGGGCGGGTTCTATGCCGTCTCCACGTCCACAGTCCCCAGACCCGCTCTCCCGCACCTTGCAGTTGGTGGCCCTGCAGGCTTCTCCGCCTTCTTCGGAGACCCCTCAGGCTCCCCACTCGTCCGTGGGTTCTCCATCCTACAGGGGCTGACCGTTTCTTCCTCCAGCAGGGCATGGGGACAGGCGGCTTAGTTTGCAGCCTTCGCCCACGGAAGAGTTGCTCTTTCCCCCACGTCGCCCTACGGAGGCGAGTGGAGCCTTTGTCCGGGCCATCTCCACGGCCACTGGCATTTTGCAGATGGGCAATCCGGTCGCTCAGCTCCCAATGGATCACTTGTTGGAGGTTCTCCACCAGGGCTCTGGTGGAGGGGATCCGCTTCTTCCGTTTGAAGCTTCGCTCCACAACTCTCTTCTGGGGGCCTAGGGGCATCCTGCTACGGGGGATCCGGTTCCTCAGCCGCTCCTCCACCGCCACCGTTCTGCCCCGCACGATCCAGTCTACCTTTTTTCCCACCCATCTGCCCAGGGCCCTGTCCTGCAGACTGCTTTCTCCTCCTTGCCTTCGGTGTTGCTCCCTCCGTCACAGGAGGCCCGGTGGTTGGACTCCTGGGGGCGTAACATTTTCGCTTCCACTAGTGCTGCTCTGCGCGTGCTCAACACCCTTTGTGTGTTTGCCAGGGCTACCTCTGTCCTATGGGATTCCGCGGAGTCCCTTTTGTCTCGCGCCTCCCACGAAGGTGTCCGTGCTGATCTGCAGCACCATGTGCTGGATGGTCGAGAGTTAGCTGCTTTTCTTCTCCGTTCAGCCTTGGATGTCTCTGATTCTCTCGCCCGCGCTATGGCGAGTTCCGTGGCCCTCCGCCGCCATGCTTGGTTGCGGGTTAGCGTCTTTCCCGAGAATATTCGGGAGCGTCTTGTTGACCTGCCCTTTGATGGGATTCTGTTATTTAACACCCACGCGGACTCCGCTATTCAGCGACTCCTTGCGGGGCTCCGTCCTCCTCCCCCTCCGTAACCTTCGGGTTGTCGGTCCTCAGGTGTCTTCTGGGAGGCGTTTGTCCCGCCTTTCTCCTTGGGCCTAGTGTTTTGTTTGGCCCCTCTGTGTGCTGTGTGGGGCTGGGACTACCTTTCGGGTCCTTCAGTTGGCCCCTCTGTCCTTTTGGCTGCGGGTACGGCCTTTTCGCTTTGTGGTGTGTGTTTTTTGGCTGTTAGTGAAGCCGTATGGGTCCTCAGGTTGGACCATCTGTGTCCCCTTTTTGGCTGATTGGTAAGCCGTCTGTGGTGATACCCACAGGTCTTTCTGTTCTTGACCTCTGCTGCAGGTTTTTCCCTAAGAGGTGTTCCCCTGTTTTGTTTTGGGTGTGTCATACCCTAGGTGGGGTACTTGTTGGCTATTGTATAGCCCTGTTCTAAGCTGGGCGGGTGTGGATCCCTTCTTGGGTTCCTCGCGTTTCCTTGCGTCACTGTATTCCGCTTGGTGCGGTCTCTTTTCCTCAGCCTTCGCGCGGCTTCCGCTGCTCCAGGTTCCGTCCAATTCAGTATCCGCTGGTGTTTCGACCCTTCTTCTGCAGGGCTTGCCTGGCGTACGTTTACCCTTGTTCCCACGGGATGTCTGCCTCTGTGCGTTTTGCCTTCCCTCCTCAGCCTCTGGATCGCCAGACCGACTTTTGTCATGCCGTCTACGGCGTCGTGTCTTGGTGTTTCCGCCTTATTATCCGACGTTTGGCCTGGTCCTCTACCTTGTGTTCCAGGGGGGCCAGGATCTCCTGGTGTTCTCCTGTGTTCTGGTTGATGGCTTTAGGTCTGTGCTACATGTTTCCCACTTCTCTTCGTGGGCCGGGTTGTGCCACTGGGACGGTCCTTCTTTGGGGCTTGTGCGGGGGGGTTCCCTTGCCTCGGTCCTGGTCTTGCGCTCGGCTTGTCCTGGGCACTTCTTCATAGTCTGTACCAGCTGCCGGCTGCTCACGCCTGGACGTTATGGTCCACCCCTGTGGGCCTTGGCGTGTACCTGTGTGCTCCTGTCCGTCGCTCTGCTGGGGCTTGCGTGACTGTGTCTTCCTTCTCACGTCTGCGCTTCTCGGCTGTGGGGCCGTTCCTGCTCCTGAGGCGGGCTCTGCCCCCGTTTCCGCCTCTTCTCCTTGGATTCGCGGGTGATTCTTTTCTTCTTTGGTACTCTCTTGGTGCCGCCTGTCCCTCCGGGTTCTTTGGCGGACACCCTTGGCCCCTCGGGTAGGCTTGTGGTATCCTGGCCTTACATTCTCCTTGTTCTTCCGCTGCTTGGTGGGGGCTGGGCAGTCCTTCCTGTCCCCATGACACATCCCCTGTTGGGGTCCTGTGTTCTTCCAAGCTGGTGAGATTCTCTCGCAGACCCTCCTCCCCTCTGGGTATGGCTAGGGTATCTATTCTACGTTAAGGAATCTGCGGCTAGTAGTCTATATCAGATGTACAAGTTACTTACCTTCGGTAACGATGTATCTGGTAGAGACGATTCTAGCCGCAGATTCCTTCACGGCCCGCCCTTCCTCCCCGTTCTGCGAGGACCTTCAGTTTGGTCTTCTGCAATCGCCTCCCTCAGGGTAGCTTGTCTTCTGCGAGTCTCCTCTTTCACTTCCTCCCTGGCGGGATGCTTCGGTCTGTTTCTTTGTTCCACCCCTCCTTTCTGGTACTTGGACGGTGGGTTTACATGTCTTTCTGCGTCCCTCCACCCTGGTTATTCCAGTGTGGGGCCTACTCATGCTCTTCTCCCTTTCTCATTGCTTGGGGTTTCTGACTCCTCTGCAGTCCTCTGGGTTAGGGTCTCTTGGCTGTGCCTCAGCCCTTGGCTCTTTACAGGGGATGCGACACTCCTTGGTGGTGTTGTCTTGGGGTAATTTGTCGTTACTCATCTGTTCCGGCTTGTTGCCCTTCACTGTTATAGCTTGTGGTTGCAGACTTTCTGTTGTCTGTTATGGAATTTTTCACCTGTTTTTTCTGTCTCCAGGGTGTATATCGCTTTGGCTTTGCAGGGTTGCTTCTCAGAGGCGGTACTCTGCTCTTTCCCTTCCATGCCTTTCAGTGACACAGTGCCTGGCACTGTCCCTCATGGTGCTGTCCTTCACCATTCGCTTCTTCCCTTTCTGCTTCACTGCTTTTCGCACACTGTTCCCATGCTTTCCCAGTTTTGTTTCTGATGGCTCCGCGTTGTGGCGCGGAAAAGTTCTCCGAGGAAAACTGACGTCAGCGCGCCGGGGTGGGACTTATGTGACCTCGCTGACGTCACGTCCGCGGACAGCGTCAGGGCGGAGTCGTGTGGTGCCACGCCCCCCCACCCCCCTCCCGGTGCGCAAGGATACTGTGGCAAAACTTTTCCGGATCCAGTCTCACGCCTGGGGAGAATTCTACGTTAAGGAATCTGCGGCTAGAATCGTCTCTACCAGATACATCGTTACCCAAGGTAAGTAACTTGTACTTTTTGGCCTACTGTCCTTGAGGAGCCATTATTTGTCACTGACCCAAGCGTGACAGGTGCCACTCTTGTTCCCTGCGAATTTATCCAGACACTTGCCCTTAGGTCTTCTTCAGTATCCTTTTGTTTAGAAAAGTTTGATGTCTCCATCAGCTGATTTGTTAAGTTTGAGATATATATTCTGCCAATTTCTATCTTGCCCCTGTTGTCATTGCTTTCATGTGACCTTGGGGCCTAAGGTCCTCTAGGTGATGGCTTTTTGACATCTTGCAGAAGATTAAAAGACTTGCTCGACCCTCTTTCTGTAGGATCCACCGGCAAAGTGATTTAATGATTCCTCAAGCGCTGTGCCCAGGACTCCTCAAGTGTTGTGCCCAGGACTCCTCAACTTCTTTTGCATTGTAGACTGCTGTGGTGTCCTTATCTGTTTCATTGATTATTTTCTAAAATACCTTGTGTTTCTGGTTTTACAGGTGTGGAGCATCTTAGCCCAGAACTTCTCAGTGTGCTCTTTCTTGGTCGTCCAAACTGCCCACTTATATTCTCGTCACAGTTTCCTCACTCTTTCTTGTGCTACTTTAGGGTGATGGTTGTTTTTTAGTTGGCAATACTCTTTGTTTAGAGCTCTCTTTAATAAACTCTGCGATTTTGTCATCCATGGAGAATTTTTCTGTTTAATGGTTATGAGGTGCGTAGGGCCCTTCTCTCTGCTATGTTTGTTGAGCAGCGCCTTACAGTATTGTTCCCAGTTGGTGATTACATTGCATGGAGTGAGGTGATATTCATTCAACAAGTTTGTGCAATCTAGAAGGATGTCATCCTGTCCCCTTACTTGCCATTTTAACTTCTTCAGGTTTTCCGTATGCAAATCTGAAATTAAGAAATTAGCTCTTAAATACAAGTGTGGCTTCAGATTCATAGTTATTATCTGAGGGTTGTTACCAATGTTTTCGTGTTGTTCTATTTTGAGGTCTCTGATGTAATCAAACTGTGACAAGGAGATGACGGAGTAATCTAATATTGCAGTGGTCTTTTCTGAAAGGGGCTTCCAGCCTGGAGGCTAGTCCCCTGGGAATCTTCTATTCAATATTCGTAATCCCGAAGCTGCTAGTAGCGACACAAGTCAAATATCTTGGGCATCTTTTCATCTTGCTGTCACAACTGCTTGTTGTGGTGTATTCCAAACTGTGTTTTGGGATAATATGTTTTCATCATGGTTTTGTGAATTAAACAGATTTGAATTGAAGTCCCCATAGATCATTATATGTTGTGCGCTGTGTTCTAATGACAGGTTGTTTAGAATTGATTCCAGTCTCAGTAGTGCTGCAGACTTTTCTCTAAAAGCTGGATTGATATATACATTGATTAACATTAGTGGGTGTTTTAACCCTTGGGCCCAGTTATCGAATTTTACAGCCTAGAGTCAGTCCTCAGAGAAGTTTAAGTGTTCTACGTTTGTTTTAAGGTGCACTGAAACATATATTGTAAGGCCACCTCTTGATCGACCCTTAGAGCTTGATATTAATGCGATCTTGTTGTATTCCATGTACCCCAAGCAGGGGCCCCAAATGCTGCGTCCAAGTTTCCTGTACAAGAAAGATTTGAAAAACCCTCAGTAACTGGACGCCTTCTTGGTCCATGGCCTTGTTTCAAATAAAACTGATATATTCCAAGAACAAATACTGAATAGAGCTGAGGATGGTCCAGATCTATCAGTGGTGCTTATTACATGAGTAATTGGTAAAACCCGTAGTGCTACGTGCTCCATTCATAAATCCTTGTTTCCTGTCAAAGCTGAAGGAAGACATGGGCAATCCAAAATGGTGTTGGCCGTCTTCGAATCACTTCTTTTTTGTTCACTTTGAGTTGTGATCGCTTTACCAATTGGACTCTTTAAGATTGGGAAAGGAGAGTGGTGTGACAGCTTCTTTTAAAGCAATAATTCTTCTGTGATCGTTCTCTGTGTTTTTTATTGCCCATGATAAAGTGTCCACCCAATATAATTTGTGATGCCGATAAGTGGAAGTGTAGTTGTCATAAATCAGCCAGCCTACCATAAGGAAACATTGAGATAACTTAATGACATCAAATGCTGTAAGAAAATGTCTGCCAGTCCAATAAAACAGAGTATCTTCTCATACACGTTTGATGCATTGGAAAAAAACTGGTCTTCTCCTTGATTTGGAATACAACTATTTAAGTTAATTGCCCAAGATACCCCTGCATCTATATGCTGCCTTAAATTCTCAAACGTATTCCTTTTCCCCCTGGCGGTCAATTATCTCAGGTATAGGTTCTTCTCTAGAGCGGCTCTCAGAATTTGTGGATACTTTTCTCAAACCAGCAGTAACCATTTTACCATCTTACATTACAGCTACAGCCGATATTTTGTCAAAGTTTGAAGATATTGTATGGGAGAAGGATACCATGATGTTTATTACTGTGGACATATAGAGCTTACACACAGTTTGGTTGTTAGCTAGGATCACTATCTATCAACTAGAAATGCAAACTATTATGAACATACTAACATGTTTTTCGAAATGGTTAACAACATTTTTTCACAAAACTACTTCACGTGCTACCATCAGTGGTACCACCAGAAACAGGGCACTGCTATGGGCTGGTGTTTTCCCCTTTACTGTGCCAACTTGGGTTGGTATGAGAGGAGGGATTCCTTGTTTAGTGGAGGTGCTAAATGGTTACAGTACAGTTATTTCTGGGGAAAATACATAGATGATATTCTGATTTGGATGGGCTTGCAAAAACTAATGATAGCATATAACAAATATTTTAATAATAACATCTTCAATGTGAAACTCATGTATAACATCAAAATGCCCTTTCCTGATGTGGAACTCTGTTTTAGACAAGAAGATTTAATCTACTCTTTCATAAAGAAACTACCAATAATACCACACTGCATGCTAATAGTACACATTGTGGTAAAAATGATACCACCTTTGAAGAAATGTTAAGCACACACAGAAATTGAAGTGAAGAAATGATGTTTGAATCTGATCCACGTGCTTTGAAGGAATGCCTGAGCATTTTGGGTTATAGATCAGGGATTCTTCTCAAAGCAGAAAATAGGCTGGCTCAGTCCGAGAACCCAGACTAATAGGTTATCCAACTAGAGTAGCCTTTATCACGACTTATTTGATTTCTATTTAACAAATGTACAAGATATTCAACAAACACTGGGGGCTGCTACTCGCTGCACCTGGATTGAGGGAAAAGTAAACTGATAGGTCTATGTTCACTTACTGAAGAGGCTGGCACGATCTGAGAATTTTTTAGCCCCAGCTATATCCAACTCTGAAGCTGGAGAATGGGTCATCGGCTACTGGAACAGCCAAGGTTTTTTCAATTAACTGTGGTAATTGTTCTGTTTGCCGTATGGGCTTAAACAAAATCTGGAATTTAACGGCAACACTGGCAAAATTCAAGGTTAAGTACTTTATCACCTGCCACAGTGCATATATGACCCAAATCATTATTTATCAATGTGAGAGAATGTTTGTTACGCGATTTCAGGTCACACCTTGTTTCCCACTTCTATTTGGGACTGTTATCACTAGTGTTGATACATACATTTGTGCACACGATTCTTTCTGATCCCTGCAATTGTGGATGGCTTCTAAAACAATTTTTTATTTGGTCTGACTGTATACTCTCTCACTGTGTTTTATGATTACACCGCAAGAGGTCATGCAATGACAAGTTACAGATTAATTCCCACACTTTGGCACTGCAGTTCGATGAGGCATGAAATCGAGCCAACATCTTATGCCCCACCAGACTGCATTTCTGAGTATTAAACCAAGATTTATGTGCAAGTTTCAACACAGGTTATGCTGATCACAACAGGGCCTGTATAATATTCTCATTAAAATGCCCAATGATTATGATTTTCAACACAACATAGTGATTAATCTACAATTATCCATGGGTTAGATGCTAAATCCTGGTTATGTGGTATACTGCCACTTGTGATCCATCTGGGTGGCGTTAGTTTCATACTCTGTCACACTATCTCACTAGATCATTGGTATAATTTTGCAAATTGTGTCTTGTCATTTTGCCTGTAAACCTCAGGCCTTGGCTGTATTATAACCTTAGTAGTTGTTCTCATAAGACACCACTATATGGATCTTTATATGTTGGAAACTATATGATTCGACATCTCAAATTGGCAACTATATGTAACCACATTATTTAGAACATGTCGATACCTCTGTGCTTACGGTAGTTCCATTTCTGGCTATTCTGATGTATTTCCAATTTTTTGGCATATATTTTACCCTGTTGAAGATGTCGCTTATTGAAGACGACGTCACGCAATCTTGTTGTATGACATAAGGTATGTCTATGGAGGCTTTTTTCTTACTGTAGCTTCTTTGCTCATTAACAGGAATATTTATTTGACTGCTAGTATTGGAGTCAACATTCTATTACCTGGGATACACCTGGTTTGACTAGTTTGTTATATATGTTATACATACTGAAAACTATACGTTTTGCCACTGTGTCACGGTTTTGTTATGTTTTTCTTTATAAACATAGTCAAGTAATCCTTAAAACATCATATAATAAAGAATAAATAAAAAAATGTACACAAGATGGGCAACAGCTATATGGAGTTGATTTTTCTCATTTACCTTTTTTTTCAAAGATATGTTTATTGTGAGTTTAACATAGTAAAACATATGACATTGCCATCATTGTTCCCACCTTATTGACAGTACGGGATCAGTGCAATCAAAAGTTATACTTATCAATCAGATATGAAGACATCGCCCTCCACCCACTCTGAACAGAAAACAAAAAGAAAGATACAGTGTCTGATATGACCAGGTGTTGGACACTCTCTCCCCACCCGTACATTTGCCTCGTCAGGGATAGAAACTCATCCCACCCTCCTTTGGCACTCTCTAAAGCCCCTCTAGTCAGAAGGCATTGGCACATAATGTTTGCTGTTTATATGAAACTGCCCCCAACTGGGGAGCAGACAAACAAGAAGAAGAGAAAACAAACCCCCCTCCCCCCCCTCCCCCCAACATGGTGGTAGCGCCTACTTGTTACTTTAGTGGATCGTCCAATAAGGGTTTGCTTTGTAGCTGAAAGAGGTGTAGCGCTGTAATGGAGGCGGGGCAAACTGCAGACGGAAGGCCACGGGAGAGAAAGGAGACCAACGGGCCCCAGCGGAACTCAACATTTTTAAAGGCGTCCCTAGAGACATCTGACATTCGCTCCATGCTGAGTAAGTTCCACAGTCTGGAGTGCCACAAAGAAATTGCTGGAGCCTCCCTTTTCTTCCACACCGCCGCTAATGTAACCTTCGCAGCCCCCACACATAGCCACATGATTGCCTTATCTGCCCGGGTCTGGTGCTCCAGAGAAGGATCACGTAAGCCCAGTAATACTCCCTCCATAGTGATCGGGACAGGATAGCCCAGCATTTCTTTAATATGTGCCAAGATTTCTTCCCAAAATGGTCGGATGTCCGGGCAGTCCCACCAAATATGTCGAAGTCTCCCAACAGTCCACATCCTCTCCAGCAGCGGTCTGACGTATTAGGGAAAATCCACTTAAGCCTGGAGGGGTGGAGATACCAATCCATCATGGTCTTGAGATGTGCCTCCCTGAGAGCTATGGAATGGTTAAACTTCCCTATGTCCGACCACAGATGGGACCACTCATCCTCTGAAATGTGTCGCTGCAGGATCCCCTCCCACATGGCCATGTAGCACGGGCGCGGGGAGCGTGTGGTAGTGAGCAAAAATTGATAGATAAAAGAAATTGTGCCTCTCATAGTTGTGGTTTTAGTGAGAAAGGCTTCAAATTTCGTGAGAGGCCTAGTAGCCGCCTCTCGTACCTGTGGGACCTGAGCCCAGTGCATTAGCTGAGCGTAACGGAACTGTTCTATATTCTGCAGGCCGAAGTCCCTTTTGCAGTTATCAAATGTAAGGGGGTCATAGTTATGAAAGAGATGCGTCAGTGCCAGACATCCCCCCTCCCGCCATGCATCAAACGGACCCGCCTGTAACCCCGGCGGGAATGCCGGGTTAAAATGTAAGGGCGTGAATGGAGAGGGAAAGGAGGTCCACCGCTCATCACTAGCCACCGAGTCCCAGACCTGCAGCGTGGTGCGTGTAGGCGTGCTAATGTATGCGTTTGTGGGTCTGTCGCGTTTGGGTCGCCATATTAGGTCCCATATAGTGCGTCCAGTCACACTACGGTCCATGTGAAGCCAGTGTTTATCGGAGTCGCGCTTTACCCATTCTATCAATACCCGTAGTTGAGCAGCCTTGTAATACAAAGAGACATCTGGAAGACCCACCCCCCCCGCCCTGGAGCGTCGGAGAATCGAGAATGAGAAACGAGCCCTTTGTCCCTGCCACACAAAGTTAAGAAGCATAGTCTTGGTGCGCTGAAAGAAATCTTTCTCCATTGTTATAGGCAGAGCTTGGAATAGGTAGAGAAGCTTGGGCAGAAGTGTCATTTTTATAGCGTGCACGCGACCTAGCCAGGACAGAAAGAGAGGCTTCCGTTTGGTGAGCTCAGTTTGTAATCGTGTTAGCATGGGTGGGAAGTTAGCCGTATACAGACTCTCCACCTTGGATGTGATTTGGACCCCAAGATATTGGATAGAGGACTTAGCCCACTGGAGGGTTGTGAGAGGCCGAAGCCTATCTACTTCCACTCCAGGTACTGTAAGGTTAAGGATTTGTGATTTTTCCAAGTTTATCTTAAACCCCGCCACCGCCTCGAATCGTGCTAACTCCTCTTGTAAGGGTGGCAAAGATGTAGCCGGGTCTGCGAGTGACATCAAGACATCGTCCGCAAAGAGAGAAATTTTATGTTGTTCCCCAGTGAAGGGAATCCCCTGAATTGCCGGGTGAGCTCTAATCGCTATGGCTAGTGGCTCAATACTAAGAGCGAAAAGTAGTGGGGAGAGAGGGCAGCCCTGTCTGGTACCCCTGGAATGAAACAGGGAAGCCGAGGCCATGCCATTAACCACCACCCTGGATTGGGGTTGCTGATAGTTGGCTCGGAGCATAGTAAGGAAATTAGGGGCAAAGCCAAAAGCCTCCAGGGTGCGAAAGAGAAAGGGCCAGTCCACCCTGTCGAACGCCTTTTCCGCGTCTAACCCCACCAAGACTGCAGGGATCCGGCGCTTGTGAGCTTTTTCAATCAAATGGACAATACGGCGGGTGTTATCATGGGTTTGACGCCCCTTTATGAATCCGGACTGATCCGGATGTATAAGGTCTGGTAGTATGTCATTCAGCCGCCTAGCCAGGATCGAAGAATAGAGTTTGGCATCCAGATTGAGCAGCGCGATAGGCCGATAAGAAGAGCATAGTTGAGGGTCCTTCCCCGGCTTGGGTATGACCGTGGTCACCGCTTCCGACATAGAGCCGGCAGTCAGCCCCTCCGCCGCCATTTTATTAAAAAGTCGCGTGAGATGTGGGATGATGTCTGGGGCAAATGTCTTGTAAAAGAGGGCAGTGAGGCAGTCCGGGCCCGGAGCTTTATGGGGTTTAAGCGCCTTAATGGCCGAGGTAACCTCATCTATGGTGATGGGAGCAGACAGGCATTCATTATCCTCCATTGAGACCTGCGGCAATTGAAGATCCCGGAGATATTCTCGCTGAGCGACAGGATCCCCAGAATAAAGGCGTTTGTAAAAATCGCCGAAAATAGCCGCCTTATCCTCGTCTTTGTGGGTGATATCGTCCTGTGCGCCACGTATCCCCCCTATATATTCCTTTTCCCGCTTGTCTTTAAGCTGTCTAGCCAGCTGTTTGCCAATTTTATTGCCTTGGGAGTAGGAAGGTTGGCGCAGTTTAAGCAGCGTGAATTCCGCCCTGTTGGAATATATAGAACAAAGTTTCCCCCTAAGTGCCGTCAGATTGCGCAGAGTCTGCCGTGTGGGATTCGCTTTATGTTCTTGTTCGATGGATGTTAATTCCGCTTCCAGCCTCACTCTTTCTTGCGCCCTTTTTAAGTTTAATGCTGAGTTGAGAGATATACATTGTCCGCGAAAGACGGCTTTGAAGGCGTCCCAATTAGTATATTCGTAGGTGTCATCTGACCGATTGATATCAAAAAAGTCAGCGATACTTTCCCTAAGCTTCGTGCATGCCTCTTTATCCCGCGATAGAGCAGGCGGAAAATACCATCTGGGTAAGGTCGCTCGACCTACCCCCCAAGCTAGCAAGACTGCCAATAGGCTGTTGTCTGAGACCGAAAGCGGAAAATTTTTTGCGCCTTGCAAGGCGCCTTGGAGCGACTGGCTCAGAAATACATAGTCTAGTCGGGAGTAAGTACGGTGCACGTGCGAGTGTAATGTGTAGTCACGTGAGGCGGAATATAGAGTGTGTCATGCATCGAGGAGGCCCATATCGTGGATTTTTTGTCGCATATCAGGGGAAAAGGAACTCGCCTCTGACCGATGTGGGTGAGTGCTATCTAGGTCGTTTTGCCAAGTTAAATTCAAGTCGCCCATAAGGACTAAGGAACCCTCCGCAAAATCCACCAACTTGCCCAGGAGATGCTCATTTACCTTTTAAGAACAAAATGAACTTCCATACGCCATCGTATCTTCCAGTAGCAGCTTTTTTGCTTGATTTTTCTGTGTTAAAGATCCCTGCACAATGTTCTTTCCTTTTCACCTTTTTGGCTGTCATATCGTTCAACTGCTAGAGTGTTTTCATACTGTTTCCTGACTGATATCCTTATTTTAAATTCTTATTTTCCCAGATTTGTTTTCGCATCCATACCTTTCCTATTTGTTGGATGCGCTGCATACACCAGGAATAAAAGGTAGGGAATGAGCCAAATATGTGGCAGAAAGATTCAGGATATAAAGAAGTTGCTTAATGAAAAGGAATGGCTAGATAACGGGTGCCTTCTACTGTTTACTAACTCATTCTAAGCGGGCTCTGTAGTGAATGATATCAACAGACACCTTTGATTGCAGAAGTGGTTTATTTACCACTGGTCCTTACAGCACCTGGAGCATAAGAGAACATTCCCGGGAAGTCATTCAACAACATTCCATGAGCAACCAGAATAGAATGTTTATGTTAGAGAGACATCATCACAAAATCTCCTCCCTCTTAATATAGAAAACTTTACCAAAAAAAACCAATAAGAATAACACCTAAATAAAAACATGCCACAACTAACTGCAAAACACTGAATGAAAGCATCCAAATACTATCAGAGAAATTAAACCTTGAGTTGAATAAAACATTGAATAAAATATTACGTTGTGAACACATCCCAAGGGTAAATTGAAAAATAGCACAGGTAATAATCTAACCATCTTGGAATCTTAGAGATTTCTTAACAACTCTGCAACTTTTAACTCTTTGAGGCTCAATAAACGGTGTAGATGAGGATTGTTCTTATGCAGTTGATTCATTCAGTGGATTCACCATCATCGTTTTCCTTCCTAAACTAACTTTGATAGGTTCTTTGCTCACCTTAACTGCCCTGCTCATATTCCACCATCATGTCCGTTCACTTTGAGTGCATTTCCCCTGACAGCTTCTACTCTGACAGGAGTCTTGAATTTAGACAAACTTTGTGAACATGACGAGTTCTTTGATCCGCGCCCAATCACCTACTTGATTGGTGATTGGGCCAATCACCAATTCCCTTTCTACAATTTCTCACACCAGTCTTCATTTCATTTCCTAGTGTCAATTTCTGTTGATAAGATTCAAATTTGGTATGATCAAAACCTCCATCGCCCGTTTATGCTCTGTAGGGGGACACCATTTTCTCATGCAAGCAGTACTCATTTTGAAAGCAGGAACACAACCTCTTATGACTTGAAAAGGAGACTTACCACTGACACACTTAGGACTTGTTCAGTTTACCACAACATGCTCCTGTCTGCCTCTAACAGATCATTCTTATTAGCTACAACCCACTTCACAGACTCCACAAGTGTACGATTCAATTTGTTCACCAAACCATTGGTTTGAGGATGATAAAGCCCAATCCATCTGTGCTTGATACTACATTTGGCCAAAAGTTCATGCATCTCCCTGGATACAAACTGTATCCCATTGTCTGATACAATTTTCCTGGGGACACCCTCCCTTGGGAAGTTTAAAAAAAAAAATTGATGACTGATCTAGTATTGGGTTCTTTGATGAATTCCACCACCCGCCACTTACCGTAGTAATCAGCTCTACAACAATGGCATATTTGTGTTTGTGTGGGAATACAGCGAATGAGCCAATGAAATCTACAGACAGTTTTCTCCATGGTCCTTCTGGTAGTGCAACTGGTGGGACAGGAGGAGACTCTGATTTTAAACATTTGTCACTAGTAGAACATAGGGTATAATGCTTGTGCTAAAGAGACATCAAAACAGGCTCCCAAAAGTAACATCCACAAAGGAAATATGGTTAAAAAACAACTCAGTTCTTGCTATTCCAGAGGAACATAGAAGTAATTAATGTTGATTACAGTGCAGCGGTTACCTGTTAGCCTCCCAGAAGAGAGACACTGTTGAAGACCCTATGTACATGAAAGGTGACGCAGCACTTGATGTCAAGAACACCTTCAACATCAGACACGCTTTGACCTCGAGGGCCTTGACTTTAACACTCTAAATAAAAGTATTTGAAATACAGTGTCAAAGTATTCAATGATGAGACATTTTCCTTCAACTATGTAATTGTCATTAGTCCCTTTTAAAGACATCACTATGGTGACCTGAATTATGGCTTCTCAAGGGCACCCAAAAGAACATCTGCTTTGGACATCAGACTAGCACAACCTCCTGCTACTAGAAACTGTTCCTCTGATAAAAGTGGCAAAAGTGACACTTGATGAAAGTGGAGTCTTACACTTTATAAGGCACCATCTCCTAAGAGCAGGTTCATTCTGGATACCAACACCTCTAGGTCATCCTATACTCTGATATAACAACTTTGTTCATAGTTATGAATCTGGTGGAGAGCCGTAGCTTGAACCAACTTTCATTATGTCGTAGTCAAAGGGAAAACACAGCTGAACATCCCAGTTGAGACTCTGCTTGCTTCAGTATTAGTCATTTCGTCATTTTTTTAAACCTTGCAACCTCCAATCCTAGGATTCTTGCAATCTGTAGCAAACTTTTCTTAACTCCAACAATGACTAATCCAGCTTCCCCCAGGCTTCTCAAAGACTCTTGGCCACTTGAGCTAGATCAAGCCTTCCTGAGAGTTAATCTACATGCTGACTCTGTTATATTGTGAGCTTTGAGGAGGAGGCACTGTTTTGCCTAAGACACTTCTGTGCCTCTTTGAGACGGTGGGTTCTGCCCATCTAATCAGCTCAAATCTTTCACTTTTTGATCACCTGGTATGCAACCTTTTACTGTGGAGGCTCCTCATAACCTATGACTCACCCACGGTAAACTCATGGTAAATGAACTGCACGTGTTTACTGCCAGTTTCCTCCTTTTAAGATAAGGCCACTGCGAAGCAGCAAGGGTAAGAGGCACTTAGCTGTTTACACATAAACACGTATGCACATGCGTGAGAGCTGCGCGTGGGAGATTTCTGTCGTACACAGCTCGGTAACTGCAAACAGGTAGCCTGGCGCAGAGGGAACTGCAGGATTGGGTATTGACCTGGTATAGGCCTCATAATGTTGGTGTACACTCATAGGGAAAGTCAATATGGTTTACTGTCTTGTCTGCAGTGGTACTCCATTATACACCTATGGGAAGGCTGCCTTAGAGTGCAGCTTTGCTTCTCTTTGGCCTACAGAGGCCAGTGATACCTCAAATCGGGGCATAACCTGTGTGGGAAAATCAATTCTGAAAGTTCCAAACAGATATCTGTGCAGCTTATGGGTCATCCAGGAATATCATATTTCTCTGGCTCAGCTCAGGATCAAAGCCCAGGCCGTTTGTCACCCTGCTGTGCTAACTTAATTACATTTCTTTCCAGCGGCAGGAACAAAGGCCTCCCCACACAAAGGGAGCAATGAGCAAGGCTTCACTCATCTCCTGAGGAGAAAAGGGGTGGGGCAGAATGCTCTGCATCAGTCAACCGGCTGTCACACTGTGCGTGGGATGGGCCTGTCCAAACCCAGTAAACAAAGGAGGGAGCCTAGACCTCTGGAGCCAATCTCTGGAGCCAACACAGGAGGGGATTTGCTGGGAAAGGCCCTTGCAGTGATGTCCACGAGGGGCGGAGCTGAGGCCCCCAGAGCAGATGTGACAAGTGACTCCTGGGTGACGCCATTTTGAAATGTGCAGGAAGGTTGGGACAGGGGCAGAGAGGTGATGTGGCACCCCAGGAAATGCCTCACTGCTGGAACCTCCTGCCCCCACTTAAAAGGTCTTGTGCAAGGGAGAGAGCTCTCTCTTGGTTGTGACTTTCAGATGGACACTGGGTCTGGAGGTGGCAGCCATGGACAATAGGAAGGAAGAACCCCCTGACACCATCTGGACTAAGTGGGGTTCTACCCAGGACCAGGGAAGCTGGTGCCCTTACACCCCCTGATGGCTAGTTGAGGGAAAAACTGGGCTTCTGCGCCACGGAGGAGAGAGACCCAGAGGAAACCAAGGACAAAGGCTGGTGCAGGGAACCAGTGGAACCAGCTCTCTGCAAAGTTTGCCACCTTAGAGACCAGGAGGCCTAAAGAAAGTACTGCTGGTAGCTAGGGCTCACCACCAGGAGCAAAATGAGCCCAAGATCACACAAAACGGCCCAACGGGCCCAAGATATTAGCCTGAGAAGGATTTTGACATTTGACCCCAGCGCGATCCTGGAACGCGTGGAGCTCCTTTGTCCAGTCGAGTTAAACCCCGGGGTGGGCCAGGGCCCAAGGGTTGAAGCAAGGAATCTTTTTCAGTGCTGGGAGGGGGTGTGTGTGGAGCCCCCCTTCCCCAAGAGGGGGAGGCCCGGGGTTCCCAACCCCCAGGCCGCGCCATGTATTATGGGCCAGTCCCCAATCCCCGGACTCCTGCAACCAAGAAGGAAACGGGTGTGACGTCACACCCCACCAAGTAACCTCATTGGCGCCCGGGATCCTAACTCCAGGCCCCTACCGCCAAACAGGAAACCGGGAGCACCGTTGTGCGTTCCAGTAACAAGCAGTAAGGGCCCCATGCCTGGGCTCTGGCAGCCCGAAGGCGCAGGTGTAGCACTACCGCGTTCCCCCTGTAGTGGTGGGCCTGCCCTGCTCCCTGTGTGTGAGGGAAGCGGGAGGCTGCCACCACAGTCAGCGCCTTACCCGCAGGAGCAGGCAGAACAAGGGAACCTTGCTGGTTCCCGTGGCTGCACGGAGGAGTGCTGCACACATAGGGAGCTGGTGGGGGCAGCCAGGGGTGGTCTCCCTGGGCTTCCCCTCAGCTTGGAGAGTGCACAGGATGCCCGCGTGTGACCTGGAACCCCCAAAGAAAAGGGCAGCGTGGTGAACAAAACAGAAAAAGAAACAGGACAACAAAGGCAGCTGCTCTCCCCGAAGCAGCGGGAGAGCTGCTCATCAAATATGCACTTCTCCCAAGGGAGCACCCCATAATGCCCTGTGGGGCTTTACAATTCAGCATTGTGGGGCTTTACAATTCAGCATTGGTTGGGTCACCACCAACGATACCCAACGTTCCAAGGAAGCTGCAGGAGCTCAGCACGTTCCCTCTGGAGGCCCAAAGAAGTGTTTTGAAATATAGTGACCCCAAGTTTGCAGGGTCTAGAAAATGATGACTATCCCAAGCGATGTAAGTATTTTTCAGCACTCCGTAGGCTGGAGCGTGTGCTCTTCCAATGGGAGTGCTGTGCCCTCTGGGTTATTGCTGCAGTTATTGTCGCCTGAAGGTGGTTAAAGAAATGTATATGTTGTGCAACACTCTGTAGGGGTGGAGTGTATGGTTACACGTGGTTTGTGATCAAAATGGGATACCCCTAGGGACTATTTTTACAATTGCGTTTTCAATGCTGCAAGTATTTAAAAAACATACAGACACATGAAGTTCATTTTGGTAAATGCTTTATTGATTGAAATGATGTTGACAGCCACTCATGTTCAAAGCACTTGTGCTTTATTGCAAGTAATAAGTGCCCTCATTCATGGTTATATTTGATTATTGCATTTACCCTCAAGATGATGATTTTCGACATGTGGTTTGGGGAACGTGACCCCTTTAGGGGGTCCAAGGTGATTATGAAATTTCATCAAAAGGTATTTCCATCAGCCGTATGTATATTTGTAAATTGCTGAGTAGTATTGAGTAGTGTGTGTGTAATGTACTTTTCCTTTTTTCAAAAGAAAAAGCACAGACTGGACAATCATGTATTGAGTGTTATAATTGCGTGCCAGCGAATGGCGATTACTAGCCCACACCACCTCCTTGAGTAGGACTTGGACTGCTCTGCTACGCTGCCCTGAGAGAGTCAAGCACTACAATGGGGTGTTTCGTTCCTGGTTTGGTGTGGACCCATTACTTGTGCAGGCCACACAACTAATGGCCCGTTTTCTTACAGCCTCCTTACGGAGAAAGTACTTATTTGGATGCACAGTGTGCAGTGCTGTGGTAACCACTGTAAAAGCAGCCAGCACTTCTTGAATGCTATGATAAATGCAATCCCCACTGAAGCCAGTGAATAGTCTCAGAAGAGAGGCCCTAAGAAATACTACACAGTTTCTAAGCAGTTATTTCACCACTGTTTCCTAGTGATTGTAATTTATATGAAATGTTTCTATTTTTGTGCAGCCCTGCACCTGTATACTTCTTGTGTTGGAATTTGACAATTGGGCACTGTTGTGCTTTCCTGATTTTTGGTGTTTCTCGTAGAGGGTTGTGTCTGTCCTAGCAATTCTGTGGTATGTTTAGACCCCCTTTTGGCTGCTGTTTGCATTCGTCAGGCATCTTAGAATGTCTGTCATTTTGGACAGTAAGTTGTTTGACATTTGGAGCTTCACTATACTTGGTTCTACAAGGTGCCTGGATGGTTCCAGGCCCCTAGTGTTAATTTCATCATTGCTAACATGACAAACCAGTTATGTGTTTCCTGGAGCCTTGTTTTAAATGCTGTTCAATGACCCTCTTGCAGTTCTGCAAGACTCTCTTCGTAAAGGATAGATATTGCCTTCTAGCCATTACATGAAGATTCCTCTGGGCTTGTGGAGACATTGTTCATAGTTCCGCTTTCTCCCTGGTCACTAGGCTAAGATAGGGAATCTCATCTGGATTGGTGGTGTAACCCTACTAAGGAGATGGATACCTTAAAGCAGAGTTCTTCAATCTGTGGGGCGCGCCCCCCTGGGGGGGCGCGACACCATCTCAGGGGGGGCGTGCACTCCACTCTAATCTTACCTTTGTTCCCTGCATCGCAAGTCTTCTTGGAGAACTCCGGTATGGTTGGAGGGGGAGGGAGGGGAAATCGATGGGGCACGACCTGCCCATGCTTTTGTCTTGTTAACCGTCCCAGGACGGGTTTAATTCATGCTTCAGCTGCAGTGAGAGGCAGGAAGTCTCCTTTGCTAAAACGGAAAGCAAACGAACAGACCGTCCCGTTCCTTCCAATTCCATATCATAGCAGAGGAGACTCCTTGCCTCCCACTGCAGCTGAAGCATTTGAGCTCTATGAATTAACCCCCTCCTGGGAGGGTTAGCTCTTCCCAGAAAGGAGACAAAGTTTCTTTTAAAATTACACAGGCAGGCGCGCAAAATGCCAGCCAGCCAGCCAGCCATGTGTTGTTTAAACAGCCTGCAAATAGCTTGCTTGTCTTGACACTAAATATGGTTATAAATAAAGAAGTATGTATTAATTTGTAATGTGACTTTTCTGTCTTTGTTCCCTTTTATTATGAGTCATGGATCATTCAGGAAGCCCTTGAACACAATTAAAAGTTATTTCTATTTATATTTGCTGTTCAAAGTTTGCACAGATAAGTGATGAAAATACGGCTTTAGGTGACTGTTTATTTTTGTACCGTCTGGGACATTGAAATAATGAGCTGGAAACCCTAATCACAAGACTGGGAGTTTGTTGCAGGATCAGCACATTATTTATTTCCTCCACCCTGATCCCTGGTTACTGCCATAATAGCAATAGTTTAACACATTTGAAACCCTACGCTGCTGTCAATAACATACTGAGTTACTTCAAGTGTCTGGGATTGCACCTTGCATTCAGACAACTCGCTCCTCATTCTCGCCCTTCACTTTCACACTCACCCTGCAGTCACAGCGATCACAATGCCCTCACACCATTCACCCACTTACCCTGCACTCACAGTGATCACACTGCACTCACAATGCACTTGCGCTGTTCACCCTGTACCTCACCCTGCAGTCACACGAGCACACTACTCAACCTGCACTCATGTGACACTTCACTCACCTGTCCCCCTCACTGCTCAATCTGCAATCTCACTCAAATAAGCCCTCCACTAACCATACATTCATTCGCCCCACTCTGCACTTACATCCGCACCCAAATTCATATGGTTACCTCACTCACCCTGCAGTCACTCCTCTTACCCTACTCTCACACTGTCGCATGGCTCACCGTGCACTCACATGGGCACTCCTTCCACCCACACAGTGCAGAGGTTTAATGTGCTTGATACAAAGAACGTGTACCATGCAGATCACTGAACTGAGTATGAGTAAACATTGAGTAGCGCTATAAAAAAATGAAATGTTTGCCAGAAAGGTGTTATAGAGAGATGGGGTGCATTGTTGGTGAGTGGTAGTGAGGAAATTCATGGAGAAGGAGGAAATGGGGGAGGGGGCGCCAAAAAAGACTATTGCACTGTGTGCGACAAGTGCTAGAGCCAGCCCTGGCTGGGAGTGTTAGCCCCACCCAAAGTTCGGGTCTAGTTGCGCCCCTGTACACAAGTATGGGCATGTCGTGCCCCATCAAGGTTTTCGTCCTAAATTACAAAAGGACACATTTACATACACTGCAATCCAGCCTTTCAGGGGGCCCCATGATAGAGACAGCTCTGTTTTTGCCCTGATGGCCTGGAATAATTCCTGAACAGATTCTTGTAAATACTGTTTTGTTTCATTTCTTTTTAATGTGATTGATGTGAGGGAGCCTATTACTATTTGCAGAGAAATGTGTTTGTTTCATGCAACAACCATAAAAAAGTTTATTTTAGATCCAAGCGGGTCCTCACATATGAGAAATTGGAGGATATCACAGATATTATTCGCTGTAAAATTAGTGGGCTGCTGCTTTGTTACAACAGTGAAAACACATCACTATCTCTGAATATTAGATGTAAACGCTTTTAGAATTTCGCCCATAGTGCCTGTGCACCGTTAGTAGCCTGGCTAAAGAGGGTATGGCAGAGTTGAAAGTAAATCATTTAAACTCAAAGCTGTACTGAACAGGGGCCCCCAAAATAGTTTTGGCCCAGGGCACCCAAAATCCTTAACATGTCCCTGCCACCACAAAGTCTGTCAGACAACATTGCTCTGAAGTAAAAATAGACAACATCATTAATTTATTATTAGTTCTATTTTTTTTAAACATAAGCCCGACGTGTCCTAAACCCCCACGGCTTCAGGCAAGCAACTTATCGTACCACTAAGGAATTCTCAATTAGGTGTTCGTTCAGCGCCCTCTCTGTGGACTTTCAACTTTGTCTTCGGATCCATAACTGGTTGGTGGGCAATTATCCCATTATAATGATTTCTAGAGACGATTTGTTTCTCGTGTACCAGCTCTGAGCTAGGGAGTGCTCAAAAAATCTGACAACACTGTCACTGGTTTGGCTGAAAATGTCTGCAGAATATTCAGCTTTGAGAGAAACTGCTATCAAAACTCTCTTGCCTTTCAGCTCGTCCTATTTATGTGAGATTGGGTTCTCAGCACTTGCGGTATTAAAGACTAAGTACCGTTCAAGACTGGATGTGGAGCACAACCTGAGGACGGCAGTAGCAAAAATCCATCCACAGATGGACCGTCTCTGTGGCGAAAAACAGGCACACCCGTCACATTTATGTTGGTGGTGTTATTATCAATCTATGTCATGTGTAAAACAAAGCATCCTAGTAAAAACAATTTGCGCACATTTTATCTTGGAAAATGGTGTTTTGAGCTGTGTAATAAGCCTCTGTCATTTCACCACACCCACTCACAAACCTGCAGTTTACTAAACCCTCTTATTGTGTTGAACATTATTTGCTGGATATGGCCCGGGATATGCGCGTGGTGTCCGATTATGTAGTGTACCAGATTCCAGAAATTTCTGTCAGGTGGTGGGGGGGCCCAACATGTAAAAGAATTCAGCTGGGGGGGCTCAACCTACAAAAGTTTGAAGACCTCTGCCTTAAAGTGATAGCCTATTTGATGTTACTTTGTTTTTGTTCTTAGTATTTATCATTATGATGTGCTGGCATATTCCAGGCCCTTTGTTCTTGAGCCTTTCATCTTCTGCATCTCACAAATATCGCTCCTCCCGGTCCTTTGAATGTGGTTCCAGCCTCTTGAGATGATGTCATCTAATACTTTAACCCTTTACCATTATTGTTTTAGGTCTTGTTGTACTCTAGTGCTTTGTCTTCTGTCAGTGCTGCTCTCCTCCTTGGATGTTCTTTGCTTATAACGTGACAGTGTTCTGTGGCCATTCATTAGAGGGTTCATTTAATATTGTCTTAAGATTCAGAGTGCTGCTTACAACCCAGAACTGCCACAGAGTCCTTCATTTTGCAGCCTCTATTGGCATTGCCATTGCTTACCTGTTTTTTTAATTATAGCCAATTTTATTGATTTCAAACACAATATAGTACAAGAATACAGAAACCACCCCTCGCCTACCAGCCACACTGGTCATAACATTAAACAAAGGATTCCTCTTGATGTCCACTATGCAGTCACCCGCATGCTTACCTGTTTTTATTGTGATACAGCCTGCAGAAAGCCACTTCAGGGCATGCAAGTGCCATCTAACTCTTTCACATGATAGAGTTTAAACATTTTAAAGTATTAAAGTTTGTCTGTGTCGTTTTTGTGACTGATCTCATATTTTGCATCAGGCAAATAGTCTATCTTTTTCAAAGAATCACAGTAAATTCATATTTAAAGTTGAGAATTATTGACCTTGGTAATTGTTAAGTCCATTATGCTTTGTTTACTTAGCTTGTGAGTTTTATTTAATATAACCATAATTATTTGATAATCTTGTTTTCAGATTCTATGCTGGAGGTCCTAAAAGTAGAAGATCTGCAAGCTAACAGTGAAGCTGTTTTGTACTGCATGGCGGCTATAAAATTCCTTTCTGGAAATACTACTCTTCTTCACGACCTGTTTGGCAAAGGGGCGCTAGAACTGTTGGTACAGCTGATGAATCAGTTAAACAGCAGCAGCAAAGAATCCCACACAGTAGCTTCCAATTTGGGACACCTGCTAGTTCAAGTTAGTTAGAACTTTTTTTTTGCTTCTCAAATGTTTTTGTTGTAATGGAGACATGTAATGAAATAATAATGGAAAGATAATCAAAGTTGGAGTGGGAGACAGACACAGCCATTGTATGTTGTTAATCCCAGTCTCATGTTGCAGCAACCCTAACTCTCTGTAGGAGCTTTGAGACATTAAGCCACTCAAGGAAAGCTCAGAAAAACGAAGATCACAGAGAGCATTTTACATCACTATTCTCTGGACAATTTTAGCATAGTATTTGTACACAGTCGTGTAGGAGAATTAATGAAAGACAAAATGTAGAGTATTTCTCGGTTAATATTTTTTCTGTATATAAATCACAACAAACAGAATATTTTCCACAGTATATACACCAGAGCCATGTCCACCGTGTTCCAGTAGTTAAAGTGTTGCAGTCAAAATTGTTTCTACAAAACACAGCAAGGAAAGCCCCATAGCCAAGCTGATTACCACTTTGCTCCATTATGTCAGGCACTATAGCTAGGCAGCACTTAGCAAAGCCAGGTGCATCGATATTTGTAGCACAAACAAATGTTCGATGTCTCTGGGCGGCTGGGGATCGACCTATGGCCTGCATCACGGTCGGGCCTCCGCGCTGAAGGAGCAGTGTGCCTGGAGACTGCGGACGTACCCGACACGTGGATCCTTCCTGCAGCCGGAGCCCTCCCAGCTGAGACTGCAGAAGCTTACCAATCTCCACGTTCGGCCTGCCGTGTGTTCGGCAATCAGAGAAGCGCGGCCCTGTGGCTGGTGTGAGAAGGAGCACGGCTGCTGGAGACCTGCCTGAGCACTGCTTGAGGCTGCGGGCCTGGGTCGAGTGCCCTGCGGTGGATGTGGCTGCGGAGAGGCAGGGGACCCCACGAGGAGAGTGTTTGCACCCGCGTGACTGATGGGCGCGGCAGGCAGGGGGAGAGAGGAGCGAGACATTGCATGGGACTGGCCACACAAGTAGGTGCGCTGGCATCGCAGCCCCGGGCCTTGCCTGGGTGACAGTCCACAATGTATTCTGTGGCTCTCCTACTTGCTCTGTGCTGCTCCCCTGGGGCTGGGTGGCCAGTGTACGGGACGCCTGTTTGGCGAAGGTGACATTGGTTCCGCATGGTGATTGAATGCTCCCGCCCTGTGTCACATTGTCCTACTCGTTTGTGGCTGGTCTACTGGTGATTAGTGTTACTCCGCATTACTGAGACGGTCCAGACAACCTGGACTTCCAGGCGCAGAGGAAGGAGGCCCCAGCGGAGGTCCCCACATAATCTGAAACAGGACGGCCTTTCGTGCTGGTGGTGCCTCAGAGGCGCCGCCGCCGTCATTCTCTGCCACGAGGGGCAAAACAGATAAGACTCAGCCCAAACTATAGTTCGACCTCCGCAAAACCCCCAAGGCTCACGAGGGGGCCTCTGCCATGCAGGGGTCCATGCCTGAAGATTCTGATGTGGAAGTGGGCATGAAGTTAAAACTGATTCTAACAGCTATGCAGCACAATCTCACGCAAATAGATGGCAAGATCGAAGTGTTGACCTTCAGAATGGATCAGATGTCAGAGAGGCTGGACATTCATGCCGAGTGCCTTGACATGGTAGAGCAGCGTGTTTTGGAGGCTGAGAACCACGGTGTTTGCATCCCAAAAGAAAGTGGATAAGCTTCTCCTTGTGTTGCAGTCTAAGACGGAGGATCTGGAAGCCCACTCACGTGGTAACAATCTGAGAATCGTGGGCATAGCAGAGTCCACCAAAATAGGCAATATGGAGCGCTGTGTCACACACCTCCTATCTGATCTGCTTGTGTGGGAGACTTTCTCTGAGATCTTTGTTGTGGAGCGCGCCCACCTTTTTCTTGCCCCGCACCCAGTGCCAGGGGCCAAACCTCACCCCATCATAGCAAGACAGTTAAATTACAGGGATTGTGATGCAGAATTATTTAAGGCACAAGAACTGAAATTATCTCTGCGCAAAGGCTCTGAACTATCCTTGTACCCCGGTTTCACGTGCAGGAGGCAAGATGACAGTTCATTCCAGCAGAGAATAGGTTGCGGGTATGCTGTATGCCACAAGGTTGCTGGTCATGGTAAACTGTAAGGCAAAGATTTTCTGCTAACAAAAGCACCTGCAGCAGTTTTCCACACACAAGGAGATGGTGGGGGGTATGACACCCCTCCCTTGGGCAGACAGTGGTGATGCAGGAAGCAACCAGGACATGGAACACTAGGACTGCTTCTGCCTGGCTGGGTACTTTGGTTTCTACCCAGCTGGGTGCTTCGGCTTCTGCCCCTGGAGACTCCTGTGGCGGCTCTGCATAGGGGGCGCTATCCCTGTTTGGGGCAGTATGAGTGGTCCTGTGAGTCGGCCCCCTCCCTCTGTGGGGGTTTGGGGGGTGCCAGGAGTGCAACTAAGTACTTGAAACAAACTCATGCTGGTGCGACATACGCTAAAGTGTGGTAAGAGGGTTCCTGCGGCTGCACTATGTTTTTATGATTGACTGAGGCCCTAGGCGTCGTTGCCGGGGCCACGAAGCGCCGTCTAGTACCAGAGATTGTGCTGGGACTGTCATGTTTGTGTTGTTATTTTTCTGTTGTCTTATGCATATGCTATGCTTGGTATAGGGCCCCCTGAGGTTACATGCTGTATGGGGTACTAGGTCGGGCAACATCTATCCCCATGTGTGCGCTACCTGGTTCTGTTCGAAACCTTTTGGGGAGGGGGAACGCTGGGTTTGGGTGGGAAGATGCATCACTGTGTAAGTTGTGGAGATTTAGAGCGTGGGCGGGGGACTGGTATGATTTTTATGCAGCTGTTTCTTAAGCACTGGCAGTGGCTGTGGGCTTTGAGTGATTCCTGGTTAGGTGCGACAAGGTGTGTGGAACAAGTGGCTGATGGTGGATGATACGAGGCATGCAGCGTCTGCACCTCCAGGCCACTCGCTGCTACGGTTCATCAGGTGGAATGTCGGGGGCTGAATGACTGCAGGAAGATACGAAAGGTTGTGGCTTATCTCCAGAGACACAGAGTGGATATTGCAATAGTGTAGGAAACCCATTTAGCACCAAGCAGTGTTGACACAATGTAGAATGCAGGGACTTTGCTGTGCGACAGGCTTCACCACGCACGCTAGAGGCATTCTCATCTGGGCTTCGGGTGTCAGGCTGCAGGAAGTGTGCATATATACAGGCGGCAGATGGGTAGTAGCGCGCTGCTACAAGACGACTTGGCGGTCTTATTGGTCGAGGTGTACAGGCCTGTTAGACTTGGCTTTTTCAACGGGTTTACCCCCAGACTTTTAGCTTTTTGGCCTCTTGTTTTTGACCCTGTTTTGTTGGTTTTAGGACTCTGGGCACTTTACCACTGCTGTTCAGTGCTAAAGTGCATATGCTCTCCCTGTACATTGTGTTAATGGATTGGTGATTCCATGATTGACATATTTGATTTACTGGTAAGTCCATAGTACAGTGCACTGTGTGTGCCCACGGCCTGTAAATTAAATGCTGCTAGTGGGCCTGCAACACTGATTGTGCAACCCACATGAGCAGCCTCTAAATGTCTCTCAGACCTGCCACTACAGAGTCTGCGCACAGTTTGTAACTGCCATGTCGACCTGGCACGTGCTCCTTCTTGCCAGGCCCTAATCTTCCCTTTTCTTACATATAAGACACCCCTAAGGTAGGCCCAAGGTAGCCCCATGGGCAGGGTGCAGTGTATGTTAAAGGTAGGACATGTACTGAGGTGTGTGACATGTCCTGATAGTGAAATACAGTGTATTTCGTTTTTCATTATTGAAAGGCTATCTGTCCCATAGGATAGAATGGGAGTTTATTTATAACATCTTACAAATATAACTTCCCATTGGGATGAGTTAGAAAGATGGAGTTTAGTATGCCTGAACTCAGAATATAAAAATGCATCTTTTAGTAAAGATGATTTTTATATTGTGTGTTTGAAAATACCACTTTTAGAAAGTGGGTATTTTCTTGCTTAGCCATCCTGTGTGCCTCTGCTGGTTTGTGGATTGACTGTCTGGCTTTGGAGTGACAGGGGCTGGGGATGTGCATTCTCTCAGACGGCCACTGGGGGAGGTGGGTGATGTGTGCTCTGCCTTTCCTGAATGAGTCAGGGCTGGGCTGAAGTAGTAGGAGGAGGTTTCACTAGCACCTGCATAGGCCTGGCCTGCATTTAGAGTGGTGGGAGGAGATTTCCCTTGCACCTAAATAGGCCTTGTCTGCCTTGGACAATGCTGTCTCCATCTCCTGCCTGGGAGCTGAACTCTGTGAGGACAGAACTGGTTTTGGCTGAGCACAGAGCCTCTCTGCACCAAGAGAACAAAGGAATTTGCTGTATAAATATTGGGGCCCAGACCCCAGTATTTTAGATTACTGCTGAACTAAGGAACCTGCCAGGAAGAACTGCCACTTTGCTGCGTGCTCTGCTGTGTTGGCCTGCTGCAGGGCAGGGAAAGGATTGGATTGTACTTTCATCATCCTGCTGTTACAGTTTTCTCCAAAGGCTTGAAGTAGAGCTTGCCTCCTGTTGGAAGTCTCAGGGAGATAAAATACTTCAGAGAACTTGCTGGAATGAAGGAACCTGCCAAGAAGAAGAGCTGGAAGAGCTGCCAGGAGGAGTACTGCCCCTTTGCTGTGTTGCTGCTTCGTTGGGTTGGCCTGCAGTTGCTGCTTCTGCCTTGGGTAGTTAAAGGACTGGACTGGATTTTATTTACTTGTGCTGAGTATCTCCAAGGGCTTGAAGTAGAGCTTTCCTCTTGTTCTGAAGTCTCAGGGACTGCAAAGACTTCACCAACCTCTGGGTACCGCTGATTCAGTTGCCACAGAGGAGGGAAAAGCAACCGACTCCGTCGCTGGCTCCGTGTCCTGAAGGCACGGCAGGGGGCACCACCACATCTCGCACCGCAACCCTAGTCTCACTGACGACAACGACCGCCTCCGCCGCCACTGAGCCGCTGCTTGCACCGTGACCTGTGGGCACCGCACTCCGCACCGCCTCGCTTCACTTCACTGCCCTGGTCTCACCGACGTCGTCGCTGCATGCTGACCGCGACCTCCGTGACCGCATTGTGGCTTGGGGGCACCGCTCATAAGTCACACGACGCACCGCCCCGTCCGACACCACAGTCCGGACCGAACAACGCCAGCTTCCGGCAACCGGCTCTGTCGCCTGCACCGTGATCTGTCAGCACCGCAACGAGCACCGCCTTCATTCCGCATCTCACCGACGCCACTGGACGACCGCCACTGAGCCGCTGCCTGCACTGCGACTTGAGGGCACCGCACACCGCTCCGCTTCACACCGCAACCGCGACGGTTGCCACGACTGGGCCGCAACACAAAAGGTACTGTTTACGAGTCTGTTGACACCCCTGACCGACGCGGTCAGACAGAATTGTTGGATTCTGTTGTTTACAGCACGGCGGTAGCACCGGACGGAGCTACCGACTTCAAGGTACTGTATTTTTCAAGTATTCTTGCAAAGTGCATATTTTGAAATTACTGTATGTTGGATTTTTGTCGTTTTGGTCTTGTTTTGGATATATAAACATATTGGATATTTTTCTAAACTGGTGCGGTGTCCTTTTGTAGTGTTTTCACTGTATTACTGTTGGTTATGTGCAAATGCTTTACACAGTGCTTCTGAGATAAGCCTGTCTGCTTGTGGCAAGCTACCAAGGAGGTGAGCAGGGGTTATTTTAGAAGTGTATCCCCCTTACCCTGACTAGGAAGAAGGGTCCCTACTTGGACAAAGGTGCAAACCCTTGCCAACTAGAGACCCCCATTTCTAACAGGGCCCAACTATGAGAATTCAACGTTTTATCACTCCCTTAATGCTCAGCTGGTACAGTGGGGTGATCTACCCCAAATTCGGGGTGGTGATTTCAATTGCGTGCTGTGCCCAGATCGTGACCGATCAAGGGAACCGCCTTGACGTTGGTTCGAGTCCTTACGGAGATAGCCAATCAATAGGGTTTGCTCGATATCTGCCATTAAAAGTCCCCCACAGGGTCAGGGTACACACAATCGTCAACCGTACACAACATTCATACCCGCCTAGACTACTTGCTGCTGTCGTGGGGCTGGCCTCCAGCGTCCAGCGATGTGAGCCACTACTGCGTACATACTCCGACCACTCAGCGGTTCTGTTGGAGCTGGAGCTGCGCAGCTGGCGGCCGCTTGCCTTTTCAGGGCGCTTCCCTCCATATTCACTGTTGGACGCTGCGTTTCGGGAGGAACTAGCGCAGGCGATCAATTAGTTTTTTTGCACCAACGTAGGCTCAGTGAATAAGTTCGCGACTGTGTCGGAAGCCTTCAAAGTCTACATACGGGGCTTTACATTGCTTAAGCATGCCTGGGTCTTTACGTCACTGTGAGGCTAACTAACATGACTAGCGACAGAGATTGCGGAACAGGAACAGGAACGGCAACATAGGGAAACAGTCGAGCGGAGCCTCCTGAGTGATATTAGGGCCAAGATAGACAAATTTCACAAAAACAGCACAGAGCTAGGTGAATCATTCAGGGAAGTATGCGGTTGCACGTTCATATGGTGAGGGTGAGTTCCCTGGAGTGACTCTGGCAGCGCTGCTGCGCCCCCAACGAGAGGATGACACGATCCTAGTGCAGGATAAGCAGGAGCTACCTTTGTGCACTGCCAAACAGGTATCTGGTAGTTTCCGCAGATATTAAACTAGCCTATATAAGTCACAACTTACGATGATAATGCTGCCACAGACTGTCTTGCACACATTGCCATGAAATGGCTTACTGTGGAGCACAGGGAACACCTTATGGCCCCGTTGTCCCAGAGGAGATACACGCTGCGCTCAAAGACATGCAACGGGCACCGATGGGCTTACGGTGGCCTTTTACAAGGCCTATGAGGACCGTCTTATTCCCCACCTGGTCACTCTGTATGAAGAGATGGTTGAAGCGGGCAGGATGCCCCTCACAATGCGAGAGGCCCTACTGGTTACTCTTCTGAAGCCGGGCAAGCCATCAGATCATTGTTCATCTTATAGGCGTTGTCGCTACTAAATGTTGACACAAAAATATATGCAAAGATACTGGCCAATTGATTGGCCCTGTTGCTTCCGGGGATGGTTGGCCCTGAGCAGGTCGGGTTCATCCTGGAGTGCAGCTTAACATTCAGTCTCAGAACACTGTTCAGCCAACATACATTTGTTCACAAGTAACTCATTTTGACAAAACAAGATAAAATTTACGCAAGGAGTATTGGTTTCTTGCATCTACATAAGAATTGCAGTTGAAGCGAAAAAATATAACATTCTAACCATAATATTTCATAGGTTACAGTAATGAATAAATCAAAACATTAGAGAATAAAGCCCACATTCAACAGAATTTCTGTCGTGCCCACTTCAGCCGAAAATGGGCCTAAATTTATTTGCAACAAACAATCGTTAGAAAAGGAATAAGAATTTCACTGTGTATTTACACTATATACACGATAAAAAAAAAAGGTGACTGATGTGCCCCAGTGTTGTGACCATAACCAACAGTGACGTATTTATACCGTGACAGTAAAAAGAAGTAGTTGGTTATTGGAATAATAAGGGAGGTCCCTTAGAGATGTGGTTTTTATACTTTTTTTAGATTATTTCTAAGGTTCTGCAACTCTCCCTTCCTTTGTTGTCGACGACGTTTCGACCCTCTCGAGTTACGGGGTCTCTTCAGGGCGGGGGGTTCTGGGGACAGGAATAGGACATGTAGTTAAAAGTTGAAAAAGAATAAAGGTGAGCTGTGAGTAGGAAATAACCTATTGTGGGCTTACCCTAGGCACTCAAAAATGGCCGAAGGTGTGGTGGAATCAATCTTCCTGTAATAGTTGTAGCCAGGCGGCTAGTGAGCTGGTGGGACAGGGTGGCACATTAGTATATACTTAAATTCCACCTGTGGGCTAGAAACTGCCACACAGCTGAAAATCTTACCCTATCGTAGTGTTCGCAGGACTCTCTCAAATTATCAGTAGGGTACGTTCCTGCAAGGGATTGCTGACATCCAAAAGATACCTGTCAGTAAAGGACACCGTTAGGTGTGCACTCATTATGATAACAAGACAAGGATTGTGATGGCTGGGCTTCCCGTACTCACCAAGAGTCAGGGTAGCCGGTCATGTAGTCGTAAACGCGCTGGTAACGCAGGACAGTAGAGGTGTTCCCTCTAGCTCTCATCAGCTGGGAGCGGGTCTGTGGAAACAGCGCGGAGCCGTAAGGATAGGGTGGTGAAGAGATAAGGGGAACGATAAAGTAACCTGTTTGAGGCTTACCTTATTCCCTGTTCAGTGCATCCGTGTAGTTCTCGGGCTGGAGTAAAAGGGAGCCTGCAAGGATCTGGCTGTATAGTCCCCGACGGACGCCGGTTAGGGTGCTTGCGGTATGCGCATGCGCAGCCAAGACGTGATCTAGACAGGCCGTTTGTGCTCGGAAGTGGGGCGGCCATATTGGAGGATGCTCCTGGGTAGAGGAATGTCTGTGTGAACAGATCGCGTTGCTGTATAAGGCCTAATTTCAATAAGAAAGGCTTTGGGACTTGGTACAGTGTCTGGATCTTGGGGAACACAATTTGGGATCACATGTAATGACGGTAAATATGGAACATATATAATGCATACCGTCCATGTTCCTCCAGTTCCATTCTTGTGTAATTGTGTGTGTTTGTGCTCACAATTTATAATGTACAATGCTATGCTTTATGTACACTAAAAGGAGGACATCCTCCTTCTGTAACCCATTGATGCCCTTATGTTCATTGCACTTCTTCATACGATGTATATATGACACAAACCCGAGTGGCATGGACTTATGGTGTTTCATATGTATATCCTTGTAATCCTCAATTAGAGTTATTCCATCCAAAGCTATAGATGTGGTCTTTATTACTAGGGAGTCTATTATTCTACAAAGGGCAGCTAGATAGAGCCACTAATTACTAGTGTTGCGACTAGATACGTCAACACCATAATTATAGGAAATCAAGTCAGGGTCTTATTATAGGTTCCTCTGATTACACTGCGGTATTTTTGGAGTTATGAGCCAACGACAACTGGATTCATGCACCGCTTACACAATCTGCAAGGAGTGGCAATGTGTAACAATTGTTCCTTGGCCACTCATTCTATTATTCACAGTTAATTATACGTACGCCTTGGTACGATAGAATGGGAATAACTATGCCCATATTATCTACCATGAGTCCGCATATCATAGTGCCCAATCCATCATGGCCGCCGACTCGTATTACCCTACATAGTCACCAGCGGCACTGCGGCATAATGCGGCTAGTGCTACAGTGTATCCGAAATAGTCTATTGGTATTACCAAGTCCCGATGCCTTTCTTATTGAAATTAGGCCTTATACAGCGACGCGATCTGTTCATACAGAAATTCCTATACTCAGGAGCACCCTCCAATATGGCCGCCCCCCTTTCGAGCACAGACGGCCTGTCTAGATCACGTCTTGGCCGCGCATGCGCATACCGCAAGCACCCTAACCGGCTTCCGTCGGGGACTATACAGCCAGATCCTTGCCGGCTCCCTTTTACTCCGGCCCGAGAACTACACAATGCACTGAACAGGGAATAAGGTAAGCCTCAAACAGGTTACTTTATCGTTCCCCTTATCTCTTCACCACCCGATCCTTACGGCTCTGCGCTGTTTTCACAGACCCGCTCCCAGCTGATGAGAGCAGCAGGGAACACCTCTACTGTCCCGTATTACCAGCGCGTTTACAACTACCCGACCAGCTACCCTGACTCCTGGTGAGTACCGGAAGCCCAGCCTTCACAATCCTTGTCTTGTTATCATAATGAGTGCACACCTAATGGTGTCCTTTACTGCCAGGTATCTTCTGGATATAGGCTATTACTTGCAGGAACGTACCCTACTGAGCATTTGAGAGAGTCCTGCGAACACTACGATAGGGTAAGATTTTCAGCTGTGTGGCAGTTTCTAGCCCACAGGTGGAATTTAAGTATATCCTAATGTGCCACCCTGTCCCACCAGGTCACTAGCCGCCTGGCTACAACTATTACAGGAAGATTGATTCCTCCACACCTTTGCCCATTTTTGAGTGCCTAGGGTAAGCCCACAATAGGTTATTTCCTACTCACAGCTCACCTTTAATCTTTTTCAACTTTTAACTACATGTCCCATTCCAGTCCCCAAAACTCCCCGTCCTGAAGAGACCCCGTAACTCGAGAGGGTCGAAACGTCGTTGACAACAAAGGAAGGGAGAGTCCCAGAACCTTAGAAATATTCTAAAAAAAGTATAAAAACCACATCTCTAAGGGAGCTCCCTTATTATTCCAATAACCAACTACTTCTTTTTACTGTCACTGTATAAATACGTCACCTTTTTTTTATCATGTATATAGTGTAAATACACAGTGAAATTCTTATTCCTTTTCTAGTGATTGTTTGTTGCAAATAAAATTACGCCCATTTTCGGCTGAAGTGGGCACGACAGACATTTTCTAATGTTTTGATTTATTCATTACTATAACCTATGAAATATTATGGTTAGTATGTTATATTTTTCCGCTTGAACTGCAATTCTAATGTAGATGCAAGAAACCAATACTCCTTGCGTAAATTTCATCTTGTGTTGTCAAAATGAGTTCCTTGTGAACAAATGTATGTTGGCTGATCAGCTATACCCAGTTCACAGGGACATATGGGTCGCTCTTGTTTTTGTTATAATTCAGAACATGTTCGGCGCGATTCATCGGTTAGATCCTGAGGGGCGCACAATGGCAGTGTTTCTTGACACAGAAAAAGCGTTCGACTTGGTTGAGTGGGGCTTCATGCTCGCGGCCCTGAGACGCTTACGGGTGTGCAATGTCTTCCTACTGCTAGTAACGGTGCTGTATACACAGCCGACTGCCCGGGATCGGGTCAATGGTATTGTCACCGCTCCCATTGACATCACGAGGGGCACCTGACAGGGCTGTCCCCATTGTTATATGCCCTGGTGGCCGAGCCTTTGGCTTGTGCACTCCAGGAGTACCACCCGCATCGGGGCTTGCGATTCCCAGGTTACAGTCTGATCATTTCTGCTTATGCCGACAACACATTGCTCTATACTCGCAATCCGGAGCATATTCTTGCTCCAGTGCTATAGGAGGTGGTGCGGTTTGGGGGACACTCCGGGCTTCATGTAAACTGGGACAAGTCCATAATATTCCCACTTACCCCCACTACGACACCGGTGCAATTAGATTACCCCCTGCAACAGTAGACAAACTCGGTGTGCTACCTGGGGGATACAGGTACACACGATCCCCGGCGGTTGTGATGCTTGACAATAGCGCTAGAGCAATGCAGAAGCTCTTGGATGCGGTAGATCGCTGGATCAGATTGCTGTTGTCGCTTGCTGGGCTCATAGCTATCATGAAAATGGTGGTGTTACCTCAATTCTTTTTCCTGTTTCTGAACATTCTGATGCTATTGCCTTGAGCAGTGTTTGCTAATCTTCTGGCCTTCAGGATCTGTCTGGCGTGGGCGGGAAAGCAACCGCAGGTGTACGCTGGGAGCCCCTGACCTTACCTTATGATATGGGGGGCTTAATGCTCCTGATCTGTTAACCTATTACAGGGCTGCACTGTATATGTTTGCCCATTATTGGATTAATGGCCCACATGACTTGCCGCATTTGTGGTTAGAAGGCGATGCTGCCGGCCCACATATGTTGCCCCAGACACTGTTTAGGAGTCCAGTGTGGCATCATAGTGTCTTCAATTCCCTGAACGCAACGGTACACTCTTGGCAGCACCTTTTGGAGCAGCAGGCCGGGCCATTGCTGTACTCACCGCACATGCCCTTAGCTTGGTGCTTGTGGTTCCCTATGGGTCAAGAACGAGCGGCTGCAAATGCGCTGGGGGAGCTAGGTGTGCACACTATGGGGGACTTCTTTAATAATGGTGCAAGGTGCAGGTGGGATGAGGTTCGGGAGCTGCGTAATAGACCCACTGACCTCACTCAATTTTATTACTATAGAGCGCGGCACACACTGCAGGGATTATTGGGTGAAGATATCCTGGAACCCTGGGAAATGCTGGTGTTTTCCTCACTTCTGCAGACAGCAGCCCCCTGCCGATTGGTAGCAAGAATTTATGCTTTTGCGCAGGAGGCACGTAGGCCTGGAGTCTCCAAAGTTAGAGTCGAGTGATAGAGGGACCTGGGGATAGTCATCAGTGATGAGCAATGGCAGTATTGCTGCTCAGTTGTAAAGACTGTCTCACTGGATAGTAGACACAGACTTGCACACTTTAAGTATATCAACAGAGTGTACTACCAGCCGGCTTGCCTGTATAGATATGGATTGCGTGATAGTGTGGGCTGCCCGCTCTGCAGTGAGGAAAAGGCGGGATTTGCGCACCTTGCTTGGTTTTGCCCTGGAGTGCAGGAGTTCTGGAGTTCTGGTGGGCCGTGTTCAGGGAGCTGGAGGCTTTCACTGGGGAGAGGCTGGAGCCTGCCCCTTTGCTGGTGATGCTAGGATACAATAGAAACGTGCAGGGCGCTGTTAGGTAGCTGGTGGCCATCAGCTTATTGCTTGCGAGGTACCAGGTAGCAATGCGCTGGGCCCAGGCCCTCTTCCTACCCTGAGGGAATGTCATGCGGATATGGCCTATTGTAACACACAGTCTGACACCTACTGGGTACTGCTCCTGCCTCAGAGCCACCCTAGAGATATTTAGGGACCCTATCAGGCTAACCTGACCAGTGTCGAGGTAGAGGGGCCAGCGGGGGAGACTCCCGATAGCATGGCATATGGATGATGGGCTCAGTATGCTTCTCTCTTTGAATGATGTTATTGGTGTATCGCTGAGCAACTGTGTATGTGTAACTTGTAGTCTAAGCCTGCTGTCAGAATTTAGTGCTGTCAAACAGGGATTCTGCAAGTGCAAGAGGACTCTGTTTGTAGTGTTAAAGTATATCATGATATGTAATTTAACATGGAAATGTATCTGTTACCGGAAGTCCAGCCACCCTGACTGTAAATGTCTCCGTTTTCTTACAGTTTGCACAGCCTGTATAATTGTACTCACAGATATGTCATTGTCTACATGCCATTCTAAGCTATATGTTTGATGTAAACTTAAAATAAAGTTTAAAATAAAAATGATTCATAGTGGCTCAGTGTGCAACACACTGTAGCCAGGCCCATCATAAAAACCATCTCATCATGTAAAGCCCCTTTGCCATTCTAACGATAGCATGTGGAGTTCTACCTTCTTGTCAGTATTCAAGATGTAAACTCCCATCCCAGGCCAATATCTGCAATAACCTCAGATTATAAAAGCCAATATCCACAATAACCATTGGCACCTAAAGCCCCATTGGTGTGGCAGTTTTCGCAATAGCCCTCAACACGTAAATTCAATTGCCCTGCAGTCATTCACAACAGCCTCCATCATGTAAGTCACAATTTCTGGGACATCTGTGACCCTACACTGCACTGGCAGTCCTCACTACTCCAGATGGAGTTACCAAGTACCAATAGGTCCTGTTGCATCCTATGAGGGTTGATTGGGGGGATGGAGTTCAATTAATTTTCTTCTCTGCCGTAGCTATTGTGCTGTGCACCATGGTGCTGCTTCTGTGTTAAATGGTAATCCCCCACGCTTAAAATCCTACTGTGGAGTACTTTACAATGATTGTGAAAAATGTGTATATCCATTTATCTGCCATAGAGGAAGAAGCACAGTTTCATTGGTCTGTCCATGAGACTGTGCTGCTTCCTGTTCCTTTTCCCCATCCCATTCAGTCGGACCATTTAAGTTCCTGACAGAGAAGAGTTACTAACCTGGCATGAATAAGCAATCCTCATTTCTTGAAATAAGTTCTTTCCTTTGAGCATCTTCGGAATTAATGAGAAAAAATACAGTGCAATCACTCTAACATGGCTGCCGGACTAACAAGTTGCTCCATAAGTGATTTTTATTTACCACTTAAAGCCAACAGCATTTGCATTCTAAATTTGATTATCGTGTTCAATGCCACTCTTAGCAAAAGTATATTTTAATGCTAATAACGGAAGTTCTTCTGCCTGCTTCCAATTGACTGTCCTGTGCAAGGATAATATATTTCACTAAATATTCCATCAGACAACAAAGATTGTAGGCTCCGTGTCCCAACTGAGTAGTCAATTAATTACATTAAATTATTTAAGATAGTTAAAAATATAACTAAATATCATTTAATGTACAATTTAAATATATTTTATATATTTATTGTAAATGTAGAACAGAAGGAAAAAATGCTACAGCACTATTAACTTCATTGTGAATTAAATTGTTAATTCATTTGAATATATTAAATGAATATATTAAAATAATGAAAACTTATTTTGATGAAGTTTAAATTAAATAATAAATTCCCTCTAAAATAAAAAAAGTATGAATTAATAATTATTAAAAGTGATGTATAGAATTAAATAAAGGTAATTCAGTTATATTTTATTAAAATTGAATCTTACATTAGTTTTTTAATTCAGAAATGGTTGTTAAAATATTTTATAATTATATAATGTTTTATTTTTATTCTTTTTACATTAAATTATATTTACTTATATTTTCAACTATTTTAAATAATTTAATTTAATGTAACATATGCAGTTACATTTTAAGTCCCTACCTCCATTATTTTCTGTGGGAGGGTGTTGCTGTATCAGCAATTGGCCATGTGTGGTGCTGAACTTACTACTGTTTCCTTTTGGTAGTAGTGACTTACACTCGTAAATTTAGCTTCACGCCCTTTATTGGGGGATGGAGAAATGCAAGTCTACACTTTTGAGTAACTTTACACTCGAATTTTGTGAATAGCCCAAAGTAGTAAAGTGACTCTTTAATGCAAAAGTCAACTTACACATGTAATGTACTCAGAAGTGTAAGTTACTTTTGTGAATAGCCCCAGCCACTGCAGTGTGGTAGTGTAAGCCTAGTATATGGAGCTGGAGAGCGGATTATTTTTTTGTGAGAGTGGGCAGCATGTAGAAAAAGCTTATAGGAGGGCTAAACTGTTTCTGAACTCTGTGGGAGGACTGGAATGTGCTTGCCCGTAAACAGTGCAGGCTTCTGGAGCTAGGCCTTAAATACAGTAAAGGGGGTGGCCATGTTGGAATAGAGGTACTTCTGCTCTCTTTTTCCATCAAGTCCTACTCCACTAAGGAATGTCAATCCTTAACTGAAATTATGCCTTAAAGCATAAAAAGCCCTATTCACATATTGATATCTACCTGCAGAGATCTCTACACACATACATTTTCAACTATGTTTGGGCAAAAATCTCCGCTTGGATAGTATTCAAATTTCTGGGCAGTGATATCTTTCTAGCAGTAGGATTACAGGTCTCCACCACATTAGATGAGGATTATGACCTCAAAGCTACTAGTAGTAACTTTATGATCAGATTTCAGGCATACGAAGACACAACAAAAGCAGCTAGGGAGAGTTGGGTCTCAAAATGAGAAGAAATGCTATAGTTCAGGAGGACGGGGCTCCAATTATCTTTGTTTTGGGCAGCCTTTGCCTTTATCTCCACTACCGCCATAGCTGCAAAGTTTTCGGTTTGCGTATGTGTGACATTCCCATATGTGCAGTGTGTTTATGTGTGACATTTCAAGGCATATGTGTGAGACTTTGAGTGGCACTTTATTGAGAGTAAAATAAGGCAGTTGCATTCATGTCAAGAGACAATGGTGAGGAATTACTCTTTTCTCATATGCAATGGCTTAAAAGGGGCCCCAAAGCTTCAACAGCCATTAGACACAAGCAGTGTGGACCATGGTATATCAGAGGGGATCCTTGAGACGTAGATTATTCATAGTTGAACTGAGAGTCTATTCTGTTGCATCCTAGTCTTTCAAGAGTTAGGCATAGGGAATGAGCCCAGTGGCAGCTTAGAGCAGCAGGGCCCAACATATTGGCTCGTGGTACAAAGGACCATAAGTGAATAAACTGACAGCCTGATACAGAAAATACACAGGTGGTGTTAATATCAGTGGCGTAACGAAACTTGAGGGGGGCCCCCCTGCAAAGTACAATCAAGGGGGCCCTCACGCTCCAGACCCAGTCTGGAGCTCTCAGGCCAGGGACCTGTCAGTGCTGGAGGGGACCCCTGGAGCCACACTGCAGGGGCTGCGGGGGCTTCTGTTACACCACTGGTTAATACCATGGTTTAGGAATTCTACCCTGGTGATTTCACCATTGCATTAAGTACCTCCTCCAAGAACTGGAGAATTCACCCGAACCACCTACCTCTAAATCAAGTCTTTACACTGATAGTCCACAAGGAAGCTAAGTTAGTACATGTGAGGCACTATCCGCTCTTCTCTTGTTACAGACCAGGAAGTTCCTAGTACCCGTTCTCTTGCCTCCTCTCTCCAGCCTTTGCTTTGACTTTCACTCGTCTATCTCTCCCTTTGTCACTTCCCTTCTCTCTACTTTTGATTCCTATCCTCCTCTTCTTGTTCTCTGCCCTGCTTCCACCACTCCCTCCTATTCTGTCACACTTGCATTTTTCCTCATCCTTTCAACTCTCAATAATTTCTTTACCTTCCAACTTCTCCTTCGTTTTTCACCCTTCTTGTGTCTTTCACTTTTTCTTTTGCTCTACCTTGACCTTTCTCTGCTTTTTTCCTCCCTCCTTGTTTATTCCTCTCTTTTCTCTCGTCTCTCTCTCACCTGTCATCCTCTTTTGTTTCTCTATGCCCCTCTCCCTCATGTCTTTACTCATTTCCACACTCTCCTTCTCTCAAGCCCCTCCTTCCTCTCTCCTCTCCTCTGATTCTGTATGTCCATTCTCTCATTCAGTGTTTCCCCTCTCATTTTGTCTCTTCTTCCCCTTGCTTCCCTCCCTTCTTTCCCTCTCATTCTCTTCTCACTCCACCAGTTGTCTCTACTTTCTTCCTTCTAACTCTTCTCTGGATCTATCTCCTGCACTCCAACTGTTATTCCTCTTCCCAGTCTCTCCCCCCCAAATAAGCTCTCTTCCACCACCCTTTGTCTCTTTTCTTACTCTTTCTCCCTCATCTCACCTTCTTCCTTTTGTCCCTCTTTCCACCCTTTGCACACACTTATCTTTTTTTGTCTCTCCTCCACTCTCCCAAGTCTTGGTGACTTCTGTTCATAGTGAGCGCTACTGCCTCTTTTCATTTGAAAGGCTCTACGTTATTTAATGTATACTTATAAGCTGTACTTTATCCTGTGTGAGACCTTATTCTAGTTCTAACCTTTTAACCTACATCCTTTTGTATTCTGGGAGTAGTAATTTCACTTTGCGAGTTTCACTTAAAATGCCCAATATGCATAATGATGTTGGCTAAAATGTCAAGCTGAGGACTTGCTAAAGGTCTCAAAGACGACACAGACAATTGGCAGATATGACACATGAAGTAGCTCAGCTGGGGTTGTGTGAGAGGTTGAGAGATTGGCTGAGCTTCATACTCTATGATGCTTCTGTGACTGCCCTGGGTCTCCTCCTCAAGTGCTGACAGTGTCAGATCAAGGCAGATGATGTACTGGCCATTTGAATATGACCATTAGGCCAGCTGCAGATGTGGTGTCCTAGCACCACAAACTGGGAGGTAGGGGTGTGAAGGGGCAGGCTGAGTGGGAAAGAGACATTCAACATCCCCAGGGGAGAGACTGAGCAGTATGCAAACTGTTCATGACCCTGAGCACCTGCTTCTTAGCACTGCTATCAGATTTGGTTGAAAGAGCAGAGCTTGCGAGTGAGAAACAGAGACAGTGTGGAGAGCTGTTGGAGCCAGCAGTTACTCGAGCTCACTGCAGCCCATCCAAGGCATGGAGAGGGAAATAAACTGTGCAGGTGGCATGAGGTGAGGTGCGGTGCTGAATGCTGTGCTGAATTCATGAATTACAGTGTTACCAGGAAGGGGAGGGGTCGGGCAGCTCCATGGTAACCATTTATGAAGGCTGAGTGAAGCTTTGTCCCAAAGGCTTCCCGTCACCTCTAATTGGCTAAGCTGATCAGCCACATATCAGTGTAACAGAGGAAGAAATTGGACGGGGTGTTGGCTGTGGCATGGCTCTTCAGGACACAGTTCAACGACCAGACTAATCTGGTCAGCTGTGTGAGCCCCTATATTGCATGTCAGTCATAGTCAGTGCAGTATTGTAGGGACATTACCAAAAATGCATTACCCTAACGCAAGATGCATTGCATTTGGCAGGGCTGCACCACTTCACTAACATCCTAAAGATGGCCTGCTGACTAGCAATCAGCTTCCTTATGGCTTCCTTGAAAACAGCCATGGTAACATACTCAGGGAACAGGGTGTGAGTGATTGATCAAGAGTTTCAGGGCAGATGTTGTCCTAGTCCGATGATATTGAGGACAGCCACTTGGAGCAGGGAAAGGAATTGCAGAGTATATCTGAAGACCCTGTTGTTGTGGGCCACTCGAAGTTTGGAGGGATGGCTTCAGGCCCCAGTCAAGGAGAGGCCTGCTACTGGAACACCACCGATTTACCTCCTTCTGGGGCAATATGTGTCCATCATCTGACTCCTCGTGGCATGTGGTGCCAGGGCAATCACCCTTTCAGTGGTATGAACAATATGAACAACTTCTTGAGAGTGAGTGACTGTCTGGGTGGGAACACACTCCCTCCCAGTTGATTCTCCCTCCTCATCAGTTGTGGTGTCAGCATCCTGTGTCCCGCAGTGGCAAGGTCCTTTCCTCATTCTACCCTGGTCCCACATTTCCCCACTTAAGCCTTTCTGCCCACTGAAAAAGAAAGGTGAGAAACGAAAGAAATCCTGAGTACATATGCTCACTACATGAAAATGCATCATCATTACAATATTAAATGTGATGAAGAATGACATTGTCATGTACCCCACTCCCCTTTGCCTTGCAAGGTTATAATTCGCAAATTCTACTTTTAACAGTGGGTGACTGGTTAACAAAGGTGCAGCTGAAGCACGTTAATTCCCAAAGAATCATTTTACTTTGCCTATGATCTATATACAGAAACTTAACCTTACAATATGGGATGCCTTAACTTTGTAAAGCAATGGCACCTTTACATTCACTTATGATGTACGCAGGAACAGGCAGGATTTTGAAGGTCAAGACAGAATGACAAATTGGTACAGCATGTCTAACTTAGCCAGTGGTGCTGGATACTTCTGTGTACATGGTGTATATATTACTTGACAATTACCATTTTGTGTAATTCTACGTGAAAATGGCCAAGATGTGTTTCACACTCTCTGCAGTGTGTCAGTCATGTTCCAGATTATAGGTATTATGTGAACTTAGCATTATTGAATCAATCATAACAATAGGACCATATGTCTATGGTTACCGTAGCATTCATAAAACATGACATATGATTTATCATTACCGAATTCCTGTTTTTAACCAGCGACATAACAGATTTTTAATATGCCACACAAATAAGTGTTTTAGGAATTGTTACATTAACAACATTCTTTCAACTACACATTTTTGATGACAACATGTAACAAAGACAACATGTACATATTAAGACACAATAAACGTGAGGCATGACATCAAAAAACTTATAGTCCACGAAAATAATATTACATTTTGTATATGGTAAGACTTACTACCTTGCTACTGCTCATGTACCTTCAGCTGAGCAAGAAGGATTGACCAAGCAGTTTCAAAGATTCATCTGCGCTGCGGGGGAGCCTGGGCTACCACATATGGGGCTAAGAGAATACCCAGTTATGTAATGTTATTCGTATTTGTATGGTGCACTAATCACCCATGAAGATATCCAGGCACTTTGCAGGTGGGTAGGCGGTGGATTTCCAAGAGTTTATTTGAAGAGCCAGATCTTCAGCTTCTTGCGGAACTCAAGAAACGATGAGGAGGCCCTGATGTTCTATGGGAGGTAATTCTATGCTTTGGGGGAGATGTATGAAAAGGTGCTGCCTCCTGCTCTACTTCTCTGCATGCAGAGTGTGCGTGCAAGTGAGAGTCCGCCGACTGGAGGTGTCTGGAGGGATGATGAAAATATATGCAGCTGTTGAGGTAAGCGGGGAAGATGTTGTGTAGTGCTTTGTATATGTGCTTGAGGAGTTTCAATTGAGTGCGTTTATGTATGGGGAGCCAGTGAAGTTCTGAGGTGTGGTGTGATCTGGGAGTGGCATGGTAGGTTGCGGATGAGTCTTGCAGCTGCGTTCTGGATGGCCGGGAGTCTGTTCAAGAGATGTTTGGTGATTCTGGCGTAGAGTGCGTTTCCGTTGTCGTCTGCTGGAAATTAGTGTATATGAGACTGTTTTCCTGGTGTTCTCTGGTAGCCACTTGAAGATTTTTCGCTCCATCCTCAGGATGTGGAAACACGTGTAGGTCAGAGTGGACCAGGGCTGTCATGTTGAGCTTGTCATGTAAGATGATTGCTAGGTTTTTAGCATGGGCGGTAGGAGTGGGTTCTAGGTCTGCTGGCCACTAGGTGGAGTTCCTCGAGAGGTTTTCTTTCTGGAAATCACAACTTTGGTCTTGTCTGTGTTGAGATTGAGGCAGTTGGATCTCATCCAGGTGGCACCTGCTGTCATGCAGGTGGCGGAGTTGGTTCTTGTCACAAGTGTCTTGTTCGTAAGGGAGTGTATCAGTTGTGTGTTGTCTGCGTAGTCAAGAATATTGATACCGTGTGATCTGATAATTCGTCCACTCGAGTCATGAAGGTAGGGCTTAGAGATGATCCTTGGGAGGGGCTCCACAGATGAGTTTCCTGGCTTCCAACATATAGATTGGCATGGTGAGTTCTGGATTCTTTCAGTTAGGAAGGAGCAGATCTGTTTGAGGGTGGGACCTTGGATTCCTGTCTTGTGAAGTCTTCTGATCAGGGTGGAGTGAGAGACTGTGTCGAAGGCTGTCTAGAGGTTGAGCAGAATGAGGGTAGATGTTTCCCCTAAGTCGAGGCTTATTCTGATGTCCTCTGTTGCAGTTATAAGGGCTGCATCAGTGCTGTAATTGGCTCTGAAACCTGATTGAGTGGTGTTCAGGAGCCAGTGTAGGTCGAGGTGGTTGGTGTGTTTCTTTTTGATTGCTTTTTTTATGACCTTGGCTGGTTATGGTAGTAGGGAGATCGGGCGGTAGTGTGCTAAATGGGTGGGGTCTGCCGAAGGTTTTTAAGTAGTGCATAGACTGCTGCATAATTCCTGGCTTCTGGCAAGGTGGCTATGGTGATGAAGTTGTTCAGGATGCCGGTGAGTGCTTTGCTGATCAAGGAGGTGCCCATGTGGTAGATTTGGTCCGGGAACGGTCCGTCGGGGTTCCGAAGTAGATGGTCCTCATGATGTTGGCTGTTTCTTCAGTGGTGATTGTCATGGTGTTTCCTGAGCTTTCTATGGGTAGACTAGAGTTGAGGCTGCTGGAGTTCGGTTGAGGGTCTAAGTTGTTGTAGATAGTTTTGATTTTGTTCCTGAAAAATTCAAATAGGTTGTCACATAAGTCTTGTGAAGGGGTAATGCTGTTGGTGGTGGATGCTGGTGCTGTGATGTCCTTGACGATAGCCAAGATCTCTTAGCTGCTGTTGGATCTGCGTTCAGTGCGCTCAGCTGGGGCCGCCTTCTTGGCTTCTCTGATTTGTTGCTGGTAATGTCTTTGGGCCTCTTCGAAGGTGGTCTTGTCAGTTTCTTTCTGACTGGTTCTCCATTTCCATTTCAGCTGTTTGCAGTATCTTTTGGATGATCAGAGTTTGTCTGTGTACCAGCTGGCCCTCTTCTGAGTTTTCTTCTGGTGTTGATGTTTGCAGAGTGCCAGAGACTCGGGGCTGTCTGCGATCCACTTGTCCAACAGGTTTATGTCGCTGGCTAGGTTACCAACAGGGTTGAGTCAGTTCAGGCGTAGGGTGTGGGACCAGTCTGATTCCATGATGCTGTAACTGGCCAGACTTGTGGTGGTGGGTTTTTTGTGGTGGGGAATGTTGATCTGGAAGTTGACAATGGCGTGGCTTTGGTGATCGTGATGCTATTGAACGAGGCGAAGCCTGGGTTGAGGGTGTGTCCGGCGGAGTGTGATTGCCTGGCAATGGGTTGTACCAGTCTGAAGTTTCCTAGGCTTTTGAGAGGTGTGGCTGGTTTGGGGTTAGTTCAGTCTTCCAGGTGGACATTGAGGTTAACAATGTGGATGTAGGCTTTGGAGTCAATGGTCTGCAATGTATTGGTGAAGTTTGCTTGTGGTCTGGGTGGTCGGTAGACCAAGGTTGCGTTCAAGGTGAAGTTAGCCGAGATTCGCAGTTTGAAATGCAGGTACTTAATGAAGGGGGTCGCTTTCTCTGTGGCACAGTTGATGGTCTCCTCGAAAATAATTGCGATTCCTTCTCCGAGCTTGTGTTGTTGGTCTTGTTGTGCGATCTTGTATCCTAGCGGGACAGCCATGGCGATGTTCAGTGCTGACGTGGAGGTCAGCCATGTCTCCATAAGGAAGAGGATGTTTGGGGTGTCATTGTCAAGTAGGTCCCAGATTTCTGTGGTGCGTTTGCTGAGTTAGCAGATGTTGAGGAGCATGCATGATAGTATTTCATGGGGTGCGTATCTGCCAGTGGAAGTCGGTGGTGGACTGGGTTTAGGCTGGATGTGTGTTGGTGATGTTTGTGTGGTGGGTGAGTTACTTCACGCGAAGCGGCAGTGGGTGCAAGAAAATGCTCCTCCTTCTCTACAGTGCGGTGCAACAGCAGCATGGAGATTGGCATCTAGGGTTGAGAGACTGAAGGTACTCTGCTGGGGAGTGGCTAGGCCAGGGTTCATGGCACTGGGCATGGTCCAGGTGCGAACAGGCACAGACAGGCTTGCCTTTTCTTGCAGTGCATGCGTGCTGTGGCCCCCATGAAGTAGGTCCTGGGAAAGGGGCAGAGTGCATGGGGTGGGTGGCAAAGCTTAGCATGAGTCGAAAGGAGCAGATAGGGAGCAGGTGGAGGAAGGAGGCACAAGAGGTGGAAAAAGGAGTGCGGGAAGGGCACAAAGAGGAAAGCGAAAGGAGTCACAACGAGATGGCACAAAACCTGACATGATGGCACAAAGATAACAAGACAAGGCAAATGAGCACAAAGCAAAAGGCACAAAGAGTTGACACAATAGGTAGGAGAGGCAGAAGAGCACAAGGCAAAAGAGATGGCACAGAGGTCGCAAGAGGCAATAGAGCACAAGGCAAAAAGGCCTACCCAAGAACATCCTGTGCCTTCAGGCAGGCTTTTTGCTGGAGGTCCTCCCACCGCTTGCAGAACTCCCTGGCTCCAAGATTGTGAACACGCTCTGCACTACTGCTGCTCCTGATGATGTCTTTCCATATTGCCATGTGTGTGCATTGCTCAGCTGAGTGCCTAGTCACCTGTGAAGCTGAGGATATTATTGAAGAATCCCTGCCTGATCACCTCCAGTTCCTCCTGGGAGAAATTGGGGCACTTCTCTGTATTTAGCCAATCTTGTTCGGTTTCCACAATACGTGGAGCAGCAAGATTGAGGAGGATTCTGTGATGGTCCTTCAATGGCTCAAGAATTGCCTCCTTCTTGTTCCTATATGTAAGTTCCTGTTTGTCGCTTGTTTGCCAGTGCAGGTATTTCGGATTCTGATATGGAGTTCTCTTATATAGCATAGGCAGAGAAATCCACCACATAGATGAAATACAAAGGAAAATAAATTAAATAAAGTGAAACGCATGTCTGGGGTTCTGAATGTCACCGTAGTGGTACCCTAAACAAATTAGAATCTTGTGACTTTTTGAAAAATAGAACTAGAAGAATGTGTATATTAAGATGTGTAAATTAACTCATACAATTTGTACGTGTCATTTTCTGCAACCTACATGTGAGGTGTACGGATTTGAGTGGAAATTCCAAGTATGGCCAAATGATGTATTCGATTTAAGATGGAAATGTGAATGAATTAGTGAGTGAGATCTTTGCAGATGTTTATTACACTTAGAATTGCAAGTTTGGTTGTGACATCATGGAGGTACAACAGCGGTGTCTTAGAGTGGTGTATGGAGATAGTGACATAGTCCACCATTGATCCCTGACTCAACAATGCCCAGCCACTGTGATGCTGCTCAGGTGAAATATGAGGCCACTATTTGGTCACACACCTGCAGGGTCTGACCTCTGCTATATGTCCCACTTTTGGGAACATGGATGTGGCCATAGCTCTTTGGTAAAGATTACATGTAATCCCTCATCCATGGCGATGTTGTGGAAGAGGTGTGGCGCAGCGGCAAGGGTACCTGACTCTGGACCACGGGGTTCACGGTTCGATCCCCGGCGCCGGCAGCAGGTTAGCCCAGCACCATGTGACTCTGTGCAATAGCTCGCTTAATCTTCCCGACGGCCCCCAGCGCCGGAACACCTCTCCGGAGGTAGCTGTACACTTTGCAAATGCTGGTATTTCATTTAATTTAATTTCATATGACCAAGTCATCTGAAGCACAACTTGAAGATGCCAAAAGTGTGTTCAATGATGGCTCTAGTATGTCTGTGTGCACTATTATACCTCTTTTGAGGCAGGGTGGTTGGACTCCATAATGGGGTGTTGGGATAGATTCCATACCTTGCATTCACTGTAACAAAGGCATGTTATTTGTTATAATATGGTTACCTAGAGATTGTCACAGGCATTCTATACATGTATGCACTGTATATTATTCTAATGTGAAGAGGTGAAGTTATGAGTGACTATGTTTGTGATGCCATTCTGTAGGTATACATGCCTTTCCACTGTGGGTTAGTCAAACTTAAATGTAGTTGCCATATGCCACAGAAATAAACAGCAACCAACTTAAGTGCAAGAGCAAACAATGTAAGTGCCATCTGTGCACCCTGGAAAGGCAGCATACAAATGAGTGTAGTAGCCCCTGGTATCTCAGACAGCTTGCCCGTTGTTGGAGTGGAAATAGCGTTCACCTGGGTGTAATAAATGGCACCTACTATCCGATGGAAGTGAGCATTGGAATAATATTCCCTTGTAACCTAGTACCTTTCCACCAGTGACTGTGGCGTAGCGATAAACTGATACTTCAGCTGGTGTTGCACCTGAGTACCTGGCACAAGTACTGTTATTGGCTTGCCTGTGAGATGCCCATCATTCCATCATGGGCACTCTGGAAAAATGCAGGTTCCTGAAAATGGAGTGCAGCTAGTATTTTGGCATGTACAGGGATTGCCTGGGAACAGGCTGTTACTTAAGTGAGCTCCTGCTTCCAGTTTCCATCCTTGTCAAAGATGACATCTATTGAGAAGCATTATCTAGCAATCTCTGCTTCCCTAGACATTTCAAAGATGTTGTTCCTTTGCCTGTATATCCTCTCCTTCTCCAGCACTAGATGTTTCATATATTCACATGCTTGCATCATTCCCCGTTGTCAGGCTTGGAATCCCCGGTACTTTTAAAATAGGAGTAAACAATCTTAAAATGTCCACAGGCAAAACAACAGTGTTCATTTCGTAGCACAGCAACCTAATTTTAAACCATCTAAACTTCAGCCCATGAGGTGAAAGTGCTGAGCACTTTACTTACCCTCAAGGACACCATTGCTCAGATGCGCATAGTGTGTGAAGGAATACCTGGAAAGATCTCTGCTCTCTCGTAGGACATTTGCTACTTTTCACAAAACTGCAACCTTTGCTTCAGCTTGCCTGAAATTCTGCCAGCCCTAGCTTCTATAGAAATTTGACTTCCTCTGGACCGGGGAGAAGTCAAAGCTGTTGTCATGACAGACAGAGGGAGAAGAAGTTCTTTTGTAATTTCAGAAACACTGCCTCTTTTACTTAGAACTACATACAAATTTAACATTTCATTTTTCAACACAATGTGCAAAACTTTGTGATATCTCTCTACATAGTAATCCCTACCTCTCAGAAGAAGCTATATTAACAAATATACACTTCTAGAAACATTGTTTCACTCAGTAAACCTTGAATAGAATAACTTTACCAACAGTAGTGCACTTACTAACACTTCTCAACAAAGTTCATAAAGTATATTTTTAATCACCTGAACTTAGAGCAGTTTCTTATATGCAGCTGCTGACACTAGTCTGTCTCACGTCCAAATTCAGTCAGTTCTGTTGAGCACACCTCAAAGAGGCTTCCTATTCCTCCACATCACCAAGAACATGTGAAATATCTCTGGTTGTGCACCCAATCACATCACAGCATTTCCTCAAGCATGTAATAAAAATGGTAACTATTGGTTGAACCTTGGTCCTTTTTTCTACTTCTCCCCATTAAGATCTTGCGAGACTCTCAGGGGATCGTAAAACACTGTGTGGCAGGCTCAGTAATTTTCCATCAGGGTCTCGCGAACCTCTCACGAAATTGCACTTGTCCATGCAGCGAACTCTACTCCCTGAAGCTTGGGAGCTCTCGCTAGAATCTTGCAGGATCGCAACAAAATTGTAGGGTAATAGTAGTATGTAGGACGGAGTATCCTCTCCACTGAGACCCATCTCTTACATGACAGGTGTGTGTTGTAGGGTGTGTGGAGAAACTGGCCTCTCCTCACAGACCTCTTTCTCAGATGACAGGTGTGCATTGTAGTATGTGTTGAGGGACTGCCCTCTTCACAGAGATCTGTCTTTCAGATGACGGGTGTGCGTAGTAGGGTGTATGGGGAAAGACTGATCTCTCTGCTGACACATCTTTCTGATGATGGGTGCGCGTAGTAGTGAGTAGAGAGAGACTACCCTTTACTCTCAGACCTCTTTTGAGCCGCAGTGGATACACGTCTCTAGATATACATAAATCTATTTTCTTTAATACCTCCAATTCTACAGAACAGATTTACACCACATTGTGAAAAATACTATTTTTGGACCAAGATCTAACTTTCTACCAAAGTTGGTGTAATTCCATTCAGCGGTTCAGGCTGTATTGGTGTCTAAAATCCCTATGGGAAATTGCATGGGGAAAACACGTTTTGGGGTTGGCTCCCACTTGACTGCTCACCCTGAAACTTTCTGGGCATTAGCTGAAGTGATTGGCAAACTAGTTTTTAAACTTTTGTGAAGATTTGTCAACCGGCACCAAAAAAACTCTTTTCCTATGGAAATTAGGTCCTCACTAAACTACAACCAGTAGGTAATATATATGTGTGTGCATGTGTGTGTTTGTGTGTGTGTGTGTGTGTGTGTGTATGTATGTATGTATGTACAGGTGATAAATATCCACCCAGGAAAAACCATAAATCAAAGAAAATATATGTTCAAAAATAATAATATGTACATGCATTAAAAGAACAATAACTGACTTGCAAGTAATGGTACTATTAATGCAATGACTCCCGATGTAGTGGTTGATTGTAGTGACTCTTGCTGATGTTGCAGGTGATGCAATGACATTAATCCGAGAGATCACTATGCTCGCTAAATGTTCACAGGTGCATAAATTGCTGCATGGACAGAACTAATAATATTGGAACATCCAACCAACTTTTTGCCTTGGTTTCCTTGGTAGATACTTCCCCGAACTAAGCAAGGCATTGCACTCTGTCTCTCACTGCAACTCTTTCTGCCACAAGAAAGTAAAGTGTCCTCTTAATGGTAGGGTGAGGGCATGTTCCACCAGAAGTATGTCAGTGACAGCTGCACTACATGCAGCAATGTTGTTCCCAGATATCTGAGCAGCTGCATGGAAGAGCAAGAACACATTCACTAAGAATTACTTTCTGGATCTTAATTCTGCAGCTGATGCCTCAAGGGTTCAAGCAGGTCTGCCCAATCTGTTCCATTGAAGATGAGCCTGCTTCATGCTTTTTTTGGATGTGTTGAACTTGCTATTTTTATTCAGGCATGGGAAACTAAGAACAATCCAATGCTGGCGAAAAAATTAGTTACCTATAGCTCCATTTCTCCAGTGTTGGTATCTTTCATAGTTCAGTTGTGACTCACCTTCCTATGCCGTCAGAGGCTAACTACTCATTCTTCGCTTCCTCCACTTTTACTATAAAATGTGAGCTTATGTAGTCTCTGGGCGGAATAGAGACCTCAGCATTTTCACCTCATTTGGCTGAAGTTTGGGTTGTTATAAATGAGGTTGTTTTGCCACTAAACAAACACTTCGGTTGGGCCTATGGCTATTTTAACACTGTTTATTGCTATTTTAGAAAATACCAGGGGTTCCTAGCCTGGTGATAGGGAATGACTAAACCATGTGAAAGATATCAGTCGTGAACAACTGGGGTTAGAGGTAATTAATTCCCTCTTCCTCAATTAGTTATTCTTTGAAATGAGGAGCTAGATGAGAAAGATAATCACCGGTATGTTGAGAAAATTGTTTGGGCTGTGGCTTGCTCTCCCAATTAGGTAGGCTGTGTGTGATTGATTGATGATATACTGATTGTTACCTGGTGATGGGTGTGGCATAGTCAGGACTGTTGAATCACTTTAGCAGGTTATCTTACATGTGAATGAAGCCATATCGATGTTCTCCAGTAATTCTAATCAGGTTTACTGTTACTGTTATATTTGCATTAAACATTTCTTTAAAAACTAAGAATATATATATCTGTAACACAGAAAAATAGTCTTTCTATTGTTCCCTATGTGCTGGTATTCCCTGCCTTAATTTCTAGAAGATTCTTTAGCTTTACCAGTGAGTGGCATGTATGGTGTGTGACTTAATTTAAGGCTTGGCTGAAGTAGATTTGAGATTGTTTGGACTGCAGTACTGTTGGAGTAGATGTGGATGTAACTTTGGTGAATAGTAGTTGTCTTACTCTTTTGTAAATGTGTTTTTGTATTTTCATGTGCCTCCCGATTCCCTTCTTTTTCCCTTTTTTTCCTCCATTGTGTAATAGATAATCTGCATTTCCTCCTGCTCCCTTGCCCTTCCCACCAAAACGTATATTTCAGATTGCTGAACTTAGTTTGCATTTTACAAGTGCTCTTAAGTTGCTCAGTGCTTGTTTACAAAATCTGCCTGTGAGAACCTGCACGTTCTCCACCGTTTTGGAATTAGGCAGTTGAAAGTCACATTGTGTCACCCCCAGCCATTCGATGAGAGGGTAAATTTGATGCAACTCCACCTGACACAAAAAGTGATTGGCAAAGAAAACGTCAATTAACCCTAGGAGTAGGGCTTAGGGGTATCCAGCAAAATCTCCTAGGTAATCAAGGACAAGAAACACACACCAAAAACTAGCTTTTGTTTATTCACTATGACTCCAAATGCATTTATTATGTTTCGCTTGTGTTCTGTATTGTTTATTTGACAGGTGAGTGGGAAGTAAACTAGGCGGATTTTAACTCTGGGACGTTACGGAGTAGGAAATGCAAGGGTGATGGTTGTGGGTTGTGAGAAGGGAGCAGGAAGTAATGGATTATTACGGTCATCTCCTCTATGACAGTTCACTTCTTCATGAAATAAAAATGTTGATATGTGTGGGTGAACAAATATGGTCAGAAACCAAGTTTAAGGTAAATGGAGTAGTCACACATAATAATTGAATATTGCTAATTTGCAAGTGATTAATCAAGTTGCATATGCCTTTCAGTCATGGACCAATTCCATGTATCTGTTCTTCACCATTAGACCTTTTAGTCCTCTTTATAGTACTCCACAATTTTACACATATTGTCAAATACGTTGCTAGTGGATGGTAAAGAGGGTCTGATGCTGGTTGGCAGTTTGTGTTCATGTCAATCCACATGTGCTTTGCAGAAAACCATATCAGTGTGGAAGAACATGTCCTAAAAGATGTTTAGATAGCACAAAGCAGTAACTCGAACGGTAGACACAAGAATAGATTACTGGATGTTTTTACAGATCAACTAGTACATAGCTGGAACCCCAACTTTAAACCATCTTCATTTTGGAATATGCAATATGTTCATTGGATCATGGATTTATGAGACACCAGTTTTTGTGAATTTATTTGCAAGAAATATTATTCAAATGAATCTTCTCCTCTCCTCTCCTCTCTTTAGGGCAAAAGCCTTTGTTTTTCAGCATACTGCTGATATTATGGACTAAATCAGTTCTGAACCTGCAATTTGCTCTTGATCCTTAGGTAGAGGACCACAGTGGACTCGCATTTTAGGGTAAATGACAATCTAACCATTCAGTAAACATCCTTATAGATGTGGTACTTTGCCTTCCTGGGTCTAAGGCACAGACAAGACTTTTTCACTGATTCCGGCCATATGACAAGTGGGTCTTTGATAATATTCAATTTGGTCAGTCACTAGAATGAATTATAAAACTCCTTCAAATTCACCCACGATTAAGAGCCTTTAGTGTCTGAAGCCTCTGCAGGAAAAATTGTTTTCTCTAGAACCTTTACGAATGTACATATACTTAGTTGAGTTATCCTGAAGCAAGGTGTTAGGCCTGAAATCCTTAGCGTTCTATTTCCCCAGACTTTTTGCCTTCCTCATCCTGTTTTGCTAAATTTGTTTTTGTTGGCATTGGGACTCTATGCACTTTAAGCACACCAAGGGGAGTAGTGTGTGGATGTCTAGATTAGAGGTGGCACGTGCTCAGTGGAAAAATACTGCCCTCACTCACAAAATTGTGACATGCTTCATCATCGGGCTTGCTTCAGTACACCCCTGTGCAGACCAACGCCCGGGGTGGGGCAAAAGGGAGGGGAAGACAATACAAACACATATAAATAATAATATACGGAATGGATCCTGGGATCACCGAAAGTGCATTGAGAGCTAAAACTAGTTCAGTGGTATCTATAGCAAATAATTTTATTCCTAGATCCACCGACTAGGATTAAAAACGTAAAGGATGGTGGTGCCAGGAAAGTATAAGGAGATCCTACACCCCTCCTTACTGCCAGATTGTCGACATGTTTCAGCTGCTTTTTATTGCCTACAATTTTCAGGTCATCACAGCCTTCATCAGGACCTTTCAGATCCCAGAAATTAGAATCCCCTCAGGACCCACTGTCTTGGGTCTCCGGAACCAATTGTTCGCAGATTTAGGGGCCCAATTAGTAACTCACTCCAAAAATTCTGTGGGTATAGAAAAGGGTAAAAAGGGTGGGGTCAGTCATACCTGGGTAACGGTTGTCAAATCCAACCTGTCTTACTCCATTCAACCAACCAACACTCTTTAAATTAGTATATCTGAATCATACCTCTATGGAAGCGATGCCACCTCTGTAAGCATAAACGCAACCTCACATTATGATGCTTAGCTTACTTTTGTCCATAGTCAGACTACTCACATATGCCCATTCTATAGATATATATATTAAGGTCAGAAAAACCGTACTTTGCTCGGGCCTTTGCCCCTCACGCTCTCCTTCAATCCTCCAAGCAAGGACCAGAAATGTCTCAACTCACTGAGTTTTCAAATTAGCCATGCTTAAACTGGCGAGTTAGAGGAGGAGACCCCCTGTAGTCACACTCTGGGGGAGATGAATAAATAAATAGAGGAGACACTGTTTAACATGAGAATTCATGAAGCACATTTCTATGTTATGGCTGTGCGCGCTTTCAAACGCACGATAGTGGTTACAAAACATTCGTATTGGGTTACTGCGGTAGAAGCCGGGATTTGCTATGACCACGAAGCCCCGTGGTTTATTGTTGATCTCATGTGGGCGAGAGTAAATAGTGGCCACTACAAGTGAGGAGTAGTATCAAAATAATGACTGAGGGGCCGATTCCGATCTCGGCCGGTAGGGCACCGAATCGGATTCGGCTTAACCAAATCCGATTCGGAGCCCTCTTTCCCGACCGATTCGTACGTGCGTCCGGGCGAACGAGTACAATGCGAGCGCTCGCGAAATCGCCGACCGCCTCGTACGCGGGTCCGACCCGCTCCGACCGACTCGCACGGACATGGCTCGCACCGCGCAATGGAGACGTTCCCCGGCCGGGCAAGTACGATGCGCGCCTCGAGCAGTCCGACCGACTCGCGCCGTCCGGCTCGAAAGAGCAGTCTGAGCCGGACTTTGGGGGTTCGTGTCGGACCTCCCTGTACGCGTAGCCGCGCGAGTCGCACACAGGGGGGGACCCCTGTGCATGTACGGCACGATTCGCATCGACGCATACCCGCTGTAGGGGGCGCCCTTGTTCGCCTCACACCCATTGAGTCAATGGGAGCCCGCGTACGCGTTGTACGACCGGCTCCCATTGACTTCAATGGGAGTCCGACCGAATCGAGTCCGATAGCATGCGTCCGCATCGTACTCGTTCGGTCGGGCTGCTAGAGTCCGATTCGGTCGGAAATCTCTCCGGGTCCGGCTCGGTCGGAGTGATTTCCGGCCTGAATCGGAATCGGCCCCTAAGTGTGTCGACCCTCTCCCCAAAGCTGCCGAGCATAGTTTATGCGTATCGGTTTGTAAACCCAACATCCTTCCCCATCTGAAGTTTGTTGCTAAAATACAATAAAAGTATCTCTGGGTTGGACGCTTGGTGTGCGAACAAATATATCAAGCGACCCCCGCGTGCTACAAAATACCCGTCCCCATTCCTCCTTACTACTCCAAGGGTGGTGCTCCGCCTAGAACTCTCGTCTCTGGCTCGCCGTGTAGTGATATCGGTGGCTGGGAGACTCTTCCCTAAGAAAAAACGGTGATTGGTCACGTGACGACGTCGTGCAACGTGAACGCGATGACGTGTCATGTGACTTGTCCCCATGCCAACGCCTACGAATACAAGGCAACAAAACAGTCAGACTCCACATGAGCAATCAAGCAGTTTCATAAAAAAAACTTTATTGAGTCCCAGGCTGGACGGTAAAAAGATGCTTGTGTGCATTTTACCCCCGATTACCCAGTTTGTTAAAGGTGCGTGTACTCTGGTCCTAAGCGATCTAATAAGTCGCTCAATTCAATGACTCCATGATTAAACAAACATTGGCATAGCCAATAGGTCTCGCCTTTGGAACCTTAAAAGTATTTAGTTATGCAGCACAATATCCCTGGTGCAACAACATCAACTGTTGCATGGCTAAACACTTATACGGTCCCAAAGGCGAGACCTATTGGCTATGCTAATGCTTGTTTACTTTGCGCTGCTTTAAGGCAGGGGGCGACGCTTGCACTGCTGCTGTGCCTGTTCTGTGTGTATGGTAGGAAACTTACAGTGCTGCTGTGCCTGTTCTGTGTGTGTATGGTATGACGCTTGCACTGCTGCTGTGCCTGCTCTGTGTGTATGGTAGGAAGCTTACAGTGCTGCTGTGCCTGTTCTGTGTGTATGGTATGACTCTTGCACTGCTGCTGGGCCTGTTCTGTGTGTATGGTAGGAAGCTTACAGTGCTGCTGTACCTGTTCTGTGTTTATGGTATGAGGCGTGTGCAGCTGTTGTGCCTGTTCTGTATGTATTGTATGAAGCTTGTGCTGCTGTTGTGCCTGGTCTGTGTGTATGATATGAAGCTTGCACTGCTGATGTACCTGTTCTGTGTGTATGGTATGAAACGGGTGCTGCTGTCCCTGTTCTGTGTGTATAGTATGAAGCTTTATCTGCTGCTGTCCCTGTTCTGTGTGTATGGTATGAAGCTTGCACTGGACCTTTGCTTGTTCTGTGTAAATAGAGTGAAGATTGCACTGCTGCTGTGCCTATTCTGAGTTTATCTAGCTTTTACTGCTGCTGTGCCTGTTCTGCATGATTTTTCAGAAGCCGGCACCCATTCTGTGTCTATTCTGAGTGTGCGGTTCTTGTGCACAATATATACAGCATTTACTGCTGTTGTTTCAGACCTGTGTGTATGCCTAGTGGAAGCCTAGTTCTGCTGTACCTGTTCTGTCTGTATTGTATGAAGCGTGGCTGGCTGCTGTGCTTGTTCTAGGGGTGTATGGTATGAAGCTTGCACTGCTGTGCCTTTTGGGAGTGTATGAAAAGTATGACGTTTGTACTGCAGCAGCGCGAGCTTTACGCAGTGGGACTGTGAGGAAAACTAGACCTGCTGTTCCCTTCTGTGTCTAGTATATGCAAGTGTTGTTCTGTCAACATGTACACTCTTAGTGGGGTTGTAAAGCACATTTAGTTAGACACAACAGCAATTAACATAACGTATATCAATTTGTGCAGGGCAACACACTATTTTTAGGTCTCGCCCTGAAGCCAGCGCTTGCGTTGGTCTGGGCGAGACATTTTGTAAGTGGGCATTTAGAAATGCGACCACTTTTTTTTGGGCTTGCCTAGAGCGTGCGAGTACGCGCACAATGACGAGCAGAGGCGCCATATGGCTTTCCTCTCTCGTCATGGTGCGCGCACATCGCACACCATTTGCCAGCCTGCTTGCACGTGCACAGCTGCTGCTCGCACTCCCTCCTCCCTTCTCCCCTCCCTTTTCGTGAGCTTTGATCAAGCTCCTCTGCTGCTGGCATTCCCCCTCCCTTCTCGCCCAGCCCTTCTTGTCTAACTTTCTCTCTCTCTCGCCTGCCTCTGCTGCTGGCATTCCCCCCTCCCTTCTCGCTCAGCCCTTCTTGTCTAACTTTCTCTCTCTCTCGCCTGCATTGGGTCGAAATCTGATTATGGAAAACAAGCACTGGTCGCCCAAAACGAGTTCCGTGCCCACCACCCTCTACCTCTCTCTCTCTCTCTCTACCTCACTACCACTCTACCATCTCCTTCTACCTCTCTAACTCTCTACCTCTCTCTCTCTACCTCTCTCTCCCTCTACCTCTCCCTCTACCTCTCTCTCTACCTCTCTCCCTCTCTCTCTCTACCTCTCTCTCTCTCTCTACCTCTCTCTCTCTCTACCTCTCTCCCTCCCTCTCTCTCTCTCTACCTCTCTCCACCTCTCTCTCTCTCTACCTCTCTCTCTCTACCTCTCGCTCTACCTCTCTCTCTCTACCTCTCTCTCTCTACCTCTCTCTCTCTACCTCTCTCTCTCTACCTCACTGCCACTCTACCTCTGCCTCTACCCCTACCCCTCTATCTCTCTACCTCTCTCTACCTCTCCCTCTCTCCACCTCTCTCTCTCTCTACCTCTCTTTCTACCTCTCTCTCTCTACCTCTCCCTCTCTCCACCTCTCTCCCTCTCTCTACCTCTCTCTACCTCTCTGCCTCTCTCTCTACCTCACTACCACTCTACCATCTCCTTCTAACTCTCTACCTCTCTCTCTCTACCTCTCTCCCTCTCTCTCTACCTCTCTCCACCTCTCTACCTCTCTCCACCTCTCTACCTACCTCTCTCTCTACCTCTCTCTCTACCATCTCCTTCTACCTCTCTCACTCTCTACCCATCTCTCTCCCTCTCCCTCTACCTCTCCCTCTACCTCTCTCTCTACCTCTCTCCACCTCTCTCTCTCTACCTCTCTCTCTCTACCTCTCTCTCTCTACCTCTCTCTCTACCTCTCTACCTCACTACCTCTCTACCATCTCCTTCTACCTCTCTAACTCTCTACCTATCTCTCTACCTCTCTCTCTCTCCCTCGCTCTCTACCTCTCTCCACCTCTCTACCTCTCTCTACCTCTCTACCTCACTACCTCTCTACCATCTCCTTCTACCTCTCTAACTCTCTACCTATCTCTCTACCATCTCCTTCTACCTCTCTAACTCTCTACCTGTCTCTCTCTACCTGTCTCTCTCTACCTCTCTCTCTACCTCTCTCTCTACCTCTCTCCCTCTCTCTCTACCTCTCTCTACCTCTCTCTCTACCTCTCTCTACCTCTCTCTCTACCTCTCTCTACCTCTCTCTCTACCTCTCTCTCTACCTCACTGCCACTCTACCTCTCCCTCTACCCCTCTAACTCTCTACCTCTCCCTCTCTCCACCTCTCTAACTCTCTCTCTCTACCTCTCTACCTCTCTCTCTCTACCTCTCTCTCTACCTCACTACCACTCTACCATCTCCTTCTACCTCTACCTCTCTAACTCTCTACCTGTCTCTCTCTACCTCTCTCTCTACCTCTCTCTCTACCTCTCCCTCTCTCTCCCTCTCTCTCTCTCTCCCTCTCTACCTCTCTCTCTCTCTACCTCTCTCTACCTCTCTCTCTCTCTACCTCACTGCCACTCTACCTCTCCCTCTACCCCTCTATCTCTCTACCTCTCTCTCTCTCTCTACCTCTCCCTCTCTCCACCTCTCTAACTCTCTCTCTACCTCTCTCTCTCTACCTCTCTCTCTACCTCACTACCACTCTACCATCTCCTTCTACCTCTCTACCTGTCTCTCTCTACCTCTCTCTCTCTCTACCTCTCTCTACCTCTCTCTCTCTACCTCTCTCTCTCTCTACCTCTCCCTCTCTACCTCTCTCTCTCTCGCTCTACCTCTCTCCCTCTCTACCTCTCTCCCTCTCTACCTCTCTCTCTACCTCTCTCTCTACCTCACTGCCACTCTACCTCTCCCTCTACCCCTCTAACTCTCTACCTCTCTCTACCTCTCCCTCTCTCCACCTCTCCACCTCTCTACCTCTCTCTCTCTACCTCTCTCTCTACCTCTCCCTCTATCTCTCTCTACCTCCCTCTCTACCTCTCTCTCTCTACCTCTCTCTCTACCTCTCTCTCTCTACCCCTCTACCTCTACCCCTCTCTCTCTACCTCTACCTCTATCTCTCCCTCTCTCTCTACCTCTCTCTACCTCTCTCTACCTCTCGCTCTCTACCTCTCTACCTCTCTCTACCTCTCTCTCTCTACCATCTCTACCATCTCCTTCTACCTCTCTCTCTCTACCTCTCTCTCTCTACCTCTCTCTCTCTACCTCTCTCTCTACCTCTCCCTCTATCTCTCTCTCTCTACCTCTCTCTACCTCTCTCTCTCTACCTCTCTCTCTCTCTACCTCTCTACCTACCTCTCTACCTCTCTCTCTACCTCTCTCTCTACCTCTCTCTCTCTCTACCTCTCTCTCTCTCTCTCTCTACCTCTCTCTACCTCTCTCTACCTCTGTCCACCTCTGTCCACCTCTGTCCACCTCTCTACCTCTGTCCACCTCTCTACCTCTGTCCACCTCTCTACCTCTCTCTACCTCTGTCCACCTCTCTACCTCTCTCTACCTCTGTCCACCTCTCTCTACCTCTGTCCACCTCTCTCTACATCTCTACATCTGTCTAGCTCTCTCTCTACCTCTATACACCTCTCTACCTCTCGCTACCTCTCTCAAATATAGCTACAACGTCTACGTATAATACGGTACACTAAGTGGCAGCCGCAGCCTAAAATCACTTCTTGTCCTTAAAAAAAAAAACAATCATTACCATATCCAATATATCTCCCCTTTATGACCTTATAAGTATTTACTTCTGCAGCACAATATCCTTTCGTCAACAACATCAAATGTTGCACAGCTAAACACTTATAAGGTCCCAAAGGCGAGACCTATTGGCTATGCCAATGCTTGTTTATGTTAGTCTTACAGGACCCAATATAATAATGCCAACAAACAATGTCATAGAGATTGTATAAAATCAAATTTTATTCATCATATTATTAAAACCATTCTACATACATTTCACAGCAGCTTTGATCATAAATAAAAATAGATAAAAACAAGGTTAAAATTAGGCAAGAAAACTACACAAAAAGTCGACGCAGCGTTTCGGTGAGACTAGGATCAACCACCTTCTTCAGGACAGAGTTTTCTAAAAATGTAATATAATACATTATCAATTAATACATTTGTTACATCAAAATGATGACACATTATTACAAAGTTAGTTACAAGTTGGCATACAAGTTGACATATATTATTTTATGTACTCTACAGTGCCCCCACTAAAAAATGAAAACAAAACCAGCACATTATCCACTGTATATTCTTTACATTACAATGCGCCAACTAAAATGAGGACAGAAACAACACATGATCCACTATTGCTAAAAAGAAACATACCTATTGGAGTTTCAACAAGATATCCCCTGATTGATTTAGAAGGATGAAGAATCTTCTACTGTAATATTATGAAGAAAAGGAAGAGATGTCCTGAAATAAGACAAACATGTTTGATATTGTCATGTTGTTTTAATACTAAATATTTTTTTTTAAATTGATTTTAAATCTTTTTTTTTTTTTGAGGTATACATATCCTCCACAGTATTAATTGTGATGTACCTTTTTATATGGTACTATCTCTTCTAAAATTACGTTCGTAGGCGCCACCGATAGATTTGTAGCAGTTTAAAAACCTTTTTAGAAAAGAGAATATCCAAATAAGTTGTTTTTCAAATCTATTGTGTATTGATAAAATAATCAGAGTAGACTAACGCTTACCCATAAAAAACCAGTATCCTTTCATTGCAAGCAGATAAGCCGAGGTTTTACTTGACAATATATGTGGCAATCTTGGGTGAGAGATTACTAAGGGATAAATATATACATTGTTATCTAGAGTGTGTCATATCGTACTGAGATGAATTGCCATAAACCGTTAAACACTCAAAATTACCTGGATATCGTTGCTTTATAGATATTGCAACGTTGCGAGGAAGGCTGTAAAAATACAGAAAAAGCAGCTCTTAGCTTTAATTTAGGTTATTTGTTACGACTACTATGATCGCTGATATTATGTGTCATATCGCGAAGAGTCAACTGTATCGCGTACACAAACTAATTTAAAGACTTAACTATATCGTAACCAAAATCAAGTGGGAATAGCCCTTGTATCAGTTATAGCTTAGATTCTTTGTGCGGCTACTATGGTTACTATTATTATATTTATACGTACTACCGCGTGGAAACAGCTTACTCACAAACATAATCTAATGTATATTCCTCTTAAAATCTAATTTGAAGACTTAACTATATCGTAACCAAAATCAAGTGGGCATAACCCTTGTATCAGCTATAGTTTAGATTCTTTGTGCGGCTACTATGGTTACTATTTTTATATTTATACGTACTGCCGCGTGGAAACAGTTTACTGGCAAACATAATCTAATATACATTCCTTTATTTTGCATCTATCTAAAATTGGTCTGTGCTAATGAAGCCCAAAACCCTGGCAACCCGCCCAGTACTTACTAAATGCAAGACTTTCTAATATGCATTCTTTTATTTTACATCAATCTGAGGTTGGTCTGTACTAAAGAGGCTAAAGAGGCTAGAAAATCACAGCACCCCGCCCAGTACTTACTGAATACAAGAGTTTCGGCCTCCCTGCAGCCTACGAACGTCCTCACGAGTCTGGATATATGGACAGAATGACCTCTACTCAGCTTTAAATACCTAATTGACGGTCATGTGATTTCCGCCATCATTGTTAAAATGGTGAAAATAGGGTCGGCCATCTTTGAATTGGCAATGGTCCCTTGATTTATATCGCGGGAGGATAAACAAATCAATATAGTCTACTCTTTTCATTTCCAACGGTGGAAATTCTATTTCTTATTAATAATTATGATGGTTAGTGAGTAGAGTCTAGTAAAGTATTAATTTTTACTATTACATGCCTTAGTTAAGAAGACCTAAAAAGTAAAGAAAGGCGGCAGCCATCTTTAAATTGGCAAACAAGTATGGTGTACTACTGTTCGTTATATAAATCTATTTCTGTTTAAACTTCTGGCGGCTTGTCAATGATATTTCCTGGGATAAATATCGATACCATAATCATGGTGGTTAGTGAGTAATGTATAGGTAGGGATTAATCATTACTATATCTTACCTTCATTGAGAAATCCTAAACAACAAAGAAGGGGGCAGCCATCTTTGAGTTAGCAAACAGGTATGGTGCACTACTGTTCATTTTATAATTCTATTTCGACTTCTGGCGGCTTGTAAATGATATGTCCTCAGATAATTATCGGTATCATCTACGAAAGTTCATTGTATTGTCATAGTTAGATTGATAACATCAGACATGGGACAGCTATTGAATCAGTTTTTCCCAGTCCTCCCTACTGTTTAGGCGTTGTCTAAAGGTTTTAAACTTGGACATATAAAACTGTTCTCTTTTCTTGCGTTTTTTGTATATTGTCAAGTAAAACCTCGGCTTATCTGCTTGCAATGAAAGGATAGTGGTTTTTTTATGGGTAAGCGTTAGTCTACTCTGATTATTTTATCAATACACAATAGATTTGAAAAACAACTTATTTGGATATTCTCTTTTCTAAAAAGGTTTTTAATCTGCTACAAATCTATCGGTGGCGCCTACGAACGTAATTTTAGAAGAGATAGTACCATATAAAAAGGTACATCACAATTAATACTGTGGAGGATATGTATACCTAAAAAAATAAAAAATAAATAAAAAATCAATTTAAAAAAAAATATTTAGTATTAAAACAACATGACAATATCAAACATGTTTGTCTTATTTCAGGACATCTCTTCCTTTTCTTCATAATATTACAGTAGAAGATTCTTCATCCTTCTAAATCAATCGGGGGATATCTTGTTGAAACTCGAATAGGTATGTTTCTTTTTAGCAATAGTGGATCATGTGTTGTTTCTGTCCTCATTTTAGTTGGGGCATTGTAATGTAAAGAATATACAGTGGATAATGTGCTGGTTTTGTTTTCATTTTTTAGTGGGGGCGCTGTAGAGTAAATAAAATAATTTATGTCAACTTGTATGCCAACTTGTAACTAACTTTGTAATAATGTGTCATCATTTTGATGTAACAAATGTATCAATTGATAATGTATTATATTACATTTTTAGAATCCTCTGTCCTGAAGAAGGTGGTTGATCCTAGTCTCACCGAAACGCCGCGTCGACTTTTTTGTGTAGTTTTCTTGCCTAATTTTAACCTTGTTTTAATCTATTTTTATTTATGATCAAAGCTGCTGTGAAATGTATGTAGAATGGTTTTAATAATATGATGAATAAAATTTGATTTTATACAATCTCTATGACATTGTTTGTTGGCATTATTATATTGGGTCCTGTAAGACTAGCATAAAAAATAGTGTGTTGCCCTGCACAAATTGATATACGTTATGTTAATTGCTGGTGTGTCTAACTAAATGTGCTTTACAACCCCACTAAGTGTTGACAGAACAACACTGTATCCACATTTTAGCTAGGGACTCTCTTCTTTCTCTAGTCTAATCACCCCCGTCCCTATAATTAACAAAGGGGTACACTCCTTTTTTTTTGTCCTAGTATATGCAAGGCCATTGGAATTAAGCTATTCTACGGCTGTGGGAGTTTCCGCATAATCATGGATTTGCCACATTTGCTACATAATGTAGCATTTGCTGCATTACTTGCAGATTTAAAAAAATCTAGCTCAAACGGATCAGAAGTTACTAAACAAAAAGTGTCATGTGTAGCTCACCTGCACAGTTGTGGGTCCTTTGCAAAAGTTAACAGTTCATCTACCAGTTATAGATTGCTGTATTCAATAGTTAAATCGGTACTAAGTCGTTGCAACTTTGCCTAGACTGTATTAATATTTTAAAATGCAAAATAACGAAAGGATACCACTGATTGTGTTGTATTGTGTCTTTTCTTGACACATAATTTTGTCAACCTTACCCCATAATTTGGTCATCGATTGCTGCCCAATTCCAGTGGCCCTGATTGCCTGTGCTAGGAAGGTCTTCTATGAGTTAAGGGTGGAGTAAGGGCCAAGTATATTTTCACTGCGTTAAGAAGAACCTGTTAAACGACAAGATTGTGTAACATGGTGTTTTCTTTTCCTACCACGGTATGCCAGGCACCGTGCCGTGGAGAAAGTGGCTCCTGGGCCACCGCCCCAGGGAGTAGCGCAGACGGCTTGTTGGCGCTATTAAGATAAGAGTGCCTTAAATAAATATACGCGTAAAATCCCCATCTGGGTTTCGTCACGTTTCGTACACATGTGGCACGGGCGCTGTTGCGGCGGACTCGGAAGAGATATACACGTGTACATATAGCTCCGATTGTTTTATTTTGTTTGTAGAAGGAGGAAAAGGAAGAGCTGTTTTCCAATGAAAAACGTCGCATGCGCCAAGTTCCTTTCTGTTGTTCTCTGAAAAGCATCTCAAGGTCGTCTGGAACTGACTAAACACGTTTCACTAAAATATGCCTTGGCAGAGGGAACACATTTGCAGGCTTAGACTTTTGTCAGACTGCTCAGGCATCTGCCCGAAAATGTTTCTTTTTTGTTGAGAAACAAGTACAAACGCCGAGTGCCCCCATGTCAAGGTTGACACTTACAGCGCTTTGCTAGCTTGGCCAGAAGTGCTTTCCGTGCTCTGCTTTTGCGCCACACTTGCAGTGTTTAAAGTGAAGCCGCAATGCCCAGAATGCAACTGGCAAAATGTGTCACATATGACGTGGGACCACTGGCAGTTAGTTACAAACAAGCTACTGGTGAAGCCATTCCACAACCCTAGACATAGGTAGACTTTGCTTCCGTATACACTCGTACAAGGCCGACTTTAAATGCTGAAAAACGTAAATGCTTACATCACCTTGAACGTACAGATATCGGTGTTGCTGGCCCCTTCAGGGCGCTGGACATGCATCTTGTGGAGCCGATCTCCAGCTCTCCTGTGTGAGATACTCAATCTGTCCGTATGTGTTAGCTCGCATCACTCTGCCCTCTAGTGATGTTCCCTTTAGAAATGGAAAAACAAGTGGGAGGGGTGGGGGTAGTGCGGCCGAGAGCGCACACAGCGTTTCCCTTGCGGGAGCGAGCCAGGGGCACCATCTGTTTGCAAGTTAATTACAAACAGATGGTTTGAAAGCTCGCTCCCGCAAGGGAATCGCCAAACGTGCACGCGTTGCCATTCAAAGCAATGCAATGCGTGCACGTTTTTGGCAGCAAAACTGAATCGATTTCAAAAGGTCTTTTCCTAAGCAGCGCATGCGCGCTGCGTGGGCGAGACCTAAAAAGGGGGAAGATTAAGGAGATACGGTGGTGCTGTCAGGATCGGTAAGCCAGTTATACACTATCTGCCCTCCTTGCGCGAACCCAGCTTTCAATAGACCATGCCAGAACTACACATACCAGCGTGCAAAGCGAGTCACGCAGCACGTGACCCGGACGCGACGCCGGAGACGGAGATAAGAGCGACGGAAGCTTGAGAGCGCCGCCGATTATTTGACCAGATTTGCTGAGGTTGGACTTCTCCGGCAACCTACTAGCGTTGGGCGGTAAGAGTGCGTTCAGCACAACCCTTCCGTACCGCCATTCCTGCTCAGAAACGGTGACGGGGTTACCGTTTCCTCGAGACTCCTCTGTTGGACGAGACGCGTATTGTCTACGGTCTTTTGCAGAGGAGCTTAGGTGCCCGTTGGGGCGCTTGGGATTGCTCTCTCCCTGTTGGAGAAACCGTAGGACATTTTCCGGTTTCATGCAGGGAGATGTAAAGCACCCGCGAAAGATTCTGGTTACGTTTGGTAATACCTCTGGAATACCTTGCGAGAAATCTTGCTTCTGTGTGTACTTTGGGGGAAATTACGAAACTATCAACAGGCCAATACCGGGCTATGTTGAATGAGATATAATCCCATAACGAGACTTGTGCTATTAGTTTAGAAGTTGCTGGGGACATTGTGAAGTGTAACAATTTCCTGGCAACTCCCACTTAGGGTTTAGGAATAGACTTACCTTATTCCAGGGTATTAAGGAAACACTCTTACACATTTTTGGTTGTTTTTCTTCTATTTATTTAATCGCAGGAGAGAGGTCGCTTAGAGAGGGTACCAAAGGCACAGCCTGGCACAGCACGGTGTATATGACACATAACCTTGGTAGGTGTTTCCGAATGACATATTGAGTGTTCAGTGAGGGTTAGGGGTAACCAGAAGTCTTCCCTCATATGTTCTTTCTCGTTTTGTATTTCTCGATAGAGTGTTGTTCTGACAGTGCCACCGCCCTCTCCTCTCTTCTGATATCTCCTTTTCACCTTTATTTGTTTCAGGTAGGGGTTGATGTATAGAGGGCGATATGTGTGGATATATGTTACAGTTATAAGGGAGAATAGACCATAAAGATTTCACGTTGTTTTATTGTATCTTTCGCAGATCGCCATCCCAGCAGTTCCTATCCTTTCCTTCCCCCGCTCAATTGCCCCAATAGTCTGTGTTCATATATATTCCAGACTTGGGGCGGTTCAGAGGTGGGCCCCCTTTGAGCATCAGCACGACCCTGAGGATTCAGAACAGAGGAGCCTGACAGAATAATCGGCCCAAGAATTAGACTCCTCCTGGTTGTGCTGGGTTCAGGGATGGCCACCCTAGAGGATGTGATGGCGGCTCTGGCGCTTGTTCAGGCAGAACTGGCTGCCTCGCGCCAGGAGACAGCGGCCTTGCAATCCAGAGTAGACAGGTTACAAAGGAACACGTTTGATGTAGGGGGAACCCCCCACCCAACGTCAGTAGTAGTGGAGATGCCGGCTCAGATTCCATTGGCCCCTCCGGAAAGATTCTATGGGGACATTAAGAAGGTACAGGTCTTCATAACACAAGTGCTACTTCACTTTACATGCAAACCAAAGATGTTTGCCACCAATCAAGCCAGAGTGGCTTTCCTGATCTCTTACCTGGGCGGAGAGGCAGCTCAATGGGCAGTCCCCATTGTGCGGAGAGACGACCCACTACTGTATGACTGGGACGAATTCAGGGAGAACTTTGAGAAGACCTTTGATCGGCGGGCCGAGACTTTCTCTGCGGATAGGGACCTACCGGAGCTACGACAGGGGACCTCTGACCTAGTCAGTTACCTAAACAACTTTAGGAGACTGGTGGCAGAAACAGACTGGCCGGAAGCCAAACAGTGGGCTATTTTCTATCAGGGGCTCACGGAAGAGCTCAAGGACGTTTTGGCTCAAATCGACCCCCAACCCCGCACCTGTGCGGCTCTCATAGAACTCACCCTCCGATTAGATCATAGAATGCGGGAGCGCAAAGGAGAACACAAGCGGAAAGAGAGAAACGTCCCATACAATGATCGAACCGCTTGTTCCGAGAAAACAGCCCCGAAACCTGAACCAATGGAGATCGGAATGGTGAGAGCATCGTTGACTCTCAGTGAAAGAGACCATCGCCGCAAACAGGGTCTATGCCTGTACTACGGGAAAAAGGGACATTTATTTCGTGAATGTCCGGTTAAACCGAAATACGGCCGGTCTCGATCGGGGCAAGTGGCCACGGTGACGGCCGAAAAAAGGGAGGAAAACTGCAACGCTTGAGGACTCCGGAAGGGATACCCTCAAGCGGTTGTGCCATCCCTTCGGTGGATACGTTTACCTTCATGGAAGCGAATCATTTTTTTATCACACTGATCATAAAAATCAACCAAGAAACCAAACAAATCCGAGCCATGGTAAACTCAGGAGCCACCGGCTGCTTTATGGACCAAGGAGAGGCATTACGTTTAGGAGTGCAACTAATCCACAAGACTACCCCAGAAAAGGTGTACGCCGTCGATGGCAAGGTACTCGAGTCAGGACCCATCAGACATAGTACACTGGAGTATGAGCTCATCTATGAAGAATACCATAGGGAGCGGTTATCAGTTAACATTATTCAAGCTCCGCAGTATGGGGTTATACTGGGCCTTCTCTGGCTACAGAAACACGAGCCTACCATTCAATGGGCCAACAAAACCTTACAGCTGGACTCCACCTACTGCCAGAATCACTGTAACCTAGGGGCAACCCGGCTATCGAGAATCCTAGCAACCAGACACCACATTGCAACTGCAGCAGAAAAGAAAGTGGTCTTGCCTGAGTGTTATGCGGAATATGACGACGTTTTCAGCGATACCAAGGCGGAGGTACTGCCACCTCACAGAGACTACGACTGTCGAATAGACCTGGTCCCTGGGTCAGTAGTCCCTTGTGGGAGGATATATGCACTTACGGTACCCGAAAATGAGTATCTACGAAAGTATTTGGATAAACATCTGGAATTGGGATTCATTCGTCCGTCCAGATCCCCGACAGCCTCTCCCCTCTTTTTCATCCCGAAAGCTAACGGAGATCTGAGATGTTGCATCGACTACAGGGCGTTGAACGCCCTTACCATTAAGAACCAGTATCCGCTTCCCTTGATCCCTGTACTATTGGAGCAGGTACGGGCAGCTGTCATCTACACTAAACTAGACTTAAGAGGGGCATACCATTTGGTCCGAATGCACAAGGGTGATGAATGGAAAACCGCATTTAAAACGCGGTATGGGCTCTTTGAATATCTTGTTATGCCCTTTAGATTATGTAATGCCCCTGCGGCGTTTCAATTTTTTCTCAATGAGGTCCTAAGGGAATACTTGGATCTCTTCGTTGTTGTCTATATCGACAACATCCTCATATACTCCAAAACAGAGGAAGAACATGTTGTTCATGTGCGCCTGGTATTGCAAGCACTGCGTAAACACCAATTGTTTTGCAAAATCACGAAATGCGAGTTCCACGTGACCACAGTGGAGTTCCTAGGAGTTATGCTCACCCCCTCTGGTCAAGTAATGGCAGAGAGGAAAGTGAAGGCCATCGTTGATTGGCCTTGTCCCCGCAACGTAAAGGAGATCCAGAGTCTACTGGGGTTTGCGAACTTCTACAGAAGATTTATACAACAGTTTTCGGACATGGTGGCACCCCTAACCAAATTGACAAGGAAAAAGACCCCGTTCCTATGAGCCGAAGAAACACAGAAGGCGTTCGATCTTCTAAAGCGATCTTTCATGACGGCCCCGGTTCTCACCCATGCCAACCCGGATTTACCGTTTATTGTGGAGGCTGACGCTTCCGAAGTAGCGGTCGGGGCGGTGCTCTCTCAACGGCATGAAACCACCGGTTACCTTCACCCCATAGCATTTATGTCCCGGAAGTTGAATACGGCGGAGCGGAATTATACGATCGCAGAAAAGGAGCTCTTAGCAATCAGAGACGCCTTTCTGGAGTGGAGACATTGGCTGATGGTGGCAGTACATCAGGTAACGGTCTACTCGGACCATCGTAATCTCCAGTTTATGCGGGCCGCTCGCCACCTCACACCACGTCAGCTCCGATGGATGTTGTTCTTTGCAGAATACCATTTCGTGGTGACCTTCCGACCTGGCGTGGACAACAAGAAGGCTGACGCTCTTACAAGACAAGACACCATCCCGTTTCGCTCCGTCACTCCAGAACACTCCATCATAGATCCTAGCAGAGTATTGTGTGCTATACAAACCGACAATTTCTTGCTGAAAATTCGACAAGGGATACAAACGTTTACCTGGAAAAACTGGCTCAAAGGACATCCGTCCTGGCAGATGAGGCAAGGCCTCCCCATGAAAGGCCAACAAGTGCTGGTCCCCACTAACAACCTACGTAGAACTGTATTTACGTGGTGTCATGACATCCCGTGTGCAGGACACCTAGGAGGCACAAAAACCCTGGAGAAAGTGCTGCGGCAGTTCTGGTGGCCGTCAGTTCGCCCGGACGTCTTATCGTGGGTACGGGAATGTTCCACGTGTGCCCAAATGAAAACCGACCATCAACAATCACAGGGACTCCTACAGACCATGCCCACCCCCGAGACCCCGTGGGAACGGTTTTCGGTGGATTTTATCATAGGTTTACCCAAGGATCAGGGGAACACAGCCATCATAGTGGTCATTGACTATTTGTCCAAAATGGGCCATTTTATCGCGTGCAAACAAGCACCCTCGGCAAGTCAGTTGGCCAAACTGCTGTTGGTTAACATTGTCCGGCTCCACGGCCTTCCTAAAGTCATCGTGTCGGACAGAGGAGTCCAGTTCACAGCTGGCTTCTGGAGAACCTGGTGCTCTGAGCTACGGATCACTTCTTCTCTTTCTACGAGCTTCCACCCTCAGACCGATGGTCAAACTGAGAGGCTTAATCAGACCCTCAAACAGTTCCTTAGGTGCTATGTCGATACTAATACTGACGCGTGGGTGGACTGGTTGTGGGTGGCAGAGATTGCATACAACAACGCAAAACACTTTTCCACGCTGCACACCCCTTTTTTCAGCACCTATGGGTTTCACCCCCGGTTCACTCCCTTAATCATCCCTAGCACTAAATTTCCAGTTTTACGCAAAAGACTAATGCTTTTGCGCAAAACACTGTTCACAACACGTAACAATCTACTCAAGGCCAAAGAAAGGTACAAAGCCCAGGCTGATAAGCATCGAAGACTTGGTCCTTCGTACAGGAGTGGGGATTGGGTTTGGTTATCAACTAAACACATAAGATTCAAGAAATACAGTGTGTTTAATCCCAAATTTATTGGCCCTTACCGGGTGATTAAACACATTAATCCAGTGGCAGTTAAGTTGAAGCTGCCAGCTCATTTCCGGATACATCCGGTGTTTCATATATCCCTCCTGAAACCCTCTCATGGCCCGGTGAAGAAGAACCCCACTCCTATTTTGGTTCAGGGAGAACAAGAGTATGAGGTTCGGGGTGTTCTGGATGCCAAGAGGGTACGGGGGAAGTTGTGGTACTTGGTGGCCTGGAAAGGCTATGGTCCGGAGGAAAAGTCCTGGGAACCGGTTGGGGCGGTGCACGCGCCTAGATTGGTGGCCAGGTTCCATCGTTTACACCCTGAGAAACCGTCTGGCAGTTAGCGTTCCCTGGGAAGGGGGATGTGCTGTCAGGATCGGTAAGCCGGTTATACACTATCTGCCCTCCTTGCGCGAACCCAGCTTACAATAGACCATGCCAGAACTACACATACCAGCGTGCAAAGCGAGTCACGCAGCACGTGACCCGGACGCGACGCCGGAGACGGAGATAAGAGCGACGGAAGCTTGAGAGCGCCGCCGATTATTCGACCAGATTTGCTGAGGTTGAACTTCTCCGGCAACCTACTAGCATTGGGCGGTAAGAGTGCGTTCAGCACAACCCTTCCGTACCGCCATTCCTGCTCAGAAACGGTGACGGGGTTACCGTTTCCTCGAGACTCCTCTGTTGGACGAGACGCGTATTGTCTACGGTCTTTTGCAGAGGAGCTTAGGTGCCCGTTGGGGCGTTTGGGATTGCTCTCTCCCTGTTGGAGAAACCGTAGGACATTTTCCGGTTTCATGCAGGGAGATGCAAAGCACCCGCGAAAGATTCTGGTTACGTTTGGTAATACCTCTGGAATACCTTGCGAGAAACCTAGCTTCTTTGTGTACTTTGGGGGAAATTACGAAACTATCAACAGGCCAATACCGGGCTATGTTGAATGAGATATAATCCCATAACGAGACTTGTGCTATTAGTTTAGAAGTTGCTGGGGACATTGTAAAGTGTAACAATTTCCTGGCAACTCCCACTTAGGGTTTAGGAATAGACTTACCTTATTCCAGGGTATTAAGGAAACACTCTTACACATTTTTGGTTGTTTTTCTTCTATTTATTTAATCGCAGGAGAGAGGTCGCTTAGAGAGGGTACCAAAGGCACAGCCTGGCACAGCACGGTGTATATGACACATAACCTTGGTAGGTGTTTCCGAATGACATATTGAGTGTTCAGTGAGGGTTAGGGGTAACCAGAAGTCTTCCCTCATATGTTCTTTCTCGTTTTGTATTTCTCAATAGAGTGTTGTTCTGACAGTGCCACCGCCCTCTCCTCTCTTCTGATATCTCCTTTTCACCTTTATTTGTTTCAGGTAGGGGTTGATGTATAGAGGGGCGATATGTGTGGATATATGTTACAGTTATAAGGGAGAATAGACCTTAAAGATTTCACGTTGTTTTATTGTATCTTTCGCAGATCTCCCTCCCAGCAGTTCCTATCCTTTCCTTCCCCGCTCAATTGCCCCAATAGTCTGTGTTCATATATATTCCAGACTTGGGGCGGTTCAGAGGTGGGCCCCCTTTGAGCATCAGCACGACCCTGAGGATTCAGAACAGAGGAGCCTGACAGGTGCACCCCCAGAGTGTGACTACAGGGGGTCTCCTCCTCTAACTCGCCAGTTTAAGCATGGCTAATTTGAAAACTCAGTGAGTTGAGACATTTCTGGTCCTCACTTGGAGGATTGAAGGAGAGCGTGAGGGGCAAAGGCCCGAGCAAAGTACGTTTTTTTCTGATATATATATATATATATATATCTCCATAGAATGAGCATATGTGAGTAGTCCGACTATAGACAAAAGTAAGCTAGGCACCATTCTGTGAGGTTGCCTTTTTGCTTACAGAGGTGGCATCGCTTCCACAGAGGTATGATTCAGATATACTAATGTAAAGAGTGTTGGTTGGTTGAATGAAGTAAGACAGGTTGGATTTGACAACCGTTACCCAGGTAGGACTGACCCCACCCTTTTTACCCTTTTCTCTACCCACAGAATTTTTGGAGTGAGTTACTAATTGGGGCCCTAAATCTGCGAACAATTGGTCCGGAGACCCAAGACAGTGGGTCCTGAGGGGATTCTAATTTCTGGGATCTGAAAGGTCCTGATGAAGGCTGTGATGACCTGAAAATTGTAGGCAATAAAAAGCAGCTGAAACATGTCAACAATCTGGCAGTAAGGAGGGGTGTAGGAACTCCTTATACTTTCCTATCACCACCATCCTTTACGTTTTTAATCCTTATTCGTTGGGTCTAGGAATAAAATTATTTTCTATAGATACCACTGAGCTAGTTTTAACTCTCACTGCACTTTTTCTTTCGGTGATCCCAGGATCCAGTACGTATATTATTATTTATATGTGTTTGTATTGTCTTTCCCTCCCTTTTGCTCCACCTCGGGCGTTGGTCTGCTCAGGGGTGTACTGAAGCAAGCCCAATGATGAAGCATGTCACAATTTTGTGAGTGAGGGCAGTATTTTTCCACTGAGCACGTGCCACCTCTAATCTAGATATCCACACACACTACTCCCCTTGGTGTGTTTACAGTTGTATTTTTGTATTTGGGGAGGCTGGAGTAGTGGTTGTTTTGTGCCTCTCCCCCCTTCTTGTGTGTGAGAAACTCTATGCACTTTACCACTGCTAACTAGTGCTACAATGCTTGTGCTCTCTCATTCAAACATGGTAAAAGTGGACTAAACCTAATTGGTACATTTAATGTACTTGTAAGTCCCTAGTGAATGGTACTAGCTGTACCTAAGGCCTGCAAATTAAATGCTACTAGTGGGTCTACAGCCTTTCAAACATCTCAGTCTTGCCACTGCAGCCTGTAGTGCAGTTTTAAACTGCCATTTCAACCTAACAAAATAACCCTTTGCCAAGCCTAAACATTCCTCTTTAATACTTATACGTCACCCCTAAGGTACACCCTAAAGGTTTATAGGGCAGGGTGCATTGTATTTAAAAAGTAGGACATGTCCTGGCAGTGAAAAACCTCTAAAGTCATTTTTACTGCTGACAGCTTGGGAAGGGAAGGGGAAAACGTTTGAGAACCAAATGTGGGGATAGTAGAGAAATCACCCGCCACCCCCACAAGCAAAGGCTGGCACCAGGTATTAATATTGGACCTCTAGAGCCACTCAAGAGAACACTCCTGGACCTGTGGAAGTTACTGAAGGACTACACTGCTGTCAGAGGACTGCCATGCTGCTGAAGGACTGCCTTGCTGTCTGAGAAGGAAGATTGGACCTGCTTGCCTTCATCCCAGGCTAACCAGAGTGACTCTAAGGGTCAGTTGGCTGACCTCCTGTGTGAGCTACAGGGGAACAACAAGCTTCAGAGGTCTCCCGACAACTGGCCAGCTGACTTGCTGCAATGGAGCTGCCTGGACCTGCTTGCGCCATGCTGCTGGCCTCTGCTGGATTGAGACCGTGATCCCCAAGAGGTGCGTCTCCAGGTCCTGGACCCTTGGCTGGCATCCCTGCCTAACTGTGGGTTCCATCAAATCCAACGCGGTGCGATGCAGCCTGATGCAGGGCCTCACATCACAGCACCTAATCGACGGCCTGACTGGAACTAACACTGCACCTCGATGTAGGACTTCGCATTGCAGCCGTCACAGCTCTTCATCGGAACAGCTGCAGCACAACACAACTCAACGTGGGACTTCGCATCTCTGCACCACACAGCTCCTGATTGAAACCAATGCCAAGCAACACAAAGCCTTGCATCAAGAATATAAGGTACAGCTCTCAGGGCTAACCGGGTCCCAGTATCCAGGCTGACTTTGTCCCGGTCCAGCGCGACCAGATAACCACAGTTGGCGCTTTGTGCTTCTTGGTGCTATTTTCACTTAAAACCTTGAAATTCAATATTTCCGTTTCTACTGATTGGATTTTTGTCATTTTGGGATAATTTTGTTTATTAAAGTTTGATCAATGTTTGTAAATTGGTTTGGGATTTGACTTGTGTTGTGTTTTCACTTTATTACTGTTTGTGTGCCGCATAAATACTTTATCATTAATAATAATGGGGTATCCCATTAGCTTGCAGAACCTGGGGATTCCAACAGTGTAAAGACAATGGTTCTGCCATGTAGCATGTGATTGCTTTCTATGAGTAAAATCTGTCCACCAAGTGTAAACAAACACACTACTGACACATATTACAAATGACAACACCACAGTTTACTTGAAAGAAAGTGAAAGATAGATATATTAGAAAGTCATATATCTTCTGGGCTAATACATCAAAAAAGAATATAGTACAGACTGTGAACACTGCTTGTGACCTATAAAAATGTGCCTCAGAAATAACACAAGTACTAACAATGAACAATTAAAAACATTCAACAAAATACAATGAACTTACATAAAGGAATTCGTTATTGCGTCCCAATACAATAGGAAATCCTAAAGAGACATGTGATTTGCATCCTCTCACGTTTCGACCCCCAGAGAACGAGTGTGGTTAGGCAACATCACCATGGGGTCTTCATCAGGACTTGGTACAGTCTGCATGGTAAGGAAATTATATACTTAGTGTCAGTGTGTGGAAAACGTGTAATATTTTACTTAGCATAAGCAACAGCCATTTTGGCTATGGTGTCCATTTAAGTTTCCTTTGTATTTCTTTCGTCTTTTCACTCTGCTTGTGTTATCTATTTTTGTTGACTTCCTGACTCAGCTAAAGCAATGTACGTGCTGAGGGTTTGTAGCGGTCAGTGCACCTGGTCTCAGATGTTAACTGTCGACCATTTACTGCTGCCATAAGCATTCCTGCTCCCCCTCCCACTTTGCTGACCACATGGTTATTCATCTGCCCTTGTTTGCTGATAGCTATTCCTAAAACTTGTTCTTCCTATTTCTGTTCACATGCTTGCATTGCAGTAAACCTGTATAAAAGACCTGTGTTCTGTGACTTCAGTGTACTACCTCCTGCAACACTTGAGAGTGTTGTATGGATGTGGTCCCGCTCATGAGTGATTAATAAACTTGTTATTTATTCCAACTCCAGTGCTGATCTTTATTTTGTTGGTCTTTGAATCCGTGGACAAGAGGGTGACCCTGCACCAGTGTACTCCTAAAAGGTACATTTCCACAGTTGGCGCCCGACACGTGGGGCCCCATCGGAGACGCGGCCGTCCGAAGGAGTGCTCTTGACGGAGGACTGAAATATTACTGAGGAAGCGCACTGCACGAGGAGACCTTTGTCTTTGCAGGCCGACGTGACTTTTCCGGTTTTCCCGATTTGACCCTCCAGGTGGTGGCCGGTCTCGACTGGGGTTTTCTTTGGTGCAAATCTGTAGTGACCATTAGGTCGACCGGAGATCGGCAGGTGGGAGTTGGAGTCTCCTGTTTGGTAAGGTCGCTAAAGCGGCACTCTTGATTTGTTAAGCCTGGGCTTTTTGTTTAAATTTGTTATTCAATCTTTGCAAAGTTTGAAGGCAGGTAATGTGGAGATTTTTCTCCTTTTGGAAAATGTACTTGGAGTAGTAATATTTTACACATATTTTGGTAAAACATGCCTGTTCTCAGCACACTCCGTAGGTGGTGTTGCTGTTCTGGTGGTACCAAAGACAGCTTAGAAAAAAGTCAGCCGGCTCCCCCAGAAGGGACGCCTAATAGAGATATGTATGTCAAATATGGTATTTCTTCC